>JAGWCC010000922.1:0-194385 GCA_022651775.1 Drusus annulatus | reverse complement strand
TGTAAAACACTTTGTCTATCCTTATTCATCGTAACATTTATTATTCAAGTGTTGTTTTTGTGAAAAAAGAGTATATTTTATCCTATAAATTATATTTTCAATCAATTAAGTTATCAAGATCTCATTATAAAGCCAGAATACGTTGACTATCTCATACTTGTATTGAAAATAATTAATATTTGAATTTCAACCTATTTTACGCTGCCATCTTCTGATGTTATTTAATATTTTACCCGAACACATATTGAATACCTAGATGGTGTATTCGATAAATTATATCTTTTTTAAATACGAAAGATTTTTTGACTTCTTTCCTAGTCGAAAATAAATACAAAAATTGAATTAAATTTAAAGAATTAATAGTATTTATTATTATATATTTAAATAATATTAATAATCTTAAACACAAATATGAAACAGAAAAAAAGCCAGAAACTAAATAGAACAGTGGTCATGACTGAGACTCGGACTCGGAACCCTTACTGTATCCGACTAGAGATAAAGTAGAGGTTCCGAGTTTGAGTCTCGGTCATGACTATTGCTTTTTTTGTTTCTGGCTTTTTTCTGTTTCATATTATTTGTGTTTAAGATTATTAATATTATTTTTTCTGTCTGTATTGTATACAAAAATAATAACTGTTAGTTAAGTGAGGTTATGAGGCAAATTTAGGGAAAGCATCATCGTCATCACTTAATGCATCCCAGGGTGGGAATCAGCGTTCTTCACAAACGTTCTCCACTGGCTGCGATCCTTCACCATTCACCTCTAGTCTTCATCTTTTTCCGTCGTGCTCCAATCCTGTTTCTTAATATCTCTCCCCCTCTTTGACTGGCTTCCACTGAGGCACCAGTTTGGTCATGATGCACGGTGTCCAATCATCTGGCATTCCTTTTACATGTCCAGTCCATCGAAGTCTTTGAGACCTACGGAATTTTACAATAGTCTCATGCTCGATTGTATTACCAAGTTCATGGCTCATTAAACCTCGTATGATCAATTTTTTCACGTAGGTCTACATATTTACGATGTATTTTTCGTTCGAATACTGCTTTTCATATCTCTCTGTTTAAGTAAGGTATCAGGCAGGGGCTTTCAAATGGATCTTGTTAGCTCGCTGAAGGTATCGGCTCTGAATGGCTCCCATGTTTCTCGCAAAATGTTTTATCTAGTTAATTTGTTTCCAGAAGTCTCCGCAATGAACGTTGTTGGAGTATTTCTGTTGACTTGCCTGGTCGGCTTGTCGATAGCTCAAGATGGAGAGATTGCAGGTAAACAAAACTTTCACTTGCTTTATTAGACTTAAGTCAACAAGCCTCTTTTGGGTCAAAATACTTAATCAAGATTGAGCAATGACCTCATTATGGTTGTATGTAGGCTAGACCGTCTTTTTTAAATGTAGATACGTGAGGAAATATAAAAATGGGGTTTTTAAAAAGGTAAAAATTAATTTATAATATTTTTGCCTCTGTACCAGAAGCCAAAGTTTTCAAAATAATTGTTTTTTAATTAGATTTAGGACCTTTTGAGAACATTAGAGTGTTTTTTGTTTTAAATACTACTTAAGCTGTCCCAATTTAAATATCGCTATAACTGTCCCAATTTGAATATCCCTTATTTAAATGTTGCTTTAACTGTCCCAATTTAAAAATCCCTTTAACTATCTTAATTAAAGTATCACTTTAACTGTCCCAATTTAAAAATCCCTTTAACTATCTTAATTAAAGTATCACTTTAACTGTCCCGATTTCAATATCGCTTTGATTGTCCTAAATAAAATTTTCAGTTCTGAATCAAAAGCCAAAAACTTCAAACGTTTACGGCAAAGTTTTTGAGGCACACTATTAATGTGTTGCTGAATCTGTAGCATCCTATAGCCAGCAGGGCTCCTAGCAGGACGATAAAGATTTTATCGACAATGTCGGTAATTTGTCGTCGTTTTCGAGCATGACTGCAGATCGCCAAAGAACCAATAACAATTCACTTCGACTAAGATAAGCACCTTCAGTTAACGCGAACTGCTGTTTATTCGTTGGCAATCTGGATCGGATTTTTGGTTGAGCGGTCCATAGTTGCGGGATCCCACCCTAACGTTGGGGTTTCAATCCCCTGCCAGGCAAGTCCTACATATTGCACTCGCAACATTCCCCCACTATAACGGTGGCAGCAGGGAGAGTTTGAATAGCGTCAGGTTATTTGCAGTGGCGGATCGTGACTTTATAGTGTGCTAGAGTGGTAAGATTGAAAAAACGTCATTATTGATGTTGATGTAGCCTAAAACGATTTTTTTTTTTTTTTAATTTCAATTTTGTCTATGAAGATTTTTCAAAAATCCGTCCAGTGCACCACCATAACTGAAAAATCCTGAAAATCTTGAAAAAATAACATTTTCGGCTACAACAGCATTAACAATGTCGTATTTTTCAATCTTAGCACTCTAGCACACTAAGAACTCACGAGGTGCCACTGGTTATTTGTGATCTGGGAATGTTTGGTTTTTCCCAATCTAAAAAATATTAGATAATCAAATCACATCTCGTCTTTTTTTCAGCCTTCTCTCGGTGTCCAGGCGTAAACCAGGTGTACACCACGTGCATTAACGCGTGTCGCGACAGTTGCGACAGCATCGGCAGGGAGCCAGGGTGCGCCTTCTATGCTTGCAACGAGGGATGCGACTGTCGCCCCGGATACGTGTGGTCCACCGACTTTGAAGGGGAGAGGGAATGCATTTTGGTAGAAGAGTGCGGTAAGTCAATGTTTTGATGGAAATAAACTCCGTGGCAGACCGGTACACTTACCGCTGTGGTCATAACATATCCCGATTGGGGATGCCATGGTCTCACTGGTTCCAGCCGGTCGGGAGCAGTGGGACTCTTCTGAGGTAATAATACATAATTGCCCGCGTATTCACCATCAAAGACCTCGGGGTGGTTTTTGATCCCAGGCTAACGTTTTCGAGTCATATGGTGCAGCTTACTTCAACTTGTTATAAACTTCTTGGTTTTGTAATCAGAAGGTGCACAGAGTTCGATAACACAAATGCGATGACAGCCCTCTTCAACGGAGTGATCAGAAGCAAGTCGGAGTACGCCAGCACTGTCTGGGCTCCACATCAGACCAAATATATAAATGTGTTGGAACAGATTCTGAAAAAAATCCTTAGGTATGTGTACATGCGTTTGCACGGAACATACCCTATGTTCATGCATCACATGGAACTACTAGAGGAGACAAATTATCAAAGCTTAGAGACTAGGCGCAATGCTGGTCTCATGACAATAGGCTTTAAGATTATAAGACACTTGATCGACTGTCCACACCTCTTGGCATGCTACTGCTTATTCGTATCTGAGAGATACTGCCGCAGCAGAAATCAGGCCATACTTAGCATACCCTATGGTCGGACAGATGTTTTGGCACAGCGTAGCATAACAAGAGGTATAATTCTATTAAATGAATTATGTAAATATACATAAATATGTATGTATGTTCAAAAAACTTATTCATTTAAAAATGTTCGGTTGTACAATATCTATTTTTGTTGTTTTCCATTGTACTGTAATTGGATTGATATTTATTATTTCTAATTTTGAAACTGTTAATTCGTGGTGGAATTCCGTTTTAATGATTTAATAAAACAAATTTATAACTTTATTCCACTTTAATTTTATGACTGGACCGGTTTCAGCCTATGACGGCCATCTTCAGACTAGTACATGTTGTTTGTTAACCTACGGCTTATATACTATTTTTGGGGATGTCAGGGGTAGTAAACAATGATTTTACTTTAATTGTATGCATCAGTATTGTTGCATGATTTTAATAGTTACAGGGTAAAAGCTATTTTTAATTTATTGGTATTATTATTTTATATATCTATTTGGAATATTTATTTATTTTATTTAATATTTAAGATGGGTTACAGTTGCATTTCTATAAATATGAATTGACAATGTATTTATATAATGAAAGGTTGGTGAATACTGCTTGTTAATGAGTTTACTTTAGATTTTCTCATCTTAATTGTGATGTCCAGATTTACAACATAATTTTCTAATTATTGGGTTACTCCCAGCATTATGGTATAATTAGTTTTATGATTCTATTCATTATGCACTGTTAGAGTAGATTACTTCTTTTTTTATATATGTTTACTACCTCTGACATCCCCAAAAATAGTATATAAGCCGTAGGTTAACAAACAACATGTACTAGTCTGAAGATGACCGTCATAGGCTGAAACCGGTCCGGTCATAAAATAAAAGTGGAATAAAGTTTTAAATTTGTTTTGTTAAATCATTAGGATTGATATTTGTTATACGAGGTCTGTTCAAAAGAAAAGGTGAATTTTTAATTTCCCGGGGGCTGTGTACATTCGACTATCGATTTTTTTTGTTATGTTGGTACACGTATATTTATCATATGTTAGCATTATCAGCCATTTTGGATAAGTGGTTTGTTTTTGACAACTGGAAAGGTTAGACACGTTTTGTGTGTTCTTCGATTTTTTACTTAAAAAAAATGGAACAATTGTATTAAAGTTTGCGTTAAAAATGGAATCAAGTGCTCCAACGCACTTAAAATGTTGACTGTGACATTCGACGAGTCTAATTTGTCTCAAAAAAGTGTTTATAAGTGGTACAAGCGCTTTACAAAAGGCCGAGAAGATGTTAATGACGATGAGCGTCCTGGAGTTGTGGAAAAACAAATCATGGATTTTATTCTTTGATCCATTTTTTTCAAAAGTAAAAAATCGAAGAACGCACAAAAACGTGACTAACCTTTCCAAGTTGTCAAAAACAAACCACTAATCCAAAATGGCTGATAATTCTAACATATGATAAACATACGTGTTCCGACATAACAAAAAATCTATAATCGAATGTACACAGCCCGCGAAAATACAAAATTCACCTTTTCTTTTAAACAGGCCATATATATACATAAAATCTTATGTATGTTATGTGTGTTAAAAATGTTCGGTTGTACAATATCTATTTTTGTAGTTTTCCATTGTACTGTAATTGGATTGAGATCTGTTGTACAATAATAAAAATAATAAAAATTACAATAATAGTAATAATAAAATTTGAAAAAGAGTTTAAGGGAGTAGCATTAATTTAACTAACTGTTTTCCCAGAATACCCGCAATGCCACAGTCGAGACAAAGTCTTTTCCTACTGCGCCGGCGACCAGACCTGCGAAGGCTACTTCGACACCGGGTCCACCAGACCCCCGAGGTCTCCAGTCTGTCGGGCTGGCTGCAGCTGCAGAAGAGGTTGGCTCCTTGACAGGTACAACTGCATTCGCCCACAGGAATGTAAGTATAAGTTCTGTTTCATTGCTTTATTAAGTTTGTAATATACCGACAAAGGTTATAACTCCAAAATGCCGTCGCGCGTTGAGAAACACGTGACCGGTGTGCGCATATAGAGAGAAAGAGACAACTAATATGAATCGAAAGAGGCAAAACGTCAACTGAGAGGTTGATTAAAGAGTAATGAGAAAGTTTACTGGAAATATACTAATGTCGGACTCATTGGACAAATTTACCTGAATATTAAGAATATAACTGTTATTTTTTATGGCTTCCTATGGTAGGCAGAGAGGACAAACCGCCAGACAACTTGGTCTTGGCACACACTCCTCGCGTCATAGACATTCATACGTACTCTTCTGTTATTCTGACTATCCACGTGGCCCGACTCGAGTGTTTGATTCACTTGATCGTGCCATATTGTCTTCCTCGGGCGTCTCCGACTTATTCTTCCATTCACTTTCGCATCGCATACTTTTTACTTCTGGTGGTTATAAATGATTAGATCTGTTACCAGGACCATTTTCGTAGAGAATTTGAGCACCGGTGGTTTTATTGAAGGTATGATCTTTTCAATAAGATGATTGGCGAATTCTGAAAAACCGTGGTTACTTCTAAGATTTAAAAAAGTCAATAATTATAATATATTTCGTTTTAAAAACGATGTATTGTTAGAGTGTTGAATGTAATGCATTTGGTTTTCAGGTTGCAGCGATGTAAACTCCGAGTTGGTTCGCTGTCCCAACCCTTGCAAGGGAGGGACCTGCAGCCTTCCCAACCCCATCCCGTGTGGCAAGAGATGCAAGCCCAGAGGCTGCGAATGCAGCTGGGGTTTTCTGAAAGTCAACGACAGCAATAATACGTGCATTGCCGAGGAGGACTGCCCGTGGGCCTGAACAAATACACAAACAAGGAGGACCTTAGTTTTACCCGTTCCTTACACATTCTTTCTCAAAGCATCTTCACACGTTTGAAAATGCATCTTTCTTCAGTCCTTCCCTCGTTGCTAAGGGAAGTGACCCAATCCAGCTTCCCTAGTCAACATAGCGTATGCGTCTACAATTTTCGATCTGTTATCTGCTTTTGCATTTCTTTTATTTTGCCAATGACTTTAACTAGAGGCAAATAATAAAAAAAATCTGGAAAGTACAACCATGTTTTAGTGCTATTCCCCACCTTAACCCTTTCCACTCTAAGTCTTTTTGATTTCATCAGCTCCACGCCAAAATTGTGTTTAAAAATCGCAAAAAGGTTTTTTTTATATTTACGTAGAAAGCAATCACATTGTGGTTTGACATATAGAGAAATTTAAAAGATGCTTCGTTTAAGACCACGGATATTATTTCAATTTTTATGACCGACAAATAAACCTTATTAAAATTACAACAGAGAATTCGCCTACATCCAAACGAATATTAACGAATACCACAACAAAAAAATAATTAGCTTAATATTATAACAAAAAAACGAATCACCAAACGAGACACCAAGAAACAAACACGTTTTCACCTAACTCTTTTCTATTGTTCTTGATTATCGCTTGTTGTCCAAAAGCTATGTTGTTGAATACGGAAATCGAATATAGTGAAATAGTTGGATAAGGTAGGAAATGGATGAAAAACAAGAAGGTAAGAATCTAACAATTTATCTCTTTGAAATCCAACACCATTGTAATATATTTAGCAACCTATCTATATTTTAGTGTGCTATTCATTTACCCCGTGTTATTTTCGTATTGCCATTATTTTATATTATCTATTGAACAGTTATTCAAAAGCCCATAAAGCGTGTATAATAAAATAAATAAATAATTGTTTTTTTATACATTTAATGCAGTTTGTTTCAAGCTAGGCTCAAACTTTAAGTAGCGAATCAGGTGTCAGGTCGAATTAATGAAAGATGCAATTAGCAAATAGTAAGTATGCAAATTTAAGATATTGAGTAATGTAAGATTTTATTAAATTTATTTTTAAGTAAAAATGACAAACTTGTCCCAAAATAAAATTTAAGAAAAAAAATAAGGTTGTGAAAATGACATGTTCGCTTTGAACCGATCTAAAACAGACGCAGCCATGCGGTTTTGAGTCGTTCCACAGGGCGCAGGAAACCCCATCACACTATTTGTCAGTTTGAATATGGCATTAATATTTATTTATAAATTAACGGACTAAAGTCCAATTACAAAAAAGACATATAAAACACGAAATGGAAAAAAAAGCAACAGAGAACGAATGGCACATACATAATAATAAATTAGGCGGTGACAAAAATAGTACAACATAAACATAAGAGAGAACATTCAAGCCATGGTCTAGTCAAAGTTTTGGTAGAGTCGTAAAGAATGACAAAAATCATTTAGACTGCTACCATAAATTTCAAAACCATGGCTTGAGTTAACAAGTCTTGACACTCTGGACATTGGAGAATTATAACCATAGTAAGTATTGTGATGATTGAGGAACAGCTATTCATTGTTTCTGAAGGGTCAAAAAACCTGAGAGTTGCCCCTTTGATTGGCGCGACGTGGCAGTGGCCATCATTCAAATAGGAACCTCTGGGATCAAGCCTCTGAGATTCGGCATCTTCGATGGAATCTCTGATCCGCTTCCAAATGGCCGCAGCGGACCCCTAACAGTACGTTAAAATCGATGCGAATTAAAGTCTATAAACAAGCATATTGCCCGTTTTTTTTCCTGGCAGCCGAAATGAACCGTTAGAGATAAAACATATATTATTGCCTCGGTGACTTAAGGTGAATTTTATTTAAAACTTATTTTGCGAAATAAGTTTTAAAATCAATAAAAGAGGAGCGCAATCAGTACTTCCTGCACGATCGCTAGATGTCGTAGAACTGGCCCTGTATGCCGATGAATAAATATTTAAATGTCATATCATCATATGCATGTAGTTAGTATTAAGATGAAGTCTAGGAATTAAGTTTGGTACAACGCCCTTGATGTGATTTTTCACAAGAACAGCGCCTTACAAAATATCTAAGTATAATTATAATTTTTTCGTAAGAAGCAATCACATGGTGGTTGGACATTATATTAAATAAAAGAATACACAGAATTTATTATGATGAAGGCCAACCGGTTTCGCTTGGATCAAGCTTCGTCAGGGAGCTTTTTCAATTCTTTTCCAATAACAAAGTAAAATGTCGTTTTCATATATAAATTCAATATAGGATCTTTGTCTGCCCCTAACATTACATCATTATCTTTCTATTATGTACACTTGTTTATTTACCAATTCCTCGTAATATATATAATGCACTTTCAATTGTTCCCTCCCTCTAATATATGCTCTCTCTCTTCCTTCTTTGTATTATATACTGTCTCACTCTATCATTAACTGTTGTACCTATATATACCTGTAAACTCTGTTTTTTTTCTTTAGTTATTATTTGTGCCCTGACGAAACTTGTTCCAAGCGAAACCGATTGACGTTCATCATAATAAATTCTGTGGTTTTATAAAACAAAGTGTTATTTTATTTAATATAATTAAAATTTATCTGCTTCGGGCCTCCAGACTAGAGGTGGTTTCAAATTGACAGGTGGACTTCAACCACACACACTGTACTCCCACCGCGCGATTAACAGTTCCGGTCTCGTGATGTGTTCAACGAATTCGACAAAACATCATATTTTTATAATTTCACGCATAAATTATTGCTTCATTGTCAGAACAGATGAAGTTTATTTCTTCTTTTGTTTTTGTTCTGATTTATTTGTCAGCTAACACAAGTGGCGCTGCCTTTTCTGAATTGCGTTAATTTTCGTTTCAATTGAATAATTAAATTAATAATAACATTATAAAAAGGCTGTTTCAATTCGTTTTGGTTTTAAACTCGATAATTTTCTGCCGGATTTCGTACAAAATAGTTTGCTGTGAAAATGGGTAGGTTTTTTGGAGTATTTTTAAATTTTATATCTAAAACCTTTTATTATTTATCACGTTTTCATCGCCTTACAAAGCTATAAAACCCAGTCCGTGGCGGAGCAATAAACTAACTAACTTACTAACCGTCACGCCGTTATCTGCAGGGGTATGCAGAGAGGACGGACCGCACACTCCTTGCTACAATCACATTCATACATCGTCTCATGCATACTCTTCTGTTATTCTGACTCTTCACATGACCCGATTCAGGTGTTTGATTTACTTGATCGTGCCATGTCTTTCTCGGGCGTCCTCGACTTCTTCTTCCATTCACTTTCGCATCAAATATTCTTTTCACACTCCTTTCTTCGTTCATTCGCTCTACATGCCCAAACCATCTAAGCGTCCCTTTCTTCATTCTTCTCGTTACGGAGCAGTAAATTTACTGACTCTCTACCCAGACGTAGTGGATTCAAATCACAATGTGGTAAATTAAAAAAAAAACTTTTGGATATTCGACTTTATAAAAGTTTTTGGTTTAAATCTGAATAATATTTTTATCTTTTTTAAATTTGATCATAAAATACTTGTTTTTTCAAACTTATTTTGCAGGTTTAAAACAGCAGTTTGTTACTATCTTCGTGGGACTCTGTCTAATGCAGTCCACCCTGGCTACGCTGTTGGCATTTGACTCTGATGGAAAAGGTAAGACTGTATTTTGATTAATATTACTTCCTACGTTCATTTTTAATAATTTGTTTGTATCCAGAGTATTGGCTTTTGTATTGATCGCTGATGCGACCGAAAGAATGCTCCTTGAGTAGGGCGCACTTTTATTTCGGGGATGTTGAATAAAATATAATCACTTTCTCTCAATACTTTTTTACTGAAAGAATTTGTATAATATTATAATTAAACCTTTAACTGAACGTGGTCTATTACTGCAGAAGAGTGCGAAGAGAATATGAAAGAATAGTAATGAACGATAGTCAAATAATAGTGCGTGCTTTTACAGAATAGCTCTGGTTTTATACCTGCAGAGTCAAGCTAAAAGTATCAGAGTCCAAACATGTGGTCTATGGAATAATACACGTTGAAGGGAATTTTGAAAAGCGATGTTAAGATATAATTTACTCGACAGAAAGACTTTAAGGGACGCAATTAGGATACAATAGGAAATTGGTAAGAATTTTTAGTGACGTGGGTAAGCTGCACACGTGTTAAACTGGTTGGCCCATTACACTTTTTAAATGTACGAGAAATTTCTACCGATATTATTTATTTAAACTTTGACATGAAGCACTCACTTTGTGGTAAGACATAATTAAATTTTAAATCAAAGTAACTTTGTTTTGACACCACGTTATTGGATACACATACCAACCGGTTTCGGCTCTACCTGAACCTTCTTCAGTTTAACCCTAAAGATGCAATACGGAAATTGGATTTTATGTCCCTGATAATTTCACGCGTGGCCGCCAACACAGGCTTCTGTTTCTTCCCAGGTGCAGAACTAACTTACCAATGGTGGTGCCCCTGGGAAGACTAACTAGGTTAATTAACTGCCTCGCAGGAAATTTGGATATTTTTCACACGAGCTATAACAAGTTTAAGCAAGAACTAGCTATTAAGTTCTAACAATATTATGTACTTCTTGAAAACTATTTTTTTTGTTTTTAAACTTCTTTTTACTTTAATCTTTGTGTAATTATGATTACCATGTTTTGTGTTTTTTGCAATGTTTTGGTGTAAAACTGTTTTTGCAAATATAAAATAAATAAATAAATAAATACAAGCAGGTAAGCATCGTCAACTGCGAAAAATATAAAGCCATTTCTAAAATGTTAATCTTTATTATGATTAATAGTCACTTCGATGAAAAGATGAAATTGTGTCAAAAGACAATTATAATTAAATTGATGACACCGTTCCCAGAATTCAGCTTCTGAATATTATTGTTATGACAAGATAAAACTATTATTATTTAAAATGTACGGGTCGCTTACATTTCAAAGTTATTACCACAATGGTCACTGTTTATTATTACAATTTATTTTGTCGATTTGATAATCAATTTTTTTCAAAAGCAAAAAATCGAAGAACACACAAAAACGTGACTAACCTTTCCAGTTGTCAAAAACAACCCACTAATCCAAAATGGCTGATAATGCTAACATATGATAAACATATGTGTAAAAATTAGATAATCGAATGTACGCAGCCCGCAAAAATTCAAAATTCACCTTTTCTTTTGAACAGGCCATGTACTATACTATGAGCTGCTCACTAATTACGTTTCATTTGTGGTTTTACGTTTTTTTTTTTAATTTTATCTTGTAATATATTAAAGCCATCGAAGGAGAAATAATACATAAATAATTAATGAAACTGAAATAATAACTTTGTACAAGACAGGTATTTGTTTTATTTTTTTATGAACGACCGGTTTCGCTAAGCCTGAGTATGATCAGGGTACAAAATCAAACTCAACAAAAATTACAAAGCGTTCGCTTATACATACATGCAAAGGGAGAACACAATATAAAATAAAGTAACAGAACAATGAGAAAACAACAGAAACACATTTTAATCATAACAAAGGAACAGAGAGAAAGAGACCGAAAATATGAAATGAAAGAGGCAAAGCGTCAATCGAGAAAGTGATAAAACAATAATGTGAAATTTTAAGAGTTTTCAGGAAATATACCTAGTATTGAAGTACTCTTGAAGTAACAATATATGGAGGGAAAGCCTACACAAACTTGCGATAAATCACTTTCTCCAGGTTTTTACGTCGTACACCATGAGGGAGAAAGAGACAACAAATTTCATGGACCGCTTCTACATACTGTAAGGATGATCTTAAGCTCCTGGTTCACCGCAGGACTCCGCCCACATTTTTTATTATGCCACTAAACTTGACACAACTAAACGATTTTGTAGGTTATATGCCATATTTTTCTTGATAAAAATACTGTGAAAAAGTGGCTATACGAATAAACAAAAACATTATTTATTTATTTAATTATACACGCCCTCATGGGCTTTTACATAACATAAGATATAAAATAACAGTGACATAAAACATAACAATGATTAGCACCCAAAAACATGATGAAATTGATAGAAATATTATCATGCAAATTAACACTAGTATTTTTGAAAGAGGTATGCTATTATAGCCTTCTTGTAACTTATTATGTCGATATGTGATATGAATGAATGTATACATACCGTAGCCTTAGTCTTAGCCACGCCCAGGTGCGCCGAGTCAGGTTAACCCTAGAAAGATAATCTTACTAAAAATAACGTAAAAGATAGTCATACGTCTCAGAGACGTATCGCATGTAATTAGCGTATTTAAAAAAAGCTGTGTTCTTATTTTTTTAAATTAGTACTATAAATAGTTGTTTATGTGTTAATTAGTGAAATAAAACAATGATTTACTAAAAATAAAATATATTTTTAAAATTACAAACAAAAATGTAAGCTCCCTTACAAATCAGCAACAAAAAAAAACTTATTTTCTGAAGGAACTTTCAATTAACTTCGAGTCTAAATGGTTGCTTATTTGGCACGTTTTATCTTATTTTAAAAATAATAATTATTATTTATTACTTTAAATCACAAAATAATCATATTAAATGCAATCAAAACACACGTCGCGTTTATGGCTACCACACACAGATTTTTTGCACTTTATGCAAGATAACTTTGACATTCTGAGAATTTTAGAAGGACAATATGAACAATACCTCTTCTTTTTTACAGCAAGCTCTTCTTGATCTGTCTGATCACTATTTGCAATAACCTGTGGCAGTAATTCCGATATGTTTTTCCGAACAGTTCTCTTCAAAGTTGGTGCCTCTAACCTTTTTTCCATCCATGGTGAAGTAAGCTCTGTACTCAATTTCTTCATATAATGTTTACGGCTAAGTGGCTTTTCATTCTTTGTTAGAATGTTGTGACAATAAATGACATATGAGTTCACAAAACCATTGGCCATCTGTTTGTCTTTCTAGAGCAAGACAATAACGAACACATTTGGTCGAATGTGTCGACACCTCCCTTTTTCTGGTGATAAATTTTTCTGATATACATGATCATCTGAGCTTTTCCAGTTGTTTGATTTATTGTACCGTCCTCATCACAAGATGACAACAAATAAACCATTTCGATGGTTTTGGTTTATATGACACGAGAGTCAAAGGACCGTCATAACAAAACATTGATGTGCCCACTGCCCACAGCTCGCGATCGAGTATTTTTCATTTGTTCTGGAATCTCTCGCTTGTTCCGCTTCTTCTTGCTTCTTCTTGCTTCCGTTTGTCATATTGATAGTAAGTAACTGAAAATAATAATAAGTTCATTTTAATACATCAGATAGATAGACAGAGTTACTTTTAATACATATAAACGATGTCAACAAATATGTCACAAAAGTTTCATAAAAGATAATCATACGTCTCTCGGACGTACAATATAGTCATTTGTAGTTATTATGGGTACTTACCTTTGCGGCACTCCGGTCCCGTGTGAGCTCTGGTCGTCAACTGAGTTGGTTGAAACAGACAACTCGCTGCGGCGTATAGTGAAAAAGAGACAACACTATTTTGTCGCGCTGTACGTCTCGCGGACGTAGATTATCTTTCTAGGGTTAAAATCATCAAAAACAAGTCCAAAACTGACTTCACTGCCTTGGATAGATACTACTCTATGTACTCTAAGGGACTACTGGACAAATTTATGATTATTAAGAATGTGACTATTGATTTTAATGACTTTCTTTATTATAAAATAAAAAATAAAAAAATTAATGTAAATGAAGCAAGAAGTGTGTGCCAAGACAGAGTTGTATGGCGGTCTATCCTCTCTGCCTACCCCTGCGGGGAAACGGCGTGATGGTTAGTTAGTTAGTTAAAAAACATTATTTCTTTGATAGTCAAGTATAATCATGCTTGGTATTTTTTTTTTCTCTAGAAATCTGCACCGAGCGGTTTCAGGTATACAACGAGTGCGTCGACAACTGCCGGCCGACGTGCGGCCCGAACCATGAAGACGCATCCTCCCCGGTCGATTGTGTCAAGGAGTGCCAGCCCGGCTGTGATTGCATGGAGAACTTCGTGAGGAGCACCAGCGGACAATGCGTTTTGAAATCGGAATGCGGTAACCAACTAGCTATCAAACTAACCCAACATCACGCCGTTTCTCCGCATGGGTAGGCAGAGAGAGGGACCGCCACACAACACACTCTGTCTCGGCACACACTCCTTCACATTCATACACCGTCTCATGCATACTTTTCTGTTATTCTGACTCTTCGCGTGACCGGATTCAAGTATTTGATTCACTTGATCGTGCCACGTCTTCTTTGGGCGTCCTTCACTTCTTCTTCCATTAACTTACACATCATGTATATTTTCAGCAGGGCGATATTGTAAATACCTTTCAGGAACGAAGTGCATGTCATTTGCCTACCTAGGGTTTGAACCCGTGACCTTTGGCTACGGAGCGAAGGAGCGTACCGCTCTACCACACGTGAATATGCTCATTAAACATATGTAGCGGTGGATTCTGTGAGTAGAGGACAGACCGCCATATAACTCTGTCTCGGCACACACTCCTTCACATTCAAACACCGTCTCACACATACTCTTCTGTTATTCTGACTCTTCGCATGACCCGATTCAAGTATTTGATTCACTTGATCGTGCCACGTCTTTTTTGGGCCTCCTTGACTTCTTCTACCATTCACTTTCACATCTTATATTCTTTTCACACTCATTTCTTCGTTTATTTTCTACATGCCGAAACCATCTAAGCGTTCCTTTCTTAATCATATTTATCACCCTTACATCAACCTTGCATTCTTTTCGGATATCCACATTTTTAACACGATCATACATGGTTTTAGCGCACGTACGTCTCAGAAATCTCATTTCTACAGCATTCAGTCTGCTTTCATTCTTCCTCTGCCAGTTCCATGCCTCACATCCAAACATCAGAGTTGGTATTTGCACTCCATTATGGATGGGTAGCTTCCCATCAGTGGAGTTTCATGCACTCCCCCTTCTTCTTTGAATATCCTCATCAGCCTTCCCATCTCTCTAGAACATACTTCTTAAATTAAAATAATCATTAAATATATTTTAGATGGCTGAAGGGCCACAAAAGTCTTCAGAATCAAACAAGAGTCAGAGGATTCGATGCAGAAAAATGAACTGATTAAAACTGCACATTCAATTCATTTTTGACCAAAGTGTCGTTTAACCTACCTCCGGACGTGCGGACGCACTGCGTGCGGAATATTACTTTCTTGCTGTTTTCGAGGAGAAGCAATGGACGGAATTTTTCGTGCCTTTAGGTAATGCCTGATCATTATATTTCGACTCTATGGATATTATCAGCACTCATCTCACCGTCACCATTCAGCTTTAATCTTGTTAGAAAGTGAGAGGTCGCTAAGTGCCGCACTGAGTGAAGCGCTCGCCTAGTTACGTGTCTCCCCGATCATCAAATATTGCACAGAGCGAGGGCGTGCTCGAGAATACATGTATATCTTTATTTTTCGCATGCAATTTGGCCTGTACATAAAATGGCACGTAGTATAAATAAAGATGACATCTGACGCTTTCTTCGTGAGCTGTCTGACGAGGAGCATAAAGACAAAGACATTTTAAATGATTCAGACATCGAAAATGAATTTGGAGATGAAACGGTGGAACAACACTCTGAAGAAAACGAAGAAGATCTATTAGCAAAATCAGACGCTGAAGATGCTATGGACCTAACAGCTGGTCCTGAATAAGATGACGGTTGTACGTTTTTCATTGATAAAGATTTGGAAACGATTTGGTGCAGCCAGTAGCATCACAGGCGCGGGTTAGAGCTAAGAATATAATAAAAGTTTTCCCAGGTCCTAAAGAAGCAGACGAAGACACTGCTACTGAGATAGATGTATTCAAAGAAAATGATTTTATTTTTCAAAACATTTGATAGTGTTGCATTCTTGTAGTTTTGATACGAATCAAATGTGGCGCTCCTTCCTTTTCATAGAATTTTATACCTTTAGTTGGGTTTTACGACTTGAAATATTTGTGAATCTGTACAAAACAGCCTTACCATTCTGAAATAATCACTTTTCACGTATAGATGATAAACATTTTGATGAAAAAAGTGTTTTTTTGAGATGTCGCACTCAGTGCGGCGCGCGCCCACTCATTTGACTCACAACAGCGCGCCCGACAGTAGTTTATCGGTAGACCACGTGGTAAATGTATCACATTGGAAGATTTTCGCAGCCCCTTGTTTGTTTTATTTGATACACACTCAGAGGTTCTAACTGCCCAGAACTAGTGGAACTGAGGCGTCATCGAAAAGGGTATGTTGTGAAGCTAAAAGAAGTAGAGAGGGGAATTATATGCGATAGAGCAACGACGGAAAGTGGCACGGCTAATGTTTCAACCATTTCAAACAATGTTTCTTCTTTGATCGGTGGTCTGAGAGTATTTATCACTCGATTTTCTAGTATCAAGGAAGTGATATATATATTTTGTATTGTTTCAGCATCTTCGTTCGGCGACGCAGAAGTCAACGTCTATGAAGGCAGTTTATTCAGCTTTGTGTGATCCGTCTCGACGGACCACATTGTACACATTTTGTAGGAATATTTCAAAAATCTCACTAAAAATCGATGTAAAGTTTATAATTACCATAATTAAAAATTAAAACCCTGAAAAATATTTTGATTTTTTTATTTATATCTTCTTCTGCAGCCCTCCTTATCAAAGGTTGGCTATCGGCAATGTAGTCCGTTCCCTGCAAACAAATAAGTCAGTGGAACTGCACTCGTACAAGACAACTAAGATTTGGAGCTATGATCCATAGCGTCTTCCTCTGTTGTGTCTTCCGTCGATCTTACCTAGTGATTTAATAAAATTGATTTATTTATCTTTTACTGGTGGACCGGTTTCAGATTGTTTCGACCATCTACAGATCATGAATAATTGTCTAATTTATAAAGCGCCGTTTTTGTGACAGAAATATCACCTCAAGGACGCTTTACAACATAATATTGAAACCAAGACAAATTAAATTATGCTTAATACTTATAATTAGTAAAATAGTTGTTGCCCGTGCTGTCGGACCTAGGGTAGAAAAATGCATTAAGCAATAATAAACTAAGTAAAGCACTTGGACTGAGTGATCAAAACTGAGTTTGAGTTTTTAGTTTTGCTCTGAACTCAGTTGAGCTGTCGATCTTTCGCAGATGTTAAGGGAGGTTCATTCCAAGCTTTGGGGCCTGCTACGGCAAAAGCTCGCTCCCCGAAATTGGTGTTGGAATTGCGTTTAGCAACTGTGAGTCTACCTATGGCCGTTGAAGATGCTGATCGAAGAGTTACTTGCCTCGAAATAGCATCGCTTGGAATGCACACTTCCGACAAGTAAGGTGGCGCCATGTCATGTTTCGCCAGGATATTTAAGCCAGTGAAGGTTCTTAAGATGTTGCGATATGTGGGAATATTCGGAAACGCCAGTTATCAGCCTTGCTGCAGCATTGAAAGCTGACTAAAGCCTGTCAGTGTATATTTTGGGGAACTTGAGTGTATGCCTTGTTACGCTTGTGCTTGTTATTTTGTTATCTGCCGGAAACCATCAAAATTATGCCTACAAATAAATTCGAAATAGCCTGTAAAAACTATTTAAAATGCATATAAATCAAAATTATAGGTAGAATATAAGTTCAAATATACCAAGAGAAATGAGAAAATTAGCAACTTCTTAAATTGAATGTACAAAGTTACTAATATTAATTTAAAAAAAAAAATAAAAAACATATATATTTTAGAAGGTCTGAGTGAATATTATGGTTTTCAATTTTGATTAATTTTTTACAGTATTTTATTTTCATCAATTAATGGCTGATTCACACCAACGTCCGGATCCGCTCAGTGCCGATATTGTTCCGCAAGAGAGCTTATTGATATGGTATGAATATCAATCAAGGAGTATGTGCCAAGACAAAATGGTGTGGCAGTATATCCTTCTGCCCACCCTTGTGATCTTTAACTACTTAGTTAGTTAAGTAATTTTTTTGAATTGTAAAAATACTAACATCGCAGTTTTTTTTATCGAAAACCATTTTTTTTATCACTGAATAATATTTTTACTAATTATTAATTATTGAAAATATTATTTAGTGATAAAAAAATGGTTAAAAAAAAAAATCTGCGTTGTAAGTATTTTTACACTTCAAAAATAATTATTTAACAAAATAAGTAGTTAAATATCACAAGGGTGGGCAAAAGGATATACTGCCATACAACTTTGTCTTGGAACACACTCCTTGATTGATATTCATACCATATCAATAAGCTCTTTTGCGGAACAATATCGGCACTGAGCGGATCCGGACGTTGGTGTGAATCAGCCTTAAATCAGTCATTCCCAAAATGGTCTATATAGACCCCAGGGGTCGATTTCAACCTGCAAGGGGTCTACGTCAGTGAAAATAAAAATTGGGGGTGCATGAAACGTAAATGAGGGTCCACGGGAGTGGATTCCATTTAGGCAGGCCGTCACCAAAATATTGGCTTTTCGCAAATGTAATAATCCACCTCACAGATAGTACCTATGCAGGTACTTACGTAATACTCTCTTATAATAGACATTAATTCCCTAATTATATTTTTTTTGTTGATTTGTTAGCACTTTTCGATTTCAAATCTCTACCGACTAGTGCTTTTTTTTCGGAGAGGAATTTTTGCTGATTTGCTAACACTTTTCAATTTGAGATCTCTACCGACTAGTACTATTTTTTGTCGAGTTCGACTTCAATTGAAATGTTCACCGCGAAAGGTTCATTTCAAAGAACTAGCTGTTCCTGAAGGGTTCACAAAAGGTTTCCCTAAAAAAAAACAATATTAGGAAAGCAGGGGGTCTACACAAAACAGAAAAAATCGGCAAGTGGTCTACGGGACAAAAAAGTTTGGGAACCTCTGACTTTAATGTTATTTCTTCAAGCTAACTACTTGAATATTTTTTTTTATCTCGTCATTTTGTAGTGTTGCTTATTCGATTTTATGAGGAAAATCGTACATTCTTTGATTTTAAATACAGTTAACTAATTTTATTAACATTATATGGACTCTTGGGCGGTATTCACTGTAAAAAAGCGTCCCTTTCTCGATCCTAATCATTACGCCGACACTAGCTTTGTACGTTTTCCAGATATCTATTTTTCAGTAACGAGTGCTTAATTGTAGATATTTTTTTTTTTGTAAATCGATGTTTGACAAACAAATATATGTCCTATTAGCTGGAAAGGTTCTTAAAAACTTTACGATTTCGACGATAGATGGCTGAAATGCTCTGAACATTGGTTGTGGAAATTGATGTACGCAGCGTGTCATAGATGTCGCTTTGCGCTAACAAAATGAAAAATGTATTTCTTCCTTAGTATTATGAGCGTTATTTTTGGATTTATAGTACGCATCATCGCCGGAAAGGCAGTGCTTTATCAATAAGGTATTTCTTCTTCATAGGTATTAATTGGTTTGAGTATTTCTTATCATCGCCTTTCTGGACGAATAGTATCATTGATAATACGATATGTATCATTATTCAGAAAAAAACGATGATCAAACTAAAGAAGAAATACGCTTTTTTATTTTGTTTGGATCAAGTGACATCTATGGCATGCTACGCACATTAACTTCCACAACCAATATTCAGAGCATTTTTGGTAACCAGTCATTTCCTTTTCTTCTCTTGGCTTGGGAGAAATAAAAAAAAAAAAAAGTATAAATTTTGCGATAGCGAATAAAAGAAGGAGTCGGGGACGCTCGAGGAAGACGTGCCGCGATGAAGTTATTCAAATACTTGAGTCGGGCCATGTCCAAGAGTCATAATAACAGAAGAGTGTGTATGTTTTACGTGAATACCGCACAAGAGTCTCAACTGCTCCCAAACGTCTGGAGCCAGTGAGACTATGGCAACCCTTAATAGGGGTATGTTGTGGGGCTGAAGGTAGTGGGGAGGGAAAGGAGATGAGGAAGGTTGGGAATTACCTTGGCTATTCAGATGAGGTCACCAAACACGGGTAAAACCATTTCAAGCAACGTATCAATTCTGAATGGTGGTCTTTCACCAGGGCGATACTTAGAGTATCTACCACTCTGAAACGTGCCGCAAATATACCATATTTTATTTTATTTCAATTAAATGTGTAATTACACATATTAATTAAATATATTTTATTTGCGCACGCCGGGTCGAACCCGCGCCCTCTGGATTCGCAGTCGAGCGTCTTACCACTCGACCATGCAGGCCGTCATAATGAGGTTATTGTTTAAAAAAAGTTAACATTTGTATAAAAGCCTTTTACGGTCGTGAACAAATAAGCAATGAAAACATTATTTCTTCGCAACAATTTCAAAACCTAGCTTTTGTCTTCATACTTGCGATTTAAAATTTGTGTTTCTACCATTTAAATTGATTGAATTACTATTTTAAAATCTTTTCTGAACTCTGACTGTGCTCTAAAATTGAACTTATTTAGGATATGGTAAGTAAAAACACAGATTTTTTACATTAAAAATAAAGTGACAATAAAAAATCACGTATGGACTATTGTAATAGTGTATATGCTGGCCTCCATCTAAGGCAGATTAAATCAATCAGAAGATGCCTTCCTTCTGATGCGGCTAAATCACTTATAAATTAATGTGTCGTCTCACGTATGGACCATTGTAATAGTGTATATGCTGGCCTCCCTCAGAAACAACTGAACAGGATACAGTCCGTCTTCAATGCAGCGGCGAGAATGATATATAGTGAGTCCAAATATTGTCACATTACTCCACTTCTGAAGCGCCTTCATTGGCTTCGATGCCCTGAAAGAATAGAATTTAAGATTTGCCTTACGATCTTTAACCCTAGAAAGATAATCTTATTATAAATAACGTTAAAGATAATCATACGTCTCAGAGACGTATCGCATGTAATTAGCGTATTTTAAAAAAAGCAGTGTACTTATTTTTTAAAATTAGTACTATAAATAGTTGTTAATGTGTTAATTAGTGAAATAAAACAATGATTTACTAAAAATAAAATATATTTTGAAAATTACAAACAAAAATGTAATCTTCCTTACAAATCAGCAACAAAAAAAAACTTATTTTCTAAAGGAACTTTCAATTAACTAACAGTCTAAATGGTTGCTTATTTGGCACGTTTTATCTTATATTAAAAATAATTATTATTATTTATTACTTTAAATCACATCATAATCATATTAAATGCAATCAAAACACACGTCGCGTTTATGGCTACCATACACAGATTTTTTGCACTTTATACAAGATAACTTTGACATTCTGCGAATTTTAGAAGGACAATATGAACAATACCTCTTATTTTTCACAGCAGGCTCTTCTTGATCTGTCTGATCACTATTTGCAATAACCTGTGGCAGTAATTCCGATATGTTTTTCCGAACAGTTCTCTTCAAAGTTGGTTCCTCTAACTTTTTTTCCATCCATGGTGAAGTAAGCTCTGTACTCAATTTCTTCATATAATGTTTACGGCTAAGTGGCTTTTCATTCTTTGATAGAATGTTGTGACAATACATGACATATGAGTTCACAAAACCTATGTTAAGTATGCCGTAAAGTACAGCCATTGGCCATCTGTTTGTCTTTCTAGAGCAAGACATTGACGAACACATTTGGTCGAATGTGTCGACACCTCCCTTTTTCTGGTTATAATACATGATCATCTGAGCTTTTCCGTCATAACAAAACATTGTTGTGCCCACAGCTCGCGATCGAGTATTTTTCATTTGTTCTGGAATCTCTCGCTTCTTCTTGCTTCTTCTTGCTTCCGTTTGTCATATTGATAGTAAGTAACTGAAAATAATAATAAGTTCATTTTAATACATCAGACAGATAGACAGAGTTACTTTTTAATACATATAAACGATGTCAACAAATATGTCACAAAAGTTTCATAAAAGATAATCATACGTCTCTCGGACGTACAATATAGTCATTTGTAGTTATTATGGGTACTTACCTTTGCGGCACTCCGGTCCCGTGTGAGCTCTGGTCGTCAACTTAGTTGGTTGAATCAGACAACTCGCTGCGGCGTATAGTGAAAAAGAGACAACACTATTTTGTCGCGCTGTACGTCTCGCGGACGTAGATTATCTTTCTAGGGTTAAAGCACTGCAGGAAATGGCACCAGCCTATATATCGGAACTGTGTATCCGACAAGTCTTAAATAGTAGACAACTTACTTTGAGGTCAGCAGGTGTTGATACTGCTGTTCGATTAATTGAATCATCTCGATCAAATAAACCTGTCTACTATGATCGCGCTTTTGGTGTATCTGGTCCAGTCATCTGGAATAAGCTTCCCACAAAACTTGCCAACATACAGAACCTAGCAGAGTTCAAACTGGTCTTAAACCAAATTGTTTAAAAATCCTACATACTAAACTTAACTTATTACATTTTAATTTCTTCAAAAACGTCCATAATTTGCTTTGTTTCGGTTTTCTCCTTACTTCTATCATTATAACTCAATGTCCTCACTATCTACTGAAAACAATATACTCATTGTCGTAAAATATTTATTGTTCTTTTGTTACTTGTTATATTTACACTGTTTGCATTTTCAGAATCGTTTACTTATAATACTTGCATATTAATGTTTAAAGTACCAACATATTAACTGTCCTCAATTTAATTTCCTTTTCTTTGATTCGACAAATATGTTAATATGAATTCATACATTTCATTTGAATTTTGAAACCCTTAGCTTCTAGTAAATTGTTTTTTTTTGTAATCTTTTGATGTACACATGGACTACTTTACCCATATCTGAACCTTTTTATCTCATGATTTATGATAACGATCATGATTTTAGATAGTTTTAATTTGTGTATTATTTTCTCCTTGTTAGTTAGTCTTATTAGCATAATTAATTTAGTATGAAGCGCACTTAAGGTGAAATATCACAAAACTACGCTATTTAAGTTCACTGTTATTATTATTATTATTGAGGAAAAAAGTTTCGATGAATGCTTGAAGCAAGATAACCTTCCTTCGGTGGGAATCGTTCTAGATAACCTCTCGAGTCTAAGAATAAATGAAAATTTCTAATTATCAGTCAATTCTTCGCACGAATCAGTTGTGTTATATGTGTTATTTCGCTTCACAAATTAAAGCTGGTGAGTCAATTTCTTTTTTATTTCATCATCATTAGCCCGAGAACTCTTGGGGTGATTTTCATTTCACCAAAACAGCGCTATAAAAATCAACTAATCTTCTTTAAGAAGCTCATCTTCTGAAAGTATGTTGCCTACTGTATGCGGACGATGAGGTGCTGATTGCTGACAGTATGGAAGATCTACAGTTTCTCGTGTCTAGGATGAACCAAGTGTGTATGCAGAATGAGCTGATGACGAATGTAAGTAAGTCCAAAGTCATGGAGTTTGAAAGAGAGAGTACGAGAACAGCGTGCAATATAGTTGTGAATGATGAATACTCGGAGCAAGTGGATGAGTTTGTGTATTTAGGAAGTATGTTCTAGAGAAACGGAAAGGCTGATGAGGATATTGAAAGAAGGGTGAATGAAGGAAACTCCATTGATGGGAGACTGAACGCTGTTGGGGCAAATAAGAAATCGTCCAAAGTAGCGAAGCTAGCAGTCCACAATGGAGTGCTTATGCCAACCCTGATGTATGCAGTGAGGCATGGAACTGGCAGGGGAAGGATGAAAGTAGACTGAATGCTGTGGAAATGAGATCTTTGAGACGCATGTGCGGTAAAACCATGTATGACCGTATTAAAACGTGGATATCCGGAACGAATAGAAGGCTGATGTGAGCGTAATGAATAGGATCAAGAAAGGGACGCCTAGATGGTTTGGGCATGTAGAGCAAATATACGAAGAAAGGACGTGAAAGGAATATATAAAGCTAAAATTAATGGAAGAAGAAGTCGAGGACGCCCGAGGAAGACATGGCACGATCAAGTAAATCAAATACTCGAATCGGGTCATGTGAAGAGTCAGAATAACAGAAGAGTATGTACGAGGCGATGTGTGAATGAAGGAGTGTGTGCCAATGCAGAGTTATTTGGCGGTCTGTCCTCTCTGCCTACCCTGCAGAGAAACGGCGTGATGGTTAGTTATTTAGTTAGTTTTATCTTCTGGAAGAGTGTGTCTAGGTAAGTGATCAAAATATTATTTACATAGATTGTACAGAAAGCCTTAGATAATCTGGTGAAAGACCACCATTCAGAATCGAAACGTTGCTCAAAAATGGCTTTAGCCATGTTTAGTGACCAGATCTGAATAGACGTTTTCAAACTATGGCAAGATTTCTTTCAAATAAATAACTCGGAGGATGCATGGATTTATTTTATTGACCTTATTAAAAATCGAATTAAATAATCATTTTATGATTGTTAATAAAAAATTCTTAATAAACTTAAACCATTAAAACCATGGATAAATCACTCAATTACTAACTGTATTCGTAAAAGAAACGCACTACCCAAATAAATTAAAGATAATCCGTATGACACAAAATTATTAAATTTCTATAAAAGATACAGAAATACCTGTTGTAATGTCATAAGAAAGGCAAAAGAAATCTCCTACAGACACAAAATCAAAGAAAGCAACAATAATCCCAAGAAAATATGGAAAATTCTTAGAGAAGCTACAAATACGCAAAATACCAAAGACAAACACGACATAAACAAACTCTCTATTGATGGGAATATTATTGACACCTCGAAAAATCCAAAGCTTGTTGCTGATTATTTAAATAATTTTTTTTTTTGATGTTGGCCATAATCTCGCTTCTCGAATTCCAAATTCTGGGAATGAACAATTTACTGAAGCAGTAGTCAAAGAAGCAAACAAATAAAAAGTGAGAACTTTCGTTCTCCATCCTGTGTCGGAGGAAGACGTTATAAAAATAATTAAATCACTGAAAAATACTTCTTCTGCCGGAGTAGATGGAATAACAACAAAAATTTTGAAAATGTTATCTACGGAAATTGCACTGCCTCTAGTACACATTACAAACCTAAATATTACCCAAGGACACTTTCCCTCAAATCTGAAACAAGGTATCGTATTCCAATACATGAGGCTGGGAATAAAACAGACATCAATAATTACCGACCAATAACTCTACTGACCAGTCTGTCGAAAGTTTTTGAATAAATTATCAATACTCAACTTGTAAAATTTGTTGCCAGGCATAAGTCGTAAGTCAATACGTGTTTCAACAAAATAAGAGTACCTCAGATGCTATCGCTGCTGTTACCGATTTCATTTTGAAGTCCCTCAATAACGGCAAAAAATGTCTCTCAATTTTCTTATACCTTTCTAAGGCATTTGACACAATATCTCATTACAAATTAATTAAAAAAACTTGAAAAAATTGGCACTACAGGAAATGCACAAAACTTATCTAAAAGCTACCTCAATGGACGCAAACAACAAGTGAAAATACAGAATATACTCAGCAACCAGTGCTCATCTAAATACGGAATTCCTCAAGGAAGTATATTGGGCCCGACTTTGTTTCTGCTATATATTAAGGAACCATGGAACCTTAATATTCAAGGAAAAATTGTCAGTTTTGCTGATGATACGGTTTTACTGTTTCAAGCTGATACGTGGTCAGCTGTTTATAAAAACGCTGAAAGGGATATTGGCATTGTCAAAAAATGGTTGGATATGAATACACTCACTCTAAACACCGAGAAAACAAAATATATCACATCAAGCATTAACATTACAGGCCAACCACATGATGATATCCCCATTAGAATACATTCGTGTCTAAATCCCGACGTATGCTGTCAGTGTCCTAAGATAGATCGCACCACTCAGATGAAGTACCTTGGCCTCACCATTGATCCGTACCTCAAATGGAACCTTCACACGCAAAGCATTGCACATAAAATCAGAAAAACCATTTTCTTTTTTAGAACCATAAGAAACTTTCTTGACTTGAAACACTTAAAAATGATTTACTTTGCGATATGTCAATCTTTTATTGAGTATGGTGTCATAGCTTGGGGAGGTGGAACTTCATCTGCTATAGACCCTGTCATAAAAGCACAAAAAACAATTATAAAAATTATCCTCAAGCTACCCCTAGTTGCAAGTTCTAACTCAATTTATCGCATAATGAAAGTCTTTGACGTTCGACAAATATATGTAAAATCAATTCTCACTCATATTTTCACAAACAAACATAAATATTACGAAAAAAGACCACACACTCGATTTACTCGTAACACTAACAAAGATTTACTCCAATATCCTGTTATCTCTACCACATTTGGTCAACGGAGTTTTAGGTACATTGCGACAAGAATCTTCAATATTCTTCCAGAAAATTTAAAACAAAGTCAAACATTAAATAATTTCAAACATAACATAAAAATTTGGATTTATAGCAAAGACAGAGCATTTAACCGGTGCACTCACCCTAATTCAAAATCATTGAATAAACCAATCACAGAACAAATAATTACTTATTCATATATGCACCATTTTATGTTACTATTTCTATATTAATATTAAATTCACACTTTCAAATAACATTAACCATAGATTAATTTTATTTGAAGTAACCAAAACAATCGGCAAAAATTACTGCCTCAACACAGGCTTGCCTAGTGAGGCAGATTACGAGAAAACAAAAGTAATAACTGTATAAAAAAATACGAAAACTAAGTTTATATGCATTTAAGCAAATACGAATAATGATCTTAATTTCTATTTCATTAATGTTTCTGTAATATATATATATATATATATTTGACGGCCTCCATGGTCGGAGTGGTAAGACGCCTTTGACTACGAATCCAAAGGTTTCGTGGTTCAAACCCGGCGTGCGGAACTAATTTTATTTAATTAATGGCGTGTCATAACACATTTAATTCATAAAAAATAATAAAAAGTATATTTGTGGCACGTTCCAGAGTGGTAGATACTCTACGTATCGCCCTGGTGAAAGACCACCATTCAGAATCGAAACGTTGCTTGAAATGGCTTTAACCGTGTTTGGTGACCAGATCTGAATAGCCAGGTACTTCCCGACTTTCCCCTTCCCAATCTCCTTCCCCTCCCCGCTACCTTCAGCCTCACAACATATCCTATTTGGGGATGTAAAAGTCTCACTGGCTCTAGACGGTTGGGAGCAGTTGAGACTCTTGTGCGGTATTCACGTAAAAAATAAAAAAAATAAAAAAATATATATATATATATACTGTTTCCAATGTATAGATCTCTTGTTAAAATATATAAATGTACCTACACCTTTATACACCCTATGTATTTTATATGATTATTCTGCTTTTATTTGTATTATTTTGCTGTTATTACTGTTAACTGTATTTAAATAAAGATTTATTATTATTATTATTATACCCCGATAGCCTCACAACATACCCCGATTGGGAATGCCATAGTCTCTCAAGCTCTAGACGGTTGGGATTAGCTGGGACTCTTGTGTGGTATTAACTACAATTAAAAAAGAAGAAGTCGAGGACGCCCGAGAAAGACATGGCACGATCAAGTAAATCAAATACTTGATTCGGGTCATGTGAAGAGTCAGAATAACAAAAGAGTATGTATGAGACGATGTGTGAATGAAGGAGTGTGTGCCGAGACAGAGTTATATGGCGGTCTGTCCTCTCTGCCTACCCCTAAAAACATTTGACTGTCTCTCCTCACATACTCTCGCATTGAGATCGCAACGACGGCCGATAGTTTCTCATGTTTCCAGATGGAATGGCCGTCCGGCTGACGTTGTGGTGCTGCCTGGTGGCGCCGTCCCAGTGCCAGCGGCGAGGCTACAAACCCTACCCCGCCCACTACGACCAGACCGACGTGACCGGCATCCTGAACAACCGCCCCCTGCGCGACGCCTACGTGGCCTGTCTAATGGACGCCGGAAGCTGCTCGCCAGAGGGCCAAACGTTGAAAGGTAATCTCGGACAACTGCGATGCCAAATGTAACCTGGACTCTCTGTCTCGAGAAGTGAGATGTAATCTCGATCACATTGAGGTGATACCTTGGAATAACGATGAATGGATGTATAAATACCCTAGACCATAGAGTTGGTAGAGTAGTATCTATCCTTGGCAGTGAAGTCAGTTTTTGACTTGTTTTTGATGATTTTAACCTGACTCGACGCACCTGGGAGTGGCTAAGACTAAGGCTACGATATTTATACATCCATTCATATCACATATCGACATAATGTTTTTGTTTATTCGTATAGCCACTTTTTCACAGTATTTTTATCAACAAAAATATAGCATATAACCTAAAAAACCGTTTAGTTGTGTCAAGTTTAGTGGCATAATAAAAAATGTGGGCTGAGTCCCGACGTAAAGCAGGACCTTAAGATCATCCTTACAGTATATAGAAGCGGTCTAGGAAATTTGCTGTCCCTTTCTCCCTCATGGCGTACGACGTGAAAACCCGGAGAAAGTGATTTATCGCAAGTTTGTGTAGGTTGGGTAAAAATAATTAGCTCTCCCTCTATATATTGTTACTTCAAGCCCTAGACTTAGTCTTAGCCACGCCCAGGTCTGACGAGTCCAGTAAAAAAAATAAAAAAAATTGGCTTCACTGCCTTGGATAGGTACCACTCTATATACTCTAAAGGGGATACTTTGTTGTAAACAATACAAAATAGACATACTTATCACACTATATTAATTAGCGTTTGGACAAATACTTCAACTGAAGTTAGATTACAAAAAATTACTTTATTTTGCGGCATTTGAGTTCCGAAATTGAACTTCAAAGCCCGCAAAGAAGAATTTGACTTCAAGCACTTCAATTGAAGTTCGACTTTACAGAACTTCTCCATTTTGCGGTAGTGTACCCTTCAATTGAGGATCGACGAGAAATTTTTCGTACTTTGGTAACTTCTTAACCGGTTCCAGTTCTTTTCACTTTTAAATCTCTACCGATTAGTACTTTGCTTGTGGTGAGGAACCAGTTCCAGAGTGGTAGATACTATAAGTATCGCCCTGGTGAAAGACCACCATTCAGAATTGAAACGTTGCTAGAAATGGCTTTAGCCGTGTTTGGTGAACAGATCTAAATAGCTAGGTATACTTTAGGTGAAATATCACAAAACTGCGCTATTTCACTGTTTTTATTATACTCTTCCCAAACTCCTTCCCTCTCCACTACCTTCAGCCTCACAACATACCTTATTTCGGGATGCCATAGTCTCACTGGCTCTAGACGGTTGGGAGCAGTTGAGACTCTTGTGCGGTATTCATGTAAAAAAAAAAAAAAAAGTTTCAGTTCTTTTCGTTTTTAAATCTCTACCTACCAGTACTTATTTGGCGAGGAAATTTTGTCGATTTGCTAGTATTTTTCGTAAAAACACCAGGAACCGGTTCCAAAAAGAGCTGGATAAATAACCGGTTCTTCAGTGGTCACCGGTAACTGGAACCGCAACACACTTGATTCTGAAATCGACCATCTCTAGTTTTCTAATCTTTCTTTGGTGAGTTCGACTTCAATTGAAGTGTTCACCGCGAAGGGCTCATTTTAAAGAACTAGCAGTTCGTGAAGCATTCACAACACACTCAAGTTTTTCGCAACGCTACACTGTATCTTTCCTTACGCACTGTGTGCGGCAAGTCCGCTTTCTTGCATTTTTGAGGAGAAGCAATGGATGCAAGGTCTCGGGGCTTTAGGTCATTCCTGTTCATTGTATTTTCGCTCTATGCGCACTATTTGCACTTATCTCCCGGCGTCAGTCAGTTAAAATCTTGCTAGAAAGTGCAGCAAATCACTGCCACTGAGATGGATGCATTTATTAACACAACATGATTTACAACCCCACTAAATCAGTGTTACTAGTGTTTAAGTCGGGAGCAGGACCTACTAAAATATTACCAGTCAGCCTTAATGGAACAAATATAAATGAGAAATCCGAGGTCAAATATTTAGGACATATTTTGACAGCTGAGCTCAAAGATGATGCTGATATCGAGCGACAGAGAAGAGCACTGTGCATTAGAGGAAACATGATTGCTCGAAGATTCAACAAATGCAGCCGAGAAGCAAAACGGCAACTATTTAATACATATTGTACAAGCCTGTATACATCGGAGCTGTGGACAAATTTCAACCGTGCAACTTTAAAAAGAATGGAGGTACAATACAACAACTCGTACCGGATGCTTTTCGGGCTGTCATGGTACTGCAGCGCTTCAGAAATGTTCGCAGAAGGACGAGTTCCCGGTTTCAGAGCCTTAATAAGAAGACGTATCGCCAACTACCGAATAAGAATAGGCACGAGCGAAAACACTCTTGTGAGGGCAGCACTGGACTTCTTGCAGGGCCCCGTTTATAAACAATGGAGTCATTTCCTGATGTCTTGAAACGAAGTTTAATTTTATTTCTTTATTGCTATTATTTATTACCATGTTATCATGTTTTCTATTTTTATTTATTATCTTTGTATTTTTTTTTCCTTATCTTTCTATGTATTATATGGAACTCATGGGATTGCACCACCCTCCCTGAGATCTGGAATAAACTATTAAAAAAAAAAAAAAATTAAAAATGATTATATTTTTCAAAACATTTGATATTGTTGCATTCTTGTAGTTTTGATGCGAATCAAATGTGGTGCTTATTCCCTTTCATAGAATATCTTACAGAACGTTGTTTGTTTTGTTCTTGTATTTTTATTTAGATATATGCAAATTTTTTTTTCACACATCTTTTAAAAAATAACATTTTTACATTTCACAATTATAGAACAAAGATATAAGGTTCCTATATAGCAAATCTAGATTGAAATCTTAGTAATCTTAAGAATCATAGGTTTTTTTTCAACATATTCAGCACAAATCCTACGAAACGTGCCAAGACTCGAGGCTTCTTTTAGGGCATTAGACTATTAAAAAGTTTTTGGCCTTTATAAAACACGCTGTTTCGAGTACACACAAGTTTCGTTTTGGGAAGTTTAAAATCATGACAACTTACCGTAGGATAATTGTGAATATTTACATTAAATATATTATTATTTAGCAGATATTAAGGGGCATTTTATTTTTGAATTTTACGACTTTTGAAAAATGTGTAATATAATCACTTTACACGTAAACGAGTAGATGACTAAAAATTTTAATAAAAAAAGTGAAATTCAAGATGCCGCACTCAGTGCAGCACGCGCCCGCTCATATGACTCACAACAACGCTCCCGGCAGAAGGTTAAGGAATGAGTTTTGTTTTATATGAGAGAAGATTAGTTTGTAAATAAACGATGTTTGTTTTGAGAAAAACGTAATTTATTTTTAATTTTAAATTAGTGTTAAAAACATAGGAAATATTACATATTCTGCAGAAGAAATTAGAAAATCCTCAAATAAAAATTGTAGTACTTTCAATAACCAAATAAATTTACCATATATTTTTTTATATGAATACCGCACAAGAGTCTCAACTGCTCCCAACTGTCTAGAGCCAGTGACACTACGGCATCCTCAAATAGGGTATGTTGTGAGGCTGAGAGTAGTGGGGAGGGAAAAGAGATTGGGAAGAGGAAGATTGGGAAGTACCTGGCTATTCAGATCTGGTCACCAAACACGGCTCAAGCCATTTCAAGCAACGTTTCGATTCTGAATGGTGGTCTTTCACCAGGGCGATACTTAAAGTATCTACCACTCTGGTCCTATTCTTGACATATTTCCAGTAAGCCGCTCTGTTATTCCCATAATCCTTTATACTTCTCTTTCTCCTTCCCATTCCAACACTTAAATGTGTATATATACTATATATCTGAGTGTTCTATATTTTGATTTAATTTTAATATTGTCCCGAAGATAGAATGGTGCTTTCGAAACCGGTCGACAAAATATTGAAAATTAAATAGTTTTTAACAAATTTTATCTGTTTCCTTTATAAATATGGAAAGCAACAAAGTTAATGCTTTTTAAAAATATGATAAATGTTCCAGTTCATTTGTACTGCTTTACTTGACTGTAAGTGTAATTGTGATAAACATGGTGTTCTGCAGAGATTTTACCAATGGCCGTCGAGGACGATTGCGGCCGGTGCACTGGCCCAACAGAGCTACCTCTCCACCAAGGTCAAGCGACACTTCACACTGGCTAAAATTCCCGAGGACCTCAAGATCTGGGATGACATCGTCAAAAAATACAAAATAGACCCCAGGAAAATGGGATAATAGACTATGCTACCATACGTAAAATCAGACATGTTCCTCAACACTTTAGGATGTCCAAAACCCAAAATACAACAAACGACGGGGTTAAGAACCGTAGAGGTTTGAGAATCATTTTGGTACTTTCGAGAAAAACCATTTTTTGTAATTTAAAATGTAACCTCTTTGTAAATGCTAATAAAATAATTTTTAATTGAAACAATATGTTTCCATGGGATATTTATTGAAAAATATTTTTTTTACATATTCAAAACATTTAAAAAAGAGATCATAATGATTTTTGAAATCTTCATGAAGTGGTACTTAGACCTGTTTGATTTTTAAGATAGATAATATCATTTAAAGTGGCACTTAGACCTGTGTGATTTTCAAGAAAGATAATCGCATAGTAAAGTGGCACTTAGACATGTTTGATTTTGAAGAAAGATTATAGCATAGTAAATTGGTAATTAGACCTGTTTGATTTTAAAGAAAGATAATCGCATAGTAAAGTGGCACTTAGACCTGTTTGATTTTGAAAAAAGATAATCGCATAGTAAAGTGGTACTTAGACCTGTTCGATTTTGAAGAAAGATAATCGCATGCCAGGCATGCTGTTGTGAGTGCGTGTCTCAAAATTTCACTTTTTTATCAAAATATTTGACATCTATACGTGGAAAGTGATTATACCGGAAGAATAAAGTTATTTTGTAAGGATTCACATATATTTCAACAGTCGTAAGTTCCAACAATGGTTGATGCACCACATTTGACTCGCAACAAATCTACAAGAATGTAACACTATCAAATATTTCGAAAAATATGATCTTTTTCTTTACATGCACCCATCTCAGCAGCAGTGTCTCTGGCTGCTTCTTTAGGACCTGGTAAAACATTTGTTGTATTCTCAACTCTCACTTGCACCTGCGATGCTACTGGTTAGCTGCACTTTCTATCTAGATTTAGACTGGCAGGTGATGTAGATAGTGTGCGTAAAGCGAAAATATAATGAACATGGATTGGCCTAAGTACCAACACATTTCGTCCTTGCTTCCCTTTGAAAACTACAAAAAGGCGAACATGCCGCTTGGCGGTGGATTAGTGAATGGTTTCGCAAATTTTCTTCATAATTATCTGTGTTCTTTTTGTGATTGTTGCAATAAAGGCATTTATATCGTTTGTGCATATTTGTTCTGGCACTGCTTTTGATGGTCCTTATAAATGAAAAATGGTGCTCGTTCAATGGTAGACTTACCCAGCAACAAATTGATTCCGCCTCACTCGGGCTACAGCATGTCGTAAAACATTGATTTTATGAATAAATGCTGACAAAAAATCACAGTTTTCCATGGAGTCACGTGGGAGCTTGGAGTAAGAATATATGGAGAGGTACCTTTGCGGAACAGTGTAGTCAGTATTGTTGACTCTAAACTGACTCGGATAGAAAGAGATAAAGATATGTTAAAAGAAGTTGGGTAGCCTATTACTTACCGCCCACACAGAATTCGAACATTTTTAATAAACATATTTGAACACATTCAACAAAACAATATCAATACATCACTAAAATGATTTATTAAGTCAAAATATTACATAAACACTAATAACAGAAGGTTTCCCAAAATAATGATGGAAGATTTTGGTTGATTTTATGTCTTTATAAGTTTTATTAAGTTTCTTAAGTTTGGTCAAAAATATTTAAAACTGTTGAAATACCTCTGAAGAGTGATGTTTTATAATCTTTGTTTGGTCTTATTTGAACATTCGCACATATTACCATCATGGTTGATTTATTTGTATAACCACAGCAAGTATTGTAATCAACACAAATATAGGAAATAACCTCAAAATCTTTTGACGTAAGTTATACTATTCGACGATTTGAAGTTAGCGCTTGATTTTATATCTTTATATCATTAAAAATGTGAACATTCAAAAGTTCGGTCAAAACTATTTTAAACTTTTGAAATACCCCTGAAAAGTTTGCTTGGTCTTATTTGAACATTCGTGCATAGCACGCGTTATCATAATGTTCGATTTATGTGTATAACCACTACAAGTTTTCTAATCAACACAATTATAAAAGATAACCTCAAAATCCGTTGATGAAAGTTATACGACTCGATGATGTGTAGTTGGCGCGGACGAAAAACATCCTTACATACTGAGAAGTGTTGAAATACTATGTGACGATTTTTTGTCTCTTTCTCTCTCGTGGTATGCGACGTAAAAACCCGGAGAAAGTGATTTATGGCAAGTTTGTATAGGTTGGGTAAAAATATTTAGCTGTACCTCCTTATATCGTAAATGTAGGAGTAGCTGAGATGTGACGGTAACGGTGGCGTGTTCACTTGGGATTGGGAAGGAAGTTTTTGAACTTGGACGGCGGTGGGTTAAATTTCAGGCAGTGGGTAGTTTATTCATAGTGGATAAAGGACTTCATGGGAAGAGGCTGTTATTTGGAGTTTAGAATAGGTCGACTGAGGGTAGTCCTTTCAGCAGACAATCCATGTCCATATCGTCGAAATCTTCGTCGATTTCATCGGACTCTGCGATCGCTATATTCTGAAAAAATAAATTAATCAAAAATCGTTAATTTTTTTTTTTTACAGTTGACACCACACAAGAGGTCTAACTGCTCAAAACCGTTTGAAGCCAGTAGAAATATGGAATCCAGTGGCGGTTCGTGAGTTTTTAGTGTGCTAGAGGGCTACGATTGAAAAATACAACTGTGTTAGTTTTGTTGTAGCCGGAAAGATTTTTTTTTTGGATGAAGATTTTCGGGATTTTTTTGTTGTGGTGGTGCACTGCACAGATTTCTGAAAAATATTCAATTTGAAAATTAAAATTTTGAAAAAAGAAAAATGTCTTCGGCTACGACAACATCAATAATGGCGTTTTTTTTCAATCTTGCCACTCTACTCTAAAAAATCACGAGCTGCCACTGACCGAATCCCCGATTGGGGTATGTTGTGAGTTTAAGGGTAGTCGAGAAGGAAAAGAGATGGGCAAAAGGAAGGTTTAAAAGTACCTGGCTATGTAGATCTGATCACTAAACACGGCTAAAGCCACTTCAAGCGACGTTTCGATTCTCAATGGTGGACTGTCGCCAGGGCGATACCAGGGGTATGTAGTGAGGTTAGGAACAGTTAGGAGGGAAAAGAGATGGGCAAAAGGAAGGTTGAGAATTACCTGGCTATTCAGATCTGGTCACCAAACACGGTTAAAGCAACTTCAAGCGATGTTTCGATTCTGAATGGCGGACTGTCACCAGGGTGGTCTTGGAGGATGTAGTTAGTTTAAGGCTAGTCGGAAGGAAAAAGCGACGGGGAAAAGGAAGATTGAATATAACGTGGTTATTCAGATATTTTTAAAATACAGATTGTATATCCACGGTGACGAAGCTGAAGCCCCTGTCACTCTTTGTGAAAAGCTTTTGCAGATTAAATAGCTAGGGTGGGTGTCAGTAGAGCGACTGTCACAGAAATAATGGCGTCGATTCCAGAGGGAAGATTCTCAGCAAAACGTCCCGGGCTAAGTTGGGAAAAGCAATTCCAGAGGTTGTGCTAAGAGAAGTTGGGCACGCAGAGAACAGAAGCTGTTCAAGCAGCCTTTACCAAAATATGACGAGAGTGAGATAGATAGATGAGACGAGACATAACGCAGCCTTTTGCACCGGCGGCATTTCAGATTTTTCATTTTTGCGCCCATGCCCACACCCCCTACACGCCGAGTGGTGGTGAAACGAACTGAAGTCTTACCATGACGGCAGCAAAGATCACGAAGCAAATGAAGAAGATGCTGTAGAACTGCATTTTGGTATTTTAGAAACTTGGTCGTGGGCAAAATATTTTGTAATGCGGGCCAGATGTTTTCAGCGGCCTTTATAACCGCTGTCAGGTTGTCATTTGAAGCGCATGTGAACAATTATTGACACGAAACAAACGTCAGGGTTGTGCGAAATGCTACTTCAAAAGGTCCACACAAAAAATGGCGCTTTAGCTTAAATACAGGGAAATGAAAATGGAAATTTCAACATTGTGTGGACTCTGATAAAGAATACATTTCCTACAATGTTACTTTTTTATTTTTATAGCACAAGAGTCCTAACTGCTCCCAACCGTCTAGAGCTAGTGAGACTATGGCATCTCCAATTGTTATTTAGTTATTCAATAATTTATTATTTAAAAAACATGACAAAATTTTAATTTCAAGGCGTTTTTAAATAAAGTGAGTAAGTGTATTATTAAAACACCATATTTATAAATAAAAAAAAATTAATTCTAAAAAATATTAACTGCAATGAATGCAAGGTGTAGACAGTAAAAATAAAAAAAAAATATTTTATCAAAAAGACATACAAAAAAATTTAAATTAAAATAAAACCAAAGAATAATAATAAGAGAAGTTTTTGGCGAAAAACCAGAAACTTTTCTGTGCTTTTGTCGGTTTGAAAAAGGCGTATGATCGAGTTGATAAGAACAAATTGTGGAAGGTATTATCCATGTATGGAGTTAACACAAATCTTATACAAGCAATCGCGTCCTTGTACGAGGGAAGCGTTGCATGTGTTTTACGAAGTGGTTTAACATAACAAAAGGTGTAAAACAAGGCTGTTTAATGTCACCGTGGTTGTTCAACTTGTACATGGATAATTGAATGCAAGAATTGAAAGGTGTGGGCTTGGGCGCGAAAATGAACAATGTGAAAGTATGTTGCCCATTGTATGCGGACGATGCGGTGCTGATTGCTGACAGTATGGAAGATCTACAGTTTCTCGTGTCTAGGATGAACCAAGGAAGTATGCAAAATGAGTTGATGATGAATGTAAGTGAGTCCAAAGTGATGGTGTTTGAAAGAGAGAGTACGAGAACAGCGTGCAATATAGTTGTGAATGATGAATACTTGGAGCAAGTGGATGAGTTTGTGTATTTAGGAAGTATGTTTACAAGAGACGGAAAGGCTGATATGGATATTGAAAGAAAGGTGAATGCAGGAAACTCCATTAATGGAGGACTGAACGCTGTTGGGGCAAATAAGAAATTGTCCAAAGAAGCGAAGCTAGCAGTCCACAATGGAGTACTCATACCAATCCTGATGTATGGCAGTGAGGCATGGAACTGGCAGAGGAAGAATGAAAGTAGACTAATGCTGTGGAAATGAGATCTTTGAGATGGATGTGCGGTAAAACCATGTATGATCGTATTACAAATGTGGATATCCGGAAAGAATGCAAGGCTGATATGAGCGTAATGGATAGGATCAAGAAAGAGACGCTTAGATGGTTTGGGCATGTAGAGCGAATGAACGAAGAAAGGAGTGTGAAAAGAATATATGATGCGAAAATGAATGGAAGAAGAAGTCGAGGACGCCCGAGAAAGAGATGGCACGATCAAGTAAATCAAATACTTGAATCGGGTCATGTGAAGAGTCAGAATAACAGAAGAGTATGTATGAGACGATGTATAAATGTAAATGAAGCAAGAAGTGTGTGCCAAGACAGAGTTGTATGGCGGTCCGTCCTCTCTGCCTACCCCTGCGGAGAAACGGCGTGATGGTTAGTTAGTTAGTTAGTTAGTTATAGCAGGAATGCTTGTCGTTTGAAGGAAGTTTCATTTATGCAAAATATATCGACACCTGTAATCGTTGTGAGGCTGAAGGTAGTTGGGAGGGGAAGGAGATGGGGAAGAGGAAGGTTGTGAAGTACCTGGCTATTCAGATCTAGCTACCAAACACGTCTATAGCCATTTCAAGCAAAGTTTCAGATTCTTAATGATGGTCTTTCACCATGGTGATACTTACTACCACCCTGGAACGCGCTGAAAAAATATTTGTTATTTGTTTAAGTGAATTAAATGTATAATGACACATTTTAATTGAATAAGGGTTATTTCCGCCCGCCGGGTTTGAACCCGTGACCCTTAGATTTGTAGACGAGCGTCTTACCACTCGACTATGAAGGCCGTCAAAGGCAGTATTAGGCAGTGAAAAGAATCTTAAAAGAGTAAAGCGATGCAAAGTCTAGGAGTATGTATGAGACGGTTTATGAATTTTTTTATGAATTTTTTGTTTCTTAAATTATTTTTCTACAAAGCCTACGTCACTAGGTCATAAGAACCTGTTCTGAGGGAAGTGACAGTGAGGACAAGTAGAACAATTTAAAAAAAATGATGAAGATATTTGTTACACAATGTTCTAGTTTGTCATGGTAAAGAATTTCGAGTGCTATTTTATTGAATGTTAATGAAGCAAGGAGTGTGTGCCGAGACAGAGTCGTATGGCGGTCTGTCCTCTCTGCCTACCCTTGCGGAGAAACGGTGTGACGGTTAGTAAGATTGTTAGTTTAAAAAAATAATACTCCCTGTTGCAAATCCGTCCGCAAACTATTGATAAATACACTAACAAATTATTCATCGGTGTTTACTGTGTACAAATATTTTCCGTTTGCGCAGCTGCGTTCTTTTGTCGCCCTCGACTCCTTGCGCGGCGGCAACACTGCTTATTTGATTTATTGTGAAGAAATATGGATTTTACATAACGCGTTGGTTTAAATAACAATAGCAAACTTGAAGGTCGTTGTACATTAGCGAACGAATACCGCACGAGAGTTTCGACGGCTCCCAACCATATGGCGCCACTGGCATTGTAGCATCCTCGATCGCGGCATGTTGTGAGGCTGAAGGTAGTGGGGAGGAAGAAGAGATGGGGAAGAGGGAGGTTAAGAAGTACCTGGCTATTTGAGTCTGGTCACCAAATACGCCAATCGCCGTTTTAACCAACGCTTAGATTCTGCATGGTGGTCTTTCACCAGGGCGATACTTGTAGCGTATCTACCACTCTGGAACATACTGAAAATATATCATAAATTATTTGATTTATAAATTTTATTTATTAATTTATAAATTAACGGACTAAAGTCCAATTTCAAAAAATACATATAAAACACAAAATAGAAAAAAGAGCAACAGAGAAGGAATAACATAAACATAATAATAAATGAAGCGATGACAAAAATTAGGCAAAATAAACATAAGAGAGAACATTCAAGCCATGGTCTAGTCAAAGTTTTGGTAGAGTCGTAAAGAATGATGAAAATCATTTAGACTGCTACCAAAAATTTCAAGACCATGGCTTGAGTTTACAAGTCTTGACATTCTGGACATTGGAGAATCATACCCATAATTAGTATTGTGATGATCGAGGAACAGCAATTCATTGTTTCTGAGTCTACGGCAAGGAATGTTGAACTGGATAAGTTGTTTTTTTTTTTTATCCGAAATAACACGCATTATTATTATTAAACGGTTAGTAGCCGAGTGGACAAACGCGTCGGATACCCACCCGGGCGTCGTGGGTTCAATTCCTCTGCTAGCCTAGTCCTCCGTCATTGCACAAGCAAAATCTCCCGCGTATTATGATGGCAATAAGTTTTTTTTTTAAATATCATAAATAATTAATCATCACGCCGTTTCCCCGCAGGTGTAGGCAGAGAGGACGGACCACCGCACAACTCTGTATTGGCACACGCTCCTTGCTTCGTTCACATTCATACATCGTTTCTTACATACTAATTTTGTTATTCTGACTTTTTACGTGGCCCGATCAAAGTATTTGATTCTCTTGATCGTGCCATGTCTTCCTCGGGCGTCCCCGAGTTCTTCTTCCATTCACTTTCGCATCCTATATTCTTTCAAATATTGGTATTGATATATTTTGTTTTTGGCGATATCCCTCATTTTTAGCGAGAAAATTCAGCGTATTGGTTTGAACCACTGTCACATTTTACACTGTCGCAAATCGATGATTTGCGCCGCTGCAAATTTTCACCGCAACCTCTTCAAACAATCGCCTCCGCTAACCACTGAATCTCGGCCCGTTTCAGCATTTGATCAAATTATGACCGGGTTTCAAGCATAAAAGTAAGACCGTTTTGTTAGCACTAAGGTCTAAATTCCCTTGCGAAAAAATGAGGACTAATGACTTTCACCTAAGCACGGTGGCGGCTCGTGACTTTTTAGTGTGATAGAGTGTTAAGATTGAAAAATACGACGTTATTGATGTTGTCGTAGCCGAAAATGTTTTTTTTTTTTTTAATCTTAATTTTTTGCATGAAAATTTTCAGGATTTTTCAGTTTTGCATTGCACGGCTTGCTGAAAAATCTTCATACAAAAAAATGAAGTTTTAAGAAAAAGTTAAAATCATTTTCGGCTACAACAGCACCAATAACGTCGTATTTTTCAATGTTAGCACTCTAGCGCACTAAAAGTCGCGAGCCGCCATTGCCTAAAGACAGTCAAAATAAAAAGATGCCGGATTATCAAGTGTTTGGGAGCCGACGCTGATTTTGAAGACTTCTGTGGCCCTTGAGCTATCTAAAATATTTAGTTCTAAAAACGAACTAACTAACCATCATGCCGTTTCCGCGCAGGGGTAGGCAGAGAGAACGGACCGTCATATAACTCTGTCTTGGCACACACTCCTTCATTCATACATCGTCTCATGCATACTCTTCTGTTATTCTGACTCTTCACATAGCCCGATTTTAGTTTTTGATTCATTTCATCGTCCCATGTCTTCCTCGGGCGTCCCCGACTTCTTCTTCCATTGACTTTCGCATCGTATATTCTTTTCACACTCCTTTCTTCGTTCATTCGCTCTACGTGCCCAAACCATCTAAGCGTCCCTTTATTGATCCTATTCATTACGCTCACATCAGTCTTGCATTCTTTCCGGATATCCACATTTTTAATATGATCATACATGGTTTTACCGTACATACGTTTCAAAGATCTCATTTCCACAGCATTCAGTCTACGTTCATCCTTCCTCTGCCAGTTCCACGCCTCACTGCCATACATCAGGGTTGATATAGGCCCTCCATTGTGGACTGCTAGTTTCGCTTCTTTGGACAATTTGTTATTGACGCCAACAGCGTTCAGTCCTACATTAATGGAGTATCTGCATTCACCCTTCTTTCAATATTCTTATAAAATATTTTTTCCATTTGTTAAAAGGCTTGACTCTAGCGACACAAATTTGTGACTTTTGTAGCTTTGTGTCGCTCCAGGTTACTTAGTGAGAGCATTCAGTTACCCGAGTCAAAGTTGTTGTTTTTCAAAATCCAACCAGGTACTGAAGACTTATGAATTTTACTGTACGACAAAGAAAAACTTTTAGGCGCTCTGGTGTTAACTGCTTCAATCATTAGAAAAGCGTAGAAAAGATTTTGATTTAATTCGCACTTTCAACATTATTCATTGTTTTATAGACTCACCTTCTCTCTTGCAGTTCATCCAGTTCAATATTCCTTGCCCTTGACTCAGAAACAATGAATTGCTGTTCTTCAATCATCACTTCACTAATTTTGTGTATCATTCTCTACTGTCCAGAATATCGGGACTTGTTAACTCAAGCCATGTTCTTGAAATTTTTGGTAGCCATCTATATACTTTTTGTCATTATTTACGACTCTATCAAATCTTCGACTTGACCTTGGCTTCGATGTTTTTTCTTATGTATATTGTATCCTATTTTTGCCATTGATTTATTTTATATTATGTTTGTGCTTTTATTTTTCTGTTGCTCTTTTTACCTTTTCGTGTTTTGTATTTTTTGTAGTTGGACTTTAGTCCGTTTATTTATAAATAAATAAATATTGTTTTATGTTTCAAAACTACTAAATCGGTATGGGATAGGCTATCTTACAAACAACTGCATCCTTTAATATGCCCTTGTTTCTCTCTGTCTACTTACAAGGCGGAACAGAGACGTGCACTATTGCGACACAACTTCAAACCCTTGTTTGGTAGTCAGACCAATGTCAACAATTTTCACAATTGTTTGCAAATGTATACCGCCATGTAAATATTTTCCACACTTATGACCTCAATTTAAGTAACAAAATAAATGCTTTTGCGCCACAACTGTTTTATAATAATGCTATAAAAACAGCTAATTTACTTTTTGAATTTATTTATTATGTCCAAAAGTATTGATCAAATTTAGATGTTTACAATCCGATCAAAACATTTTTGGAAAAGTACAATATGAATCCATCGATGAAATGAAGAATTATTGTGTTTTTGCAAGATGGTGATAGTTGGTCAACCAGTAGGTGTTTCTCAGATCAGAAGTTTGTGGGTCTAATTCTATTCAGAGGCGCTGCACTGATATTTGAAGCGCTTGGTGTCAAAAAGGTGTGTATCGGCTCATTGGCAGAAGGAGTTGTTTTTCCTTGGGAGGTTCTCAGTGATGCCTGTTTGAACCATATCCGTAATCGTTCCATGATTCACCGCTGCCGGAGCCGCTGCCTGAGCTGCTGCCTGAGCCGCTGTCATAACCGCCATTATTATAGGAGGCCTGAAACAAAAGTAAAAACTTGTTAAGAAAACATTCAAACAGCCCCCACCACTGAAAATAAAATCCGAGTGTAATCCATATCTATGAGCAAGAAAGCGGCTCTCAACAACTAACATTAAAGCCTAGACAGGCCAATAAAATTGTTCATGGAGTCAACACCTACATTTGTACACGGTTGACATTAAATCCATAAAAAGGGTCGCTTTTACGACTCGTTTTTATATTCAGCTGTTCGGCTGTGGAACGATTTGTAAGCCTCTGTGTTTCCTCTCCTTCAAGACCAAGGCTTACTCTTTTTTTTTCTTTAAAAATACCCTCCACGAAGTATCCCTAAAGATGACACAGATCCTTAGGAAAATTATTTCCCTCAGGGCTTTCTATGTGGAGTTAATGTTAAAAATAATTTATGTGAACTGTTTTTTCAGTTTTGTCAGAAGTAAGAGGAATTTGAGAAAAACGCACTTAATAGGTTTATTTCAGTGGTTCCAACCCTGAGTCAAAAATAACGTGGATGTTTTTGATGAATAAAAAAAAACATCACGTAAAATAGCCTGTTTTTTAAAGTTTTGCTAATTTGTTTAGTGTTTTATTGCGACAGCTGTTTTAGCGTTTGAAAATGGATTTAAACGGCGGAGCAGCTGTTGCAATATAGCATTAAGCAGAACTTAAAAGAGGCATTTATTCGATTTGAATAATTTCAATTATACGAACAATGCAGTTTTACAAACTGACCACTAGAATCAATTGTGTACTTGGAAAACTTTAAATAGATCAACTGGTTAGAGCAGCTGAGTGGAAAAATGCATTGGATTCCTACCCGGGTGTCGTGGGTTTAATTATTCTGCTGGCTAAGGTCCTTCATCATTGCACTAGCAAATTTTTCCGCTTATAATGATAGCAGTAAGAGTTTTTCAAATATTGTCAGGTTGTTCATCCGGTAATGTTTGTCTTTCCTTAAATTGAAAAAAAAAAATGGTCGTCTTTGGAATGATATGCGTTTGTTTTATTCAACTTCGTAATTCATTTTCAGTTTGTTGCATATTTCTATATGATGTAAAGACATGAGTACTAAGAGTGAAGACGTGCTACTTGCAAGGAATGATCAGGTTACCACGGAAAACGAAATCCTCTAGATATTATTACCTTGGCATCAAAAACAGGTTGTCACTACATGCTTATAATATTAAATATAGCCTTAGTTATTGATACACGTGCCGTTAAGCTGAAAGCAAGTGAAACAGAGAAATACCACTGATGCACTGGACTGATCAAGTATAACAAAATACCGGTGTAGCGCAGGATGTAAGAGAGTGGAGGTCCCAAAACGCTTTCCTTGAGGGACCCAAAAAGTTTTTGAAAGGGCTTTTAATGTAGGGGTCACAGTAATTAGCAATGATGTAATGCAGTTTCCAGTGAAAATCAAGAAAGGCATTGGTCACAACCGATGCGTTGGACCGATCAAGAATAATAAGTGACTGGTGAAGTGGAGGACATTGAAGAATGGAGGTCCCAAAACACTTCTTTGAGGGACGCAAAAAGTTATTGATGGGGCTTTTAATCTAGGGGTCACAGTAATTAGCAATGATGTAATGCAGTATCCAGTGAAAATCAAGGAAGGCATTGGCCACAACCGATGCGTTGGACCGATCAAGAATAATAAGTGACTGGTGAAGTGGAGGACATTGAAGAGTGGAGGTCCCAAAACGCTTCCTTGAGGGACGCAAAAAGTTATTGATGGGGCTTTTAATGTAGGAGTCACAGCAAAAGGTAATTATGTTATGCAATATCCAGTGGAAAGCAAGAGAAGCATTGACCATAACCGATGCGTTGAACTGATCAAGTGTAACAAGTGACTGGTAAAAGCAAGAGGTTGAAGAGTGGAGGTCTCAAAACGCTTCCTTGAGGGACGCAAAAAGGTGTTAAAAAGGCTTTTAATATAGGGGTCACAGTTCTTAGCAATGGTGTTATGCAGTATCCAGTGGAAAACAAGAGAAGCATAGACCATAACCGATACGGTGGACGGACCAAGTATCGCAAGCATCAAGAATGGTGGTTTCTACGGTGCAGGACCGTGGGTAGTAATACCACCTGATCCACCAGCAACAGGGGAACAACCGGTAAGGAAAAATTGAAATAAATATTATATATGTCAATATATATTACCGTGGCTGTTGCCAGAACCATGAAGACGACAAAGAGGAGATAGAAGAACTGCATTTTGATTGGATGTCTTGACGTTAGAGAAAACTGACACTTTGTTGAGACTTACAGCAGCTTATATATCAGACAAAGTAAATATAAAAACCATTTTGACTCGTGTATTTATTGCAAGTAAATATTTTTTAGAAAAAACAGCTGAACTGTTTTTATTTTTATTTTTAAAAACTATCAATATTTGAATAACTCAGCTAATTTATCACACTTGTAATTAATTTGACAGTTAAAAAAAACTTTGTACAAGACCACGATACTATTTTATTTTTTATGACCCATCGGTTTTGTTAAATTTAGAATTACAAAATGAGGTATATATCCTGTAGATCAAGATCAAGAAAGGAACGCTTAGATGGTTTGGGCATGTATGGCAAATGAACGAAGAAAAAAATGTGAAAAGAATATACGATGCGAAAGTGAATGGAAGAAAAAGTCAGGGACGCCCAAGGAAGACATGACACAATCGAGTGAATCAAATACTTGAATCGGGCCACGCGAAGAGTCAGAATAACAGAAGAGTATGTATGAGACGATGTTTAAACGTGAACGAAGCAAAGAAAATGTGCCAAGACAGAGCTGTGCGGTGGTTTGCCTCCTCTGCCTACCCCTGCGGAGAAACGGCGCGATGGTTAGTTATTTATTTAGTTCGTCATTTCATTCATTTATCATTATTCTAATCACCTTCCCAGTTGACGTTTTGCCTCTTTCAACTCATATAATCTGTCTCTTTCTCTCCGTTCTTTTTCTGATAATTTAAATGTTATTCTTTTATTTTCTCATTGTTTGTTATTTTTTTATTTATATTTGTTTTTTCCCTCTGTATGTATATAAAACCGCCACTGTATTATTTGTGAAGAAACGTTTTGTACCCTGATGATGCTAAGGCTAAGCGAAACTGGTCATAATAATTTAAATAATATTCGTGGTCTTACCCAAAGTTTTTTTAAATTTCTAATATGACAAACCGCACAGTGGTTGCTTTCTACGTAAATGTAATCAGTATATTATGTGAAATATTCCATGTTTTGTTTTATTTGAACTTAATGCGCATTCTAGTTTTATTAACGTGTGGGTTATTTCAATTAAGACAAACAGAATCAGTGCAAAAAACCTGCTGACAGAGGCAACCAAATTATATGTAGACTCGTACGTCGTTTAGCGATTAGATAACTGCAACGGAATATACGCTAGTTTTCCTAAATATCAAATTAACAAACTACAACTAGTCTTCAACGCCGCGGCAAGACTTATCACCGGCGTATCAAAATATTCCCATATCTCAGAGCACCTCAAAAATCTTCACTGGCTTAAATGTCCCGAAAGAATCCAGCTTTAGCTTTGCTGGATGGTTTTCAAATCAATTAACGGAATGGCTCCGGATTATTTATCGGAATTGTGTATTCCTGAAGATTCCAATTCGCGACAGTCAACTCTTAGATCGGCAATGTCATCGGCTATCGGAAGGTTGAAGGAACCAAAGCGCACACCAGACACTAAGTTTGGAGATCGCGCCTTTGAAGTGTCAGGTCCTAAAGCCTACATAATCTAAGAGTAATAAAAGACTCGACAGAGTTCAGAGCCAAACTCAAACGCATTTTTTCATAAAATTACATTCATAATCAAGATTTAACAAGCCCGATAGAATTTCTGTTCAAACCAAGAAAACTTTTCAGACTCTCATTCCTTAAATTCATTAGAAAATTTTCACCATTATGTGTTCCTCACTGCGAAAAATTAAAAAATACCTCTGATATGCTATATTTTAAATTTGTTCTCATGCCCTTAAAAAAAATATTTAGAAATTATTTTAGATTTTTTTTTTCTTACGTTTTTTTTTACATTACCTACCACACTAGGTCATTAGAACCTGTTCTGAGGTAGGTGACAGTGAGTACAAGTAGAATAATACAAAATGTGTTGATATTTGTTACACAATGCTAGATGATACAACAGATACTGATCGTAAAACTCTCTTGATGCCATATAGGATACATTGACAGTAGGTAAAGTTGCAAGGCACTAAATCTATATAAACTTATAAAAAATATAAAGATAAGATAAATTAAAATTAGCCAAAGTTTTTAAAGTTATTATTATAGAGTGATTGTGTCCTACAAGAAGTGACCTGCCAGGTAAGTATGTAGCTGTATATTTATGTGAACTAGGAATTCATATTAAGTAGATATTATGATTTGTACAGCGCCCTTTAGGTGATTGGTCACAAAAACGGCGCTATATAAATTATCCAAATATTACTGTTGCCTGGTGGTCTTTTTTCCACCAACTCAAAAACATAGATTGACAAATCGGAATACAAAAAATGAAAAAAATCCACTTCGAAAATTTTCCCCGTTCCTATTTTTTTGGTTTTTTTACTTCTTGTGACACCCTTATTATAAATTTCTCAAAATATGACGTCTACAACCATTTTTTTGAGTACACTTTATTTTTGTGTTAATAAAGTATTTACAGAAAGTAAACGCTTTATGTTTAAACAATGAATACAAATGTCAACTGAAACTGTGTGTTTGTTTTCAAAATACAACTACGCATAATTGCTATTTTGGTGCTGATGAGGTCTTGCGTATACTCAATTTTCATAATATATACGTTTTTCTGAAAGTCTTTAAACTAGCTTTGTGACCGCTCCGTGGGAACTACTTCGAGGAACTTCTTCTTTTTGCGGCAGTCCCAGCTTCATTCATTTTTCATTGAACAAATTCTTCAATTGAAGTTGGTTAAGTTGGCAGTTCCGCTTGCACGATCTACGGCGTCTACTTTGAACTTCAATGTTAGTTTTTCGTTCATTCAAACGATTGAAGCATTGCATCATCCACAGTTCAATTGCACTTTTTATTTATTTATTTATTTTGTTTTATTAGGAACACAAACAAAATATTTACAGAAACATGTTTAAAGTATTATCAAATAAAAAGATGAGTGTACATATTTCAAATTAATGTGATCACAGCATACATTATAATATTGTAATTAACAGTATAATACACAAAGGCTGCACTACGCGCAACATTGTGCCTTGGTAATTAACACCTGATGCACACAACAATAATGACATGGTGGCCAAACAAATAAAATGTAATTGTCAAAAACAATGTTGCAGGCAAATGACACAAAATTATTTTTATTTTTCATTGTATTATATTTTTTAAGTTAATCAATTTTACTATGCATATTATATTTATGTAAAAAAGTCATCTGATATAGCTGTTTGTATTATATTTTTAAAGAAATTGAGTGAATTTGAGAAGATATCGATGTTGGGAAATTTGCCAATAACATTGTTTAAACGAGACGTTCTTGACACAAAATTAAAGTATCCCGTATTATTTACGTGAACATCTGTCCAAAATAAATCGAAATTTCTTGTGCATCTGGGTCTGATGTGAAACATAAATTTACTGAGTAAATCGCTATCAACAAGGTTATTAACAATTTTAAAAGACATAGTTAAGTCAATTATTTTTCTTCTTTTGTGCAAGCTATCAAATTGAAAAAAAATGAGTCTCTGCTGATAGCTATTCAATAAATGATGAACACCAGATCGATGGGACAAGATGCGTAAGAATTTTTTCTGAATTGATTCAACTGTTGTTATATATGTCGTGTAATGCGGGTTCCAGACAATTACTCCATATTCTAGGACACTGCGAACAAGTGATTGTTTTTTACTTTAATTTATTTACTTCGATTGTAGTTCGTTGTATGAATAAAGTGTCTTTTTGGTGTGTGACAGTTGTTTTTGATTTTTTTGCTTATTTTGTCTGTATGACACTAGTTTTTCCGAGTGTTTTTTGGTGATTTTGAATTGTGTTTTTTTACCAATTATTCTGTTCATCTTTTTTAATATCTCCGCTTACAATAATCACCTTTCATTTTCTACCTCAAATTATGGCTGGCCGTTTAATGAGAAACAAAAGTGAAATATGGGCTTATTTTATGGAGGTTGGGTTTACCAGGCAAAATGCAACTTTTAAGTTATATCCATAAAGGGGGCAATGCCTTTAATATGAATCGTCATGTGCGCAATATTCACCCTATTGCTACCCAAACTGTCAAACTGTGTACAGTAAGAAATATTCAAATTGTACCTCAAGCCCTGAAAAAATTACACATCGCTCTTACAGAAACTGGAAATTTCTCAAGTACTTCATTTGCTTTTTTCAAGTTCTCTGTAAGGCTATGCATACTCATCATACATCATTCCTTTTAAGTCACGATACACCCAGAAATTCAAACATATGGCAGTTATCATTCTAGAAACTAGCGTTGGGAAAAACTTCAATGTTTTGTGAATGCTTCACGAATTGCTAGTTCTTTAAAATGAACCCTTCGCAGTGAACACTTCAATTGAAGTCGAACACGCAAAAAAGAGATTTGAATTTATCCGGTTATTTGTTCAGGAACCAGTTCCTTGCCGAAAAAGCACGTACTAATTGGTAGAACTTTAAAAGTGAAAAGAACTGGAACTGGTTCCTCGCCAAAAAAACACATACTAGTCGGTAGCGCTTTAAATATGAAAAGAACTGGAACCGGTTTCTTGCCAAAATAAATAAAAAGTACTAGTCGGTAGGGATTTGAAAACGAAAAGAACTGGAACTAGTTCCTCGCCGGAAAACATTAGTCGGTAGCGCTTTGAAAGTAAAGAGAACTGGAACTGGTTCCTTGCCAAAAAAACACGTTATGGTCGGTAGCGCTTTGAAAATGAATTCGAGCTTCAATTGAAGTACTTATAATGAAGTACTTATAATAAAGTACTTATAATGAAGTACTTATAATGAAGTACTTATAATGAAGTACTTATAATGAAGTACTTATAATGAAGTACTTATAATGAAGTACTTATAATGAAGTACTTATAATGAAGTACTTCTTGATAGACTTTGAAGTTCATCTTCACAACTGTACTGCTGCAAATTGAAGTAGGTCTTTGTAATCTAACTATCGAAGTATTTATTCAATGACAAATAGTATATAAGCCATAGAATAAGAACAACCTGTACTAGTCTGAAGATGGCCGTTATAGGCTGAAACCGGTCCAGTCAAAAAAAAAAGTGGAATAAAGTTAAAAATTTGTTTTTATTTAATCATTGAAATGAATGAACGCTTAATTGAAATACCAACTTCATTTGAAGTAATTGTTCAATGAAACGAAGATATCATTAGTGAATAAACGCTAAAATGAACTATTAACTTCAATTGAAGTATTTGTTCAATGAACAATGAATGAAGTAGGAACTGTTGCCAAAAGAAGTAGTTCTATGAAGTAATTCATTCAAAGCGGTCACAAAGCTACTAGAAACCATAGAAGAGAAACCAGTAATAGACAATTCATCAACTCACACATAGAAGAAGAAAAGAAAAAGTTTTTCTACACGGAATAGTTTTTACCATAGAATAATGAAAGAGTGAGTAGCAAATTCAATATAACAAAACAGCTTGTTCTAAGTAAGTACAAACATCAATTTATGGGAATGGGAGAGCTGCTCCGAATAAAACTATCAAGAAAGAAACGTTACTTTCATTTGGTTTACCGTGAAGGGTTCATTGTGAAAAACTCGCGAGTCGTAAGCACTCATAAATCTGTGAAGTTTTTCCCATCGCTACTTAAAACCTTAGAGGACATAGAGGACATCGCCTAAATACACAAAATAATTTCAAGTCACTGCAGTCTCACTGGATCTAGGCGGTTGGTAGTAGTTGGGACTCTTGTGCGGTATTAATTATTAAACAAATCACATAGCCATATATGTTTCTTTCGAGGTTCACATTAACTATGTGTATAAGGCCTGTTCAAAATGAGCATTATCAGCCATTTTGGATAAGTGGTTTGTTTTTGACAACTGGAAAGGTTAGTCACGTTTTTGTGTGTTCTTCGATTTTTTACTTTTGAAAAAAATGGATCAAAGAATATCTATTAAATTCTGCGATAAAAATGAAATAAAGTGCTTCAACGCACTTAAAATGTTGACTGTGGCATTCGGCGAGTCTACTTTGTCCAAAAAAGTGTTTATAAGTGGTACAAGCGCTTTACAGAAGGCCGAGAAGATGTTAATGACGATGAGCGTCCTGGAGTTGGGGAAAAACAAATCATGTATTTTATTCTTTGATCCATTTTTTTCAAAAGTAAAAAATCGAAGAACACACAAAAACGTAACTAACCTTTCCAGTTGTCGAAAACAAACCACTAATCCAAAATTGCTGATAACGCAAACATATGATAAACATATGTGTACCAATATAACAAAAAAAAATCGATAGTTGAATGTACACAGCCCGCGAAAATTCAAATTTCACTTTTTCTTTTGAACAGGCCATGTATAATAAGGTTTTTTTTGAAAACTACAATTTTAAATTGTAAAAAATATTTATTATTTGATTTGAACCTCTAGTTAACAAATTAATCTAAAGAATTTCAACAAGTAGGAACTTTCGTTATCTAACCACTAATTTACACTTTATGATTATTTTTTAATGCACGCAACACAATAAAATTAACTAACCAACTAACAATCATGCCGTTTCCCCGGAGGGATAGGCAGAGAGGACGTCCACATAACTCTTTCTTGGCACACACTTCTAGCTTCGTTCACTTTCATACATCGTCTCAAACATAATCTTCTTTTATTCAGACTCTTCACATGTCAGGGTCCAGCGGCTAAGGTTGGAAATGGAAGGATTCGGGTTTGAATCCAATTTGGAGTAAGATATTTTGGCTAAATCTGTTAAGTACTTTTGGACTGATTTTTTTTATAGCCTGTGTTAATGATGCTATTCTTGAAGAACTAGGGACTCGTAGTAAATCGTGGAAGCTAAGCATTCTAAACTCAAAAAATTAAAGATTAACTGCTGATTCAAAAATGATACGCCCTAACTTACTAACTAACCATTACGTCATTTACCGAAGGGGTAGGCAAAGAGGACAGACGTCTATATGATTCTGTCTTGGCATACACTCCTAGTTTTATTCACATTCATACATCGTCACACTCATACTCTTCTGTTATTCTGACTCCTCACTTGATCCGATTCGAGTATTTGATATCCTTGATCATGCCATGTCTTTCTCGGGCGTCCTCGACTTCTTCTTCCATTCACTTTCGCAATATATATTGTTTATACACTCATTTCTTCGATCATTCGTTCTACGTGCCCAAACCATCTAAGCGTCCGTATCACCACTTGATAGGTGACGACTTACTACCCGTTTAACCCGTCGGGTATTCTCGCGTGACATATCTTTAAATTATTACATTCGCCTATTATTTAGGTAATATCTCATGTAATCAAAAATACTTACAAAACCTCCGCAGCTAGCTCACTCGGAGAGTTCTAATCGTGTTTTCAGTTCGTCAGAGAAAACCCGCTTATTCAGAATAAGGGAATTACATACACAAATAATACAGTAAGGAAAATATAGAAATAAAACTAGTTCTCTTTTGCTTTTGAAATGGCTTTCCGTAGAAAGTTTATATTTGTACAATTGATTCTACGCTCTAGGAAAAGCTTATAACCTTCTTTGTGGACTCAGTTAGAATCTACATTACTGAATTTAGTGGTATTATATCAAAAATAGATTAACATAAGACTCGAGGCGAAATTATAAAACATGAACGATACCCCTGGCCCATACGTGGCCCTCTGGATGTGCTGGATATGCGACATCTGCAATTCGGAGAGGAAACGAGCAAGACACTCGATCTGCAAGCTCGTCCACCCAGGCAGGAAGCAGTAATAATCACTGAATTGATTACTTAAATAAGATTGAGTTTATATTAAACTATACTTTCATAGATTATGTAAACAAACGATTTGAATCCAAATTTCAACAACACTGAAATTAGCAGGTCAGACACGACCTTATCACTCGATGCTCTCCTCCAGAAGAAGGTACTGGCCTCTCCCGAGATTATCAGTAGTCCCCGTATGTGATAAAGACCGCCTTTTAGACATTACCGAAGTTGCGAGTAGATGTAAAGAAAATAAAAATTGGGTAATCACCGTAAGAATTATCGGGGTTAAAAGTTTACAATCACGAAAATATTGTTTCATAACACACTTGACCGTGGAGATCATTACTCTACCGAATTCGTCTATCATTTTCCCTTGTCCAGAATGTGAGACTTGTTAACTCAATCCATGGTTTTGACATTTTCGGCTCCAGTCTAAATGATTTTTGTCATTCTTTACGACTCTACCAAAACCTTGTTTCAGGCTTTGACTTGAATTTTCTTTCTAATGTTTATTTTTGTCCATTTATCGTCATTGCTTCACAAAAAAATTATGTTATTTCTCTGTTGCTCTTTTTTTCCATATCGTGTTATGTATTTTTTGTTGAAGTTGGAAAATCTGGTATTTCAAATATTTCTTTGGTAGACAGGTCAATGTCAACAATTCTCATAATTGTTCGCCGTATTTGATTGTTTTTTTCAAATGAAAGACCTTTATGCAAGTTTCTAAATAAATGCTTTTGTGTCACCTCAATTATTTTACCATGGTTTAATAAATAAAACAGCTGATTGACTTTTTAAAATTTATTTACTACATCTAAAACGAAAGATTTATCGGGACAAGGAGTTTGTGTCGGTTCTACTTGTATTGAGCTGGAACGGAGTTGTAATAGTCGCATGCTTCACCGGAACCACTACCAGAGCCGCTACCGGAACCGCTGCCAGAGCCGCCATATTTGCTACCGCGGTTTTTCTTGCTCTTGTTACCAGAGGCCTGAAATAAGTACAAAATTGTGTAAAAAAAACACTCAAAAGAAAATTACTAGACCAGTGAACCATACGGAATGTAAAAAACGGCTTTCGCCAATTTACAAAAACTCCTTCAACCGCTGGGTCTCAGATAAGCCAAAAAATTAATGGAGTTAAAAGAAACATGGCGTTTTTTGTGAATTTAAAACAACACATTAAATAAAAGTTGTTTATCAAGTTCTGAGAAATAGCTTTGTGTTTTATTGCGACAGCTGTTTCGGTGTTTGAAAATGACTTTAAACTGCAAAACAACTGTCATAATATAGCGTTGAACAGAACTCAAAAGGGGAATTTATTTATTTTTTTAAATTTAAATTATGCGAAAATGGAGTTATTTCAACTGACCACTAGAATAGTTTAATTTAAACCTTTAAATTTGTTAACTATATGCTAAAATTATTTTTTTATTGTGGGTACCGCACAAAAATCCCAACCGTCTGGAGCCAGTGAGACTGAGGCATCCCCACCGGGGTATTTTGTGAAGGGGAAAAAGATTGGTAAGAGGTAAGTTAGGAAGTATCTGGCTAATCAGATCTGGTCAACAAACACGGTTGAAGCCATTTCAAGCAACGTTTCAACTTTGAATGGAGGTCTTTCACCAGGGAGATACCTGAATTAAGTGAAGTTCTAGGTATTTAGACACGTCGCTCGTCAAACTATGAATTTTAACTTGGTGAAGATTATAGTTCAAGCAAAGTGGAAAACTGAAGAAACAGAGGAAGATCACAGATGCGCTGGACTGATTCAATTTAACAAGAGACTGGTGTAGCGCAGGACATCAAAAACTGGAGGTCCCAAAAGGGTTTCTTGAGGGACGCAACAGGTTGTTGAAAATAATTTTATAGTAGGGGTCACTGAGGTGACAATTAAAAAAAAATGAGTTGTAGTCTCCAGTGGAAAGCATAAGAGCATTGTAAACAACCGGTTGGTGCAAGACCATGGTTAGCGGAAGAGCTTGGTCTATCAGGGCTATCAAAGTGGGGATTGCAATCCTCAACAACGAAGGAACAACCAGTCAAGAACAAACTGAAACAAATAATTAATAAGGTAGTATATATTACCGTGGCTGTTGCCAGGACCATGAAGACGACAAAGAGAAGATAGAAGAACTGCATTTCGATTGAGCGTCTTAGCGTGTGTTAAAAGTTGACACGTTATTTTGATTTACAGCCGCTTATATATGAGATAGAGCAAATATTGAAACGATTTATCAAACTGCATTTACTGTAGGTAAATATGCATCTGTTGTAACAGCAGCTGCAAAAAATGTTTTCGACAAAAATGAAAAATAATTTAATTATTTACCTCATTTATCAAACGCCCATTATTCTGACTGATTAATTTTTAATTTGTGTTGTTGTTCAAACTGTTGAATTGTATTTTACTTGGCTTCTAACTAAATACAAGCACGCTGACCTGCATGGTCGACAAATCCAGAGGTCACGGGTTTGAACCCGGCATGCGCAAATAAATTTAATTTAATCAACACATTTAATTGATATCAAATAACATATAGTATATTTGAGGCACGTTCGAGAGTAGTAGATATTGTACGCCCTGGTGAAAGATCACTATTCATAATCGATTGTATTGCAGACTGTAAGTCCATTTACGAAACACAAGAAAGTAACATAAGAGTAAATTAAGAGATATTTTTAACATGTCTCTTGAAATCTACAAGGTTTACGTTGAAGATATCAAGAGACATGTTATTTAGTAGTACCATACCCCGTGTCATGCTGTGCTAAGCCAACACGTCCGTTCTGCCATGTGGAATGCACAGCAGATCGTGATGTCGCCCCTGGCAGTAGTTGTTTGGCACAAACAACTTATTACATTTCAGGAGGTATGGATTGTCCATCAAATTATTTAATATTTTGTACGCTGTTACTGCAAGGACCCCACTCTTTCTCGACTGGAGACGTTGATAAAGCGTATCGGAGAGCAAATCTCTATGATGCATACATTTTAAGTACTCGCCGTGGATTCTCATATATTATACAAATATCTGAGAAACTTTGTTTGGATCTGTTCCAATAATTGTATATATTTATTTTGGTATGGGGCCCATACAGCAGATGCGTACTCTAGTTTGGACCTTATAATGCAGTTGAACATAGAAGTCATCGCTGCAGGTTTAGTCAATTGTTTGCTAGACCTTATAACAAACCTTAACAGTCTGTAGCACGACGTAGATAACTGCAATATATGTTCTGAAAACGCATTTTTGGGATCAAAGACTTCTCCTAGATCTTTGATCAACCTTACAGATGACAATTAACCATCCCCTATTTTATAGTTAAATTTTATTGGGTTTTATGAGCGCGTATATGTCATAGATACACATTTTTTGTGTTAAAATATAATTTATTTTCGTCAGCCCACGCAATTATTGCATCTAAGTCTAGTTGTAATTTAACACAATCTTCGCCAGTGCAAATCCTCATGAGCAACTTCAGATCGTCGGCAAAAAGCAGGCAAATGGCATGTTCAATGCATTCTTGTAGGTCATCGATTAGTATCAAGAACAGAAGAGGCCCTAGATTTGATCCCTGTGGTATTCCGGAGAATGTAGTGAATTCTTTAGACTCATTACCGTCGATGCAAACATATTGTCGTCTGTCTCTTAAATAGGACACAAAAAATATACGAGAGGTTCGTCAAACCCGATTTTAGGCATCTTCTTACAAAAGTACATCGTGATCGACTCGGTCAAACGTCTTAGCGAAATCTGTGTAGATCACATCTGTTTGGTATCTTGCATCTTGTCCTCTTGCCGCTCTTTGTGAGAGCTCAAATAGGTTAGACACGGTAGATTTTTTGGCAAAAAACCATGTTGAATTCCGCCAAGAAACGGATTTACCTGTTTTTTTTTAATTTTTCACATATGATAGATTCAAAGACCTTTGGAAATAATGACAATACCGCCACTGGCCTATAGTTTTGCGTATCTGTTTTACTGCCCGATTTGTTTATTTAGCTTACCCTAGTAAGTTTCCAAGGTTGGGGAAAGGTTTAATTTAAAATATTAAGGTTAAATATAAATGAAATTGGTTTATACAATTTATCTCCCAGATTATTAAAAATATATGGTAGGATGCCGTCCGGTCCCGTGGCCTTGTCGGGTTTTTGTTTCCGGATGCAAGTTTTCGTTTCCTCAGGATTTATTAGGCTTAAAAAAATCGAACCTGTGTTCCTGGGAACCTCTTGCCGGAGACTCTCGGCATCTAGGTTTAGGGACATTTGATTATACTCTGATTTCAAAGATTCCGAAACCAATAGGGGGCATTGCATGATTTCATCAGCATTCATGAGTCCAATGTGAGAACCCTCACCCGCCTTTTGTGATCTAATATATTGCCAGAAAATTTTGGAGTCGTCTTTGATCCCATCTTCAATATCAGACATATGCATTTTCTTTTTGATGGACATCTCTTTTTTTAATTCGGATCTCTTCGCAGAGAATAACAAGTAATCTGATTTACTCTTAGTAACCTTGAATTTTCTGCGAAGTGATTCTTTACATTTAATTTTATCAATAATACCTTTGTCGAACCATAGTGAATAATTAACATTAGTTTTCAATGGTTTTTTAAAGGTACACATAAATCAAATATTGAAATGGCTTTAGCCGTGTTTGGTGGTCCGATCTAAGTAGCCAAGTACTTTACAATCTTCGCCTTCATCATCTCCTTCCCCTCCCCATCACTTTAAGTCTCACAACATACCACAATCGGGGATGCCATAGTCTCAGTGGCTCTAGACGGTTAGGAGCAGTTGGGACTCTTGTGCGGCATTAACTATATAAATTAAAAATATATTTATATGTTTTATCTAATTTAATGTTTAAATACTTTGGCATCTCACGTCCAAGATTCTTTCTAAAGTTATGTTGTTTTTTGAGTATTCAATTATTGCAAAAGTTTTTTTCTGCAGAGTTCAAAGTTTTGCATTTCAACACATTTAATAATAAATGCGTAAGAATATTTCGGAGAGTTACCTTTGCGAAACAGTGTAGTCAGGTCAGTTGAATTCTCGGAGTAACAATATATGGAGAGAGAGCTAATTCTTTTTACCCAACCTATACAAACTTGGGATAAATCACTTTCTCCGGGTTTTTACGTCGTACACCATGAGAAAGAAAGAGTCAACAAAATTTACCAAATTATCACACCGCTTTACAGTATTGTTAGAATGTTCTTTGTGTTCCGGGTCTCCGTTGACTCCGCCCACACGTTTTGATATTCGCCATAAATTGATACAACTCAACGGTTCTTTAAGTTACATGCTAAATTTTTGTTTATAACAATACTGTGAAAACGGAATCATACGAATGAACAAAAATATTATGTCGATATGTACTATGAATGGATGTATAAATTAGTATTTTTCTTTATTTATTTATTTTTGTTTAAATATTAAAAAAGTACATGGGCTTAGTCCATGTCTGTCTCACTAGGATGTTCCTGTGTCGAAATACCCTAGCCCTTGTCCTACCCTGACTACAGCAGTGCTATCTCTTGTATATTATTGCTCTGAGGTTGAATTTATACTAAATTGATAAAAAGAGACAATGATATGTTAAAGGATGTTGGGTAGCCCATTAGTTACCCCCCCATACGGAATTCTAACATTTTGAATAAACCCATTTGAACAAATTCAACAAAACAATATCAATACACCATTAAAATGATTTCTGCAGCCATAATATCACACAAACACTAATAACAGAAGGTTTGCCTAAATTATGATGGAAGCTTTTTGTTGATTTTATGTCTTTATATCATTCAAAATAAGCGAATTCTTAAGTTCGGGCAAAAATATTTAAAACTGTTGAAATGCCGCTCTTCTTTATTTGAAAATTCATTCGATTTATTTGTATAAGCACTGCAAGTTTATTAATCAACACAAATAAAGGAAATAACCTCAAAATCCGTTGACGTAAGTTATGCGACTCGATGATGTGCATTAGCAAGGAAGGGGAACATTCCTAAATACTAAAAGCTGCAATATTATGTGAAGACTTTTTTTGTCTCTTTCTCTCTCGTGGTATACGACGTAAAAACCCGGAGAAAGTGATTTATCGCTCACTTTTAGTGGTTGGGTAAAATTATTAACTCTCTCTCTATTAATATTCCTACTTCAAGATTATTGCATTTCCATACATGATCCCACAAAAACATACGTTACACGGGAAAAGTTGTCATAAACAGCAGCTTGAAACAGTAACACAGCATCAGCAAAACTATATTTTTTCCTTAAATATGAAGGTTGTATAGGCTTATAAAATGAAAATTATAAATATGTGAATTTTAGTGAAAACAAAAATCCTAACCTTCTTTCGACCACCGCCCACACTTTGAGAATATATTTTTTTTCTAGAGCCTCTGCCATTTTTTTTTACTTAGCATCTGTCGCGTTCGCGGTTCGAGTTACCGGTGACCACCGAGGAACCGGTTGTTTATCCAGTTCTTTTTGGAACCGGTTCCTGGTGTTTTTTCGAAAAGTACTAGCAAATCGACAAACGTTTCTCGCCAAAAAAAGTAGTACTCGGTAGAGATTTGAAAACGAAAAGAACTGGAACTGGAACTGGAGCTGGAACTGGTTCCTCGCTAAAAATACGTATTCCTTGGTGGGTTTTGAAGTTCAACTTCGCAACTGGACTGCATTAACTGAAGTGTTTTTTCCAGCGCACCCTAATTTTCTCTGGGTATTCTACTGCCCCCTTGAAAGTCTCAAACGCCCCCAAGTGGGCGTTGTCGCTCACGTTGAAAACCTATGGTTTAGAGCAGTCATTCCCAAAGTGGTCTATATCGACCCCCAGGGGTCGATTCCGACCTGCAAGGGGTCCACGTCAGTGAAAAAAAAAATTGGGGGTGCATGAGACGTAAATGGGGGTCCACGGGATTGGATTCCATTTAGGCAGGCCGTCACCAAAATGTTGGCTTCCCGCAAATGTAATAATCCACCTCACAGATAGTACCTATGTAGGTACTTACGTAATACTATCTTATAATGGACTTTAATTCCCTAATTATATTAATAATCATAATTTTTGTAAAAGATATTTTGCCGATTTGCTAGTACTTTTTGATTTCAAATCTCTACCGACTAGTGCTTTTTTTCGGAGAGGAATTTTTGTTGATTTGCTGGCACTTTTCGATTTGGGATCTCTGCCGACTAGTACTATTTTTTGACGAGTTCGACTACAATTGAAGTGTTCAGCGCGAAGGGTTCATTTCAAAGAACTAGCAGTTCCTGAAGCGTTCACAAAACTTTGAAGTTTTTTCTAACGCTAAAAAAAATCAATACTAGGAAAGCAGGGGGTCTATACAAAACAGAAAAAATTAACAAGTGGTCGACGGGACAAAAAAGTTTGGGAACCTCTGGTTTTGAGCCATTGAGACTATGGCATCCCAATCAGGGTATGTTGTAAGGTTAAAGATAGTGAGGAGAGGAAGGAAAAGAGGAAAAACTTAAGGGAGTGCCTGGCTATTCAGATCTAGTCACCAAACACGGCTAAAGCCATTTCAAGCAACGTTTCCGTTTCGAGTGGTGGTCTTTCACCAGGGTGATACGTAGAGTACTTACCACTCTGGAACGTGCAGCGAATATAGTTTGTATTATTAACCATTAATTAAATGTTTTATGACACATGTTTATAAAATACAATTAATTTGCGCACGCCGGGTTTAAGCCCGCGACCTCTGCATTCGTAGTCGAGCGTCCTACCACTCGACCTCGGAGGCCGTCATACAGACCACCAAATAAGTGCGTAGTACAATTGAGTTTCAGTTTTAGCACTGTGCAATAAAAGAACATCTGATTTGATTTTAAAATTTATTTTTCATGTCCAAATTTTTTGATTCAATTTAAAAGATAGCGATCCAATCAATTTTTTCGACGAAGAACAACACAAATCCATCTATTTAATGATAAATCATGGAGTTGTTGCCAGGTGGTGGTATTTGGCCCGTTGGCACGTGTTACGCACACAACAATAAGTAATTTTCTTCATAAATTGTCAATTGGCAAAGGGGGTCGGTGTTGGTTTTTTTTGAAGGGCATTTCGAGGTTTGAAGTGCTTAATACTTTCCGTATCCCTTGACCCAGCCTTTGTTTACGTCACTGTCTCCGTATCCTCTGTTCCTCCTTGCGGATGAAGACTGAAAAAAAAACAACAAAAATCCATTAAAAAATAAACACTTATGGTACACAGGCCTAGTCACCGAAAAGAAAATCCTAAAAATTGTCAATGTGATCAATACATAAAATTGGCTTAACCTTTACCCATTTGGTTTTTAACTTAGATTTTTTTAAAGTTACAGTAAGTACAAATCGGCTGAAACTTCCTGACATCTCCACAATAGTGGAAATGAACAATGTAACATAACCTTTGGACATGCAGAGGGTGCCACGTGGGCGGAAAAAGCTGAAGTAAAATCTTCACTTTTGTAATTACTGACGGGGTACCCGGGTACTCTCATACGCTTTTTATTAAATTGTTTTATTATATTATATTAAAAAAAGGCCTTTAACTGGCTAATTAAATGCATAGAGATTTGAATAAAACAGTTTTCACCAATTCTCATAAAAACTTTTGACTGCCGTACTAGGCAACTGAATTAAATTGTTTGTCTTGTGACGAAAGCATCTTGATTTTCGATAGTGATAAACTTGGAAAGGAGTATTAAGTATTTTCGGGTGCACAAACACGCCCTCACCAAACTTCTATTGGCTTATCTCAATGACCTGACCCCGAGTCAAATAAAATCTGGAATTTAAAAAAAAAATTGAAAAAATCATATTTTATAAAGACTATTTTTAATTTTTGCTATTTTGCTTAATGTTTTATCGAAACAGATGTTTGAGCATTTGAAAATAGCTTTGAACGACGGAATAACTGTCAATTTAAACATTCGGGCTTTCAAACCGTCGATGTCTTTTGGACAATTTTATTTTTTTATCATGTTTGCAGAATTCCAAAGAGTACAGGCCCCAAAACGCTTCCCTGAGGAGCGCTATAACATATTAAAAGAATGTTACACTTTTGTTTCCCGAACAACAAATCGAACCTGGAGAAGTTCGTGATAACTGATGAAGATGACAAGAGGAGCAGAAGAAGATTACAGATGCTTTGGAGTGATTAAGTGGTACAGAAGTCTAGAACTTCATAACGCAGAGGAACCAGGAGTGGAAAAATCTAGTTCATTATTAAAATGAAACGTCCCGGTACTCGGCAACATCTAGCAAAGAATGTATATGGAAATATATTTTACCATGACTGATGCGAAGAGCACGAAGGCGACGAAGAGGATATTGGCGAACTGCATGTTGATTGGATGTCTTGTCGAGTGGAGAAAACTGATACTTGATGTCGACTTACACCAGTTTATATATGAAGAAGAATCAATATTAAAAAACAATTTTTCTTTTGTGTTTATTTTTGGCATTTTTTATTTATTGCAACAGCAGCCGCATAATTCGAAAAATGAAATGAAAAACATTCATATTATTTACCTAATTAATCAAGTCTTTTGACAGGTTCATGATCAATTTATAATTTTTTTTATTTTTATAATTGACACTTTGTATGCATTAGTGTTACTAACGAGCGATTTTGTTGCCCGAAGGTCATTTTCTTCTCCAAACTACAAAAATAGATCAAAAAATATCAAATATTGTTTAAAATTTGCCTTGTTCCTTATTATTTTGATTTGATTTTTGTGTGACACCCTTGTTTAAAAAACAAATCACTATAAGGTGTCTGTCACCCGTTTTGCTTACAAAAATTCTTAGTTGTAGACTTGTTGTTGAATAAAATTGATCTGGTGCTTTGAGGTAATTGTTTGTTTGGTTTTCCCTATTTTTCTGTGCGCAATGAAGTGTTCCCTAAAATTTTTTTTTTTAATAATACGTCAGGTGTCTGATACAAAGAAGTCATAAGATGTTCCATAGGACTTTTTAAACAAATTTTCTTAAATTCAGTGAATATTGGGTCAAGGGATACGGTCAATTTTAATAAAAAAGTGGGTACCAGAATTCAAATACAAGCCTAGATTTTTTGACAAATTCTTGGTCTTGACTACTGAATAACTTCTTCCTCTGGCGATTCTATGACTTACTGCTTTATTATAAGGGTTGGTTTCAAAACTTCTTTGTGGAATAAAGAAAAAAACGATACTAAATTCAGATAGAAATCTCAAACGCACTCTCCCGACAACAATAATAAATAATTAGTGAAGTCAGTTTGTGTCAGTTATATTATAACAAACATTCTAAAAATAGGGTTTTTTTGCTGTTATCAATTTTTTTAGTACATTCTTAAGTTTTTCAACAGATGGCGTTTCCAGCCAGTTTTGTTTGAAAAAATTCAAAAAGACGTAAAAAAAATCTTTCTCCAAAGGAAGGTATTAATTAAATCCACAATAAAAAAACACTAATTTCAATTCAATTTTTTTTTTTATGTTAAGAACTGTTGATTAAATTAAGGAATTCACAATTCAATCAAATTTCTTTTGAGAAAGTGCAACATGAATCCATATAAAAAATGATGAGTCGTCGAAAAACCAGGGAATTCGAGTCTAGTAAGCGATTGGTATCAAAACCATTATGGGTTTATTGGCAAAAAAAGTCGGTGTTGGTGTTGGTTCTTCTTGAGGGTACTTCATTGCTGGGTTTGAAGTTCTTAGTAATGTCCGTATCCCTTGACCCAGCCTTTGTTCACGTCACTGTCGCCATATCCGTATCCACGGTTTTTCTTAGCGGATGAAGCCTGAAAAATAAGTACAGATGCATTACAAATAAACGTTAAACTCTTCGACTCATTCTCTTCCCTCTCCACGCAGGCCTTCAGGAAAATCATCCTTTGCGGTTTTTTGATCTTGTTCACACGTGCCGATGCAAACAATGATATTTTTTTTGGAAAACTTGCGGGACACACTTATGGAATATATTTTAAATTGCCCAAGATCACATGTATGAAAAACGAAGGAAAAATTCTTAAATCGATTTTTTTAAGCAGGCCTACCCGGATCGTCACAGCTGCATACTTTATAATTTGACTTTCTGAGTGTCACGTGTTAAACAGTCTTTGTTACGGGAAAAAAACACGGAAGTTTGATTTAATAAAAAAAATATTGTAAATATCACATAACAGTCCCAATTGCTCTCAACCGTCTAGAGCCAGTAAGACTGTGGTATTCTCCCATTGGAGTATGTTGTGAGGTTAAGGGTAGTGAAGTGGAAAAGAGGAAGCCATTTCATTCAAGCAACGTTTCGATTCTGAATGGTGGTCTTTCATCAAGGCGATACTTAGACAATCTACCACTCTGGAACATGCCGCAAATAAACTTTGTATTTGTGAAATGTGTTAAAACACATACAAATCAATTAAAATTTATTTGCGCACGCCGGGATCGAACACGCGACCTTTCGATTCATATTCGAGCATCTTACCACTCGACTACGGAAGCCGTCTTGTAGATTTTTTTATTATTATGTGCAACACGTGCAGAACCGTCAAAAGGGGAGGTCCCAAAACGATTCCTTGAGGGACGCCATAACTTATAAAAAGAGTGTTACCTTTTTGATTTTCGAACAAAAAATCGAATCTGAAGCTCATAGTTAGAGGAAAAATAGGTGGCAAGAAAAGAAGAGGAAGATTACCGACGCGTTGGAATAATTAAGTATTCCAAGCATTGGAACGTAACGAAGGGCTGGGCAACAAGGAGCGGAAAATAATGATTTATTAGGACTCTTAAAAAATGGGTTACAATTCTTGGCAATGAGCGAAAAACTAATCGAGAATAAATATAGAAATACATACGGTACATCTTGCAATAACTGATGCAAACACATTTCATTAAGATTGTTTTTTTAAGTTAAGCTAATTCGCTCAATGTCTTATCGCGACAGCTGTTTAAGGGTGTGAAAATATCTTTGACCAACGGAATAGCTGTCGATGTAAATAGTGAGGCGTCCAAAACGTCGGTGTCTTTTGAACAATGTTCTTTTTTGATCATGTTTGCAGAACTCTAAAGAGTAGAGGTACTAAAACGCTTCCCTTAGAAGCGCCACAAAATATTTATTTACTTAATTATATACGCCCTCATGGGCTTTTACATAACATGAGATATAAAATAATAGTGAAATAAAAAATAACAATGATTAGCACCCAAAAACATGATTAAGTGGATAGAAATATTATAATGCAAATGAACACTAGTATTTTTGAAAGAGGTATGCTATTATAGCCTTCTTGTAACAAGATTCAGTGCAGTTGAATATATCTACTATTTCAGCGAAGAAATTACCCACTGTATGCACTCTAAGTACAAGCGAGTCCTGATATTATTGTTACATTTAAAAGAGTGTTACACTTTTGTTTTCCGAACAACAAATCGAAACTGGAGAAGCTCATGGTTACTGATGAAGTAGATGGCGAGAGGAGCAGAGGAAGATTAGCGATGCGTTGGAGTTATTAAGTGGTGTTATTAAGTCAGGAATGTCGTGGAACACAGGGAAGCAAGGAGTAAAGAAGTCTGTTTTTTTAAATAATGGGTCACATTCCTCGGCAATAAGGGAAAAACTATCAAATAATAAAGATATATGTACATATATTAGTACTAGTATATCTTACCATGACTGATGCGAAGAGCACGAAGGCAACGAAGAGGATATTGGCGAACTGCATGTTGATTGGATGTCTTGTCGAGTGGAGAAAACTGATACTTCATCTCGATTCGCAGCAGCTTATATATGGAGAAGAATCAATATGAAGATGCATTTTTGTTTTGTAATAACTGTGGGTACATGTTTGTTTATTGCGACAGCAGCTGCACTTATTTTATAAATGCAAATAAAAAAACAATTAAACTGTTAACCTCATCCATCAAGCGTCCTGACAGATTGCTTTTTATTTTACTACAAATATTCCCTTTTCTTTTTTTATTGACACAGTATAAACTTTATTTGATAAGCTTAAGAATTATTTGATTTAATTTGCATTTTAAATTTATTATTAGTATTATTCACTCACCTTCTTTGTTGCAACTTATCCAGTTCAACATTCCGTGCCGTAGACTCAAAAACGGGGAAAAGCTGTTTCTCAATCATCACTCAAATAATTATTGGTATCATTCTCCACTGTACAGAATGTCGAGACCTTTTAACTTAAGCCATGGTGACCAGATTTAAGTAACCAGGTACTTTCTGACCTTCCTCTTCTCCATCTCCTTGCCTTGTCACTACATACAGCCACACAACACACCCCACCAATAAGCGATGCCATATTCTCACTGGCTCTAGATGGTTGGGAGCAGTTGGGACTTTTGTGCGGTGTTTACTATCTATATATAACTATATATTAAATGGCCTTGAAATTTTAGGTTTCAGCCCAAATAATTTGTGTTATTCTTTACGACTCAACTAAAACCTCGACTTAACCTTGGCTTTGACTTTTCAATTGTATCTTTTTTTTCCTTGTTAGTAGACTGACTGCTGTGAAAATGAGATGAAATGAGAACGGATGTGCGATAAAACCATGTGTGACCGTATTAAAAATGCGGATATCCGAAAACAATGCTAGGCTGATATGAGCGTAATGAATCAAACCAAGAAAAGGACGCTTTTTTTTTTTTTACAATAACTCCACACAGGAGGCCTTGAGGAAAACAATTTCCCTCAGGGCCTATGTCATCTTTGGGGATGCTGTGTGGAGGGTTTTTTTGAGGAAAGGAAGGAGTGAACTTGGGTCTTGAAGAGGCCCATGTTGAAGGAGGGAGGAAACACAGAGGCCGGCAAATCGTTCCATAGCCGAGCTGTTGAACATAAGAACGAGTCGTAAAAGCGACCCGTTCTCATGTATTGAATGTCAACCGTGTACAAATGTTGGGCGCGCGTTTGGCGAGTTTCCCGACTATGCACCGGTGCCGAAGGGATCAATGACGCAAGTTCCTCGGAGCGTCTTCCATTGAAATACCTGTAGAACAAGGACAGCATTCCCACCTGACGTCTGTGCTCCAAAGTTTGCAATCCGTTTGTTAAGATAGGAGAATCTATCAAACGGGCCGCCCGTTTCTGCACAGAGTCAAGGGTTTTTTCAGGTATTTAGGGGCTCCAGACCAGAGGTGGCTGCCAAATTCAACAGTGGGGCGTACTTGCGATTTGTACAAGGTCAGCAGTTGTGTACTATTGAAGTATCTGCGGGCCCTGTACAACACGCCTAACTTCTGAGAGGCTAACTTTACTCTGGCTTCGATGGAGCCCCGGTGGTTTAACTGGTCACTCAAGGTTACACCAAGCATCTCAATGGAAGGTTTGTTGGGAAGATTACTTCCGTTGAAGGAGACTAAATTATCATTTGGATCCCTTTTAGTCGTAATCAGACATGATTGGGTCTTTGAAACATTAAATTCGACGAGATTATTCTTACCCCAAGAGGAGATTCTCTCAAGGTACTCGTCCATTCTCTGCTTTAAAGCCCTCCGAGCTGTTTTTGTTTCTGTGCCCTTTGGAGGCTTATCAAACAAAAAACCATCATGAACTGTACTGTCATCCGCGTAACAATGTATTGGTGCACATGACAAAAGGTCGTTGATGTGCAACAAAAACAAAGTTGGAGACAAAACCGATCCTTGGGCGACGACAGCATTAATTGAATGAGAGGAAAAGGTGATACCGTCAACAACCGTCTGAATCGACCTCTCCCTCAAAAAATCAGCAATCCACGTACACAAGGATGCGGGAAGTCCGTAAGATGGCAGTTTGTTGACAAGTCCTCGGTGCCAAACCCGGTCAAAGGCTTTAGAAATGTCCAGTGCAACCGTTTGGGTCTCACCGAAACATTCCAAGCACCGCCCCCAAACATGCGTCACATACGCGAGAAGATCACCGCAGGACCGGTTCCGCCGAAATCCGTATTGACGGTCGTTAATTATTTTGTTCTCCTCGAGGTATGTGAGCAGTTTGTCGTTGATCACACGTTCCATCACCTTGGATAGAATCGATATGATCGCTATGGGGCGGTAGTTGGCCGGGTTGGAGCGGTCACCCTTTTTAGGAATAGGATGAATGACCGCTTTTTTCCAACCAGAGGGCACAGATCTATATTTCAGGGACATTTTAAAGAGCTTTGTCAAAATTGGAGCGATTTCTGCAGCCCACCTCTGCAATACCAGTGCAGGTACTCCGCCAGGCCGACTAGCTTTATTAACTTGTAGCCTTCGTAAGACGTGGAGTACATCCCGATGCTGGATCCTCAGCTTTTTCATATAGAATCCGCAGTGAGGAACCGACGGCGGGACAGCACCTTGATCATCGAGGACCGAGTTATCCGCAAACATTTTCCCTAATAAATTTGCCTTGTCTGTGGCGGTGTTTGCTAGTGAGCCGACGCTTAGATGGTTTGGGCATGTATGCAAATTAACGAAGAAAAGAGTGTGAAAAGAATATATGACGCAAAAGTGAATGGAAGAAGAAGTCGAGGACGCCCAAGAAAGACATGGCGCGATCAAGTAAATCAAATACTTGAATCAGGTTATGTGATATCCTTCCCCTCTCCACTACTTTTAGTCTCACAACATACCCCGATTCGAGAAGCCGTAGTCTCACTGGCTCCAGTAAAAAATCTCGAACGCACTCTCTTGACAATAATCAAAAGTATTTTACTGGGGTCAATGTAAATTTGATTACAAAAAATCCTAAGACACGTTTTTTAAAGTATTTTTTTAGAAACTATTTTTCAAGTTCTTCAACAGATGGCATTCACAGCCAGTTTTGTTTAATTTTTCCATATGTAGACTTTTTTATTGATTTAACAGAATACCTTCCTTAAAAAAATGAGCAAAAATTATCGTGATAACTGAAAATGTTCGTTTGTTTTCATTAACAAGTTGTGTGGTTGTTTATTGAATATTCATGTAAAGTAAAATTTGTATTTTTTAAAGATAGGTTATGCATCTTTTTAAATAGTTATTAAATCATTTTGTATATACTAGCTTTGTGACCGCTTTGAAATAACTACTTCTTTTGCCAATAGTTCCTACTTCATTAATTCTCCAGCCTCCATAGTCGAGTGGTAAGACGCTCGACTACGAATCTCAAGGTCGCGGGTTCAAAGCCGTCGTGCGCCAATAACTTTTATTTAATTAATATGTGTCATAACACATTTAATTTACATTAAAAAAATTTTAAAAGTATATTTGTGGCACGTTCCAGAGTGGTAGATACTCTAAATATCGCTCTGGTGAAAGACCACCATTCAGAATTGAAACGTTGCTTGAAATAGCTTTAGCCGTGTTTAGTGACCAGATCTGAATAGCCAGATACTTTCCAACCTTCCTCTTCCCAATGTCCTTCCCCTCCTCAGTACTTTCAGCCTCACAGCATGCCCTATTTGGGGATGCCATAGTCTCACTGGATCCAGACGGTTGAGAGCAGTTGAGACTCTTGTGCGGTATTCATATAAAAAAATGTTGACTGAACAAATACTTCAAATGAAGTTGGTAGTTCATTTTAGCGTTCATTCATTTCATTGAACGAATACTTCAATGGAAGTTAGATTACAAAAAACTACTTCAATTTGCAGCAGTACAATTGTGAAAGTGAACTTCAAAGTCTATAAAGAAGTACTTCATTACAAGTACTTCAATTGAAGTCCGACGTCAAAGTACTTCGATCTAAAGGAACGTTCTTTTCCATTTGAAATCTCTACCGACTAGTCCTTTTTATTTTGGCAAGGAACCGGTTCCAGCTCTTTTCACTTTTAAATCCCTGCCTAGAACTGAACAAATAACCGGATAAATTCAAATCTCTCTTTTGCGAGTTGGACTACAACTGAAGTGTTCACTGCGAAGGGTTCATTTTAAAGAACTAGCAATTCTTGAAGCATTCACAAAACATTGAAGTTTTTCCCAACGCTAGTAAATACCAATCTTTGAACTTAAAAAAATAACGCGAGAACTTCAATACAACTGTCGCATGGCGCAACCCATCCTTAAACAAATTGAGACCGTTTGAATTGACGTTTTTATGGGCTTTCCATGCATAATATATATATAAATATATAATATATATATATATAAATATATATATATATATATATATATATATATATATATATATATATATATATATATATATATATATATATATATATATAGAGAGGCCGCCAACACAGGCTTCTGTTTCTTCCCAGGTGCAGAATAACTTACCAATGGTGATGCTCTTGGGAAGACCAACTAGATTAATTAACTGCCTCGCAGGAAATTTGGATATTTTTCACATGACCCACAACAAGTTTAAGCAAGAACTGGCCATTAAGTAATATAAAATAAATAAATATACCTCTATGGGGTAGAGCTTATTTTGTCGAATAAGTATTAACATATTATTATTTTCTTTAATAAAGTGATAAGAAGCAAGTTGGAATACGCTAGTACTGCCTTGGCTCTACATAGACCAAATATATAAATATTTTGAAACATTTAGAAAAAAAATCCTCTGGTATGTGTACATGCGTTTGCTAGGAACAAACCTTAAGTTCATGCATCACATGGAATTACTCGAGGAGACAAATTATCAAAGCTTAGAGACTAGGCGCAATGCTGGTCTCATGACAATAGGCTTTAAAATTATAAACCACTTGATCGACTATCCATACCTCTTAGCATGCTACTGCTTATTCGTGCCTGAGAAATACTGCCACAGCAGAAATCGTGCCAAGTTTAGCATACCCTATGGTCGGACAGATGTTTTGGCACAGCATAGAATGACAAGAAGTATAATTCTTTTAAATAAATTTATGATGATATATTTACATAAAATTTACCTATGTTCAAAAAAATTATTAATTTTAAAATGTATTTATAGTTTTTGTGTTCAATTTGTAGAACTCCATTTTAATTTTTTATATAATTCAATTGAATTAAATTAAATATTATAATTATTGAGTTCTGCTATTTTAAGTTTTTTTATTTTTGTTTTTAGTAACAGCAGTTTCGGCGTTTAAGGCCATTGTCAAACTCATTTGACAGTGGCCAATGCACAGTTTGACAATGGACTTAAACGCCAAAACAGCTGTCACTAAAAACAAAAATAAAAAAACTTAAAATAGCAGAACTCAATAATAATAAAATTTAATTTAATTCAATTGAATTATATAAAAAAATTAAAAATGTTTAGTTGTAAACAATCTATTTTTGTTGTTTTCCATTGTTCTGTAATTGAATTTGATATCAGTTGTCCAATAATAAAAATGAAAAGCACACCTGTTTCCATTTTTTTAATTAATCTTATCAATTAACAATATTGTCCATTTTAATAAATACAAAGTTAAGTATTGTTTTTGTTATTTTTGAATGTGTTATTCCTTATATGCACTTGAACCAATAAGTGACAAACTGTCTGTAAGTCTTCAGAACCAATGCGTGTATCCGAGATATTGAAATCCGCTGGGCAAATGTTTTTTTGCGTTTTCATCATAAATGTACAGTGAGAACTGTGGGTCGAGTGGTAAGACGCTTGGCTACGACTCCAGATGTCACGGATTCAAACCCGGCGTGCGCTAATAAATTTTATTTGAAAAATATGTGTCATAACCTGAGAGCAATAATATACAGAGGGGAGCGATGTTGTAGTCAGTTTTGATGAGTTTTGTCTGACTCGGCTAGACCTGAGCGTGGCTAGGACTAGGGCAAGGGTATTTATACATTTATTCAAAGCACGTGTTGACATAATATGCTTGTAAAAAACCGTTGAGTTATGTCCAGCTTAGTCGCATATCAAAACGTGTGGACGGAGTCACTGAAGAACATTTTTACAATACTTTAATAAGGTGTGATATTTTGCGAAATTTTGTTGTCTCTTTCTCTCTCTTGGTGACCGATTTAAAAACCCGGAGAAAATGATTTATCTCAAATTTGTATAGGTTGGGTAAAAAGAATTAGCTCTCTCTCCATATATTGTTATTCCAAGGTCATGACACATTCAATTTATACTAAAAAAATATATACCTTATAAGTGACACGTCTTAGAGTGGTAGATAGTAAGTATTGCCCTGGTAGAATACCACCATTCAGAAGTAAAATTTTGTGTGAATGGCTTTAGCCGTTTTTGGTGACCATATCTGAATAGCCAGACAGTTTTACACCGTCTTCTTTCCCATCTCCTTTCTTTCCCTACTACCTTCAACCTTATAAAAATATGACTGTCTCTCTCTATCTGCTTACACGGGCGGTCGTATGTTTATGTTAGAAATAAATAAATTATAGTCAGACCTATATCAACAATTGGCCTACAATTGTTCATAATTCTGTATCTTCGTGTTATCTTGTTCCTGAATACCAAAGTCCTTCATTCAGACCACCAAAGAAATGCATGGTACACTCTTAGATGAATTAAATAATGTAGATACGTTATTGAGACAACGCGCGTGACTGCGCGAAACTAAGCCATTGTGGCATACCTGAGATTCACTGCGTTTAGTCTCGCACAAACATTCGTTTGACAAACAAGCTGTCACCAGCTGCCACAAACGCATCGCTGTAAGCTCTTTTCTGGGATAAAATGCCTTCCTGTGCTTTTGACAAGTGTAAAAACAATTCGGGAACAAAAAACAAATCTCATGGAGTTTCTTTTCATGCGAAGTACACACAAAATCACTTATTATTTCAATTAATACAATTATTCACAAACCAAATGGTAAAAGTGAGATAGCGAATGCAGAAATACATAAGTGTGTGGAAGACAACCTAGCGACAGTACACGAGTACGTCGCATGCTACTTCGCTCGGAAGTTCGTTAGAGAAGAGAAGGCTTGTAATGCGGAGAATGTAACGCGGGACGTTCATATAGCTATCTCATTCATACACACATATTCTGCTTGGTATGGCTATCCTTTTTATGCGTTATGAGATATCAGAGCGTGTCAAATTTATCGTTCAATTTGTATGAATATGACGTGTCTTGTATTTTATGTCTATGGTTACACTTAAATTATTGTTTAAGTAAAGGATTTCAAAGAGATAATTTTTTTAGGTACCTTCTTTTTTTTATCCAGTTCCTACCTCATCCAACCATTTCACTATATTCGATTTCCGTATTCAACAACACCGAGTTTAAAAACAAGTGACAATCAAGAAACAGAAGAGAGTTTAATGCAAAAAAAACGTGTTTCGTGTTCGTTCGTTGGTGAATCGCTTGGTCGTTCGTTTTGTTGTTGCTCTTCAAATAACATTAAATTAAGTGTTTTTGTTGGGATTTGATTGTGAGTGAATTGGTATTCTTACTTCCTTCACTCCATTATCTCTCCACATCCATAATTAGACGCTTCTATCAAGTAGGATAGTTTTATCGTTTTACAGTCCAGTATTTCCAAAATTCATCTGAAGCTGAAAACACAATCAGCGTTTTACCGCAGCTTCGGATCCAACACATGGTTCAATTAGAAGAAAAAAAACAGCCGATTTACTTTAAGAGTGTATTTATTATGTCCAAAACTTTTGATCGAATTCAGGAATCCACAATCCAATCAAAATATTTTGAGAAAGTACATCTGAATGCATCTATAAACTGATATATCATCGGTTTGTTGCTGAATGGTGATTCTTGGTGTATTGGTGCGTACGTCACACGTCAACGGCAATAAAAGGGTTCCTTGGAAAGGGGAGTTTGTGGTTGTTCTTCTCGAGGGGTTAGTGGTTTGAAGCGATCAGCAGTATCCGTGTCTGCCTCCTGAGCCGCTGTCAGAGCCGCCGCGGTGGCCGCTCCCCGACCCACTGCCTGAGCCGCCGTGTCTATAGCCGCCGTGTTTATGGCCGCTCTTGTTCCCACCGTATTTGTAACCCTTCTTACCTTTGCAGTACTTACCACCACGCCTCTTACTCTTACTACCAGGTAAGGCCTGAAAAGAAGGAATAAAATTGTTAAAAAAAGCACCACTATTTTTTTAACAATAACTCCGCGCAGGAGGCCTTGAGAGAAAAAAATGAGGAAAGTAAAGGGTGAACCTGGGTCCCAAAGACGACCATATTGAAGGAGAGAGGAAACACAGCGGTTAAAAATCATTCCACAGCCGAGCTGTTGAAGATAAGAACGAGTCGTAAAAGCGCCCCGTTCACATGTGTTGAATGTCGACCGTGTACTAATATTAAACACGGGCTTAGCAAGTCTCTCGACTGTGCACCGGTGCCGAAGAAATCATGACGCAAGTCCCTCAGAGCACCTTCCATTGAAATCCCGGTAGAACAAGAACAGCATTGCCACATGTGTCCGTGCTGCAAAGTTTGCAGTGCGTTTGTTGAGATGGGAAAATTTATCATACGAAATCAAAAAACCACTATGGACTGTACTGCTACTAGCGTAACAATGTATTGGTGCACTTGACAACAGTCTTTGATGCGCAACAAAAATAAAACTGGAGACATAACCGATCCCTGTGGGACGCCAGCATCCCTGCCACTGTTGAGCAAATCTTTAAGTGTGACCCATACCGATTTGAAAAAAACTGTTGTTGCCAAGTTAAAAAAAGCCTTTCGACCGCTGGGCCCAAGTGAGGCCAATCGAATCAGCTATCGGGTAAAAAGATGACTTTGATATTTGAAAACTTTCAATCAATTTTGCCAGAAGTAAGGGAAATTGGGTGCGATACATTTCATTTGGTTTGACAAAGTGGCCCCAGCCCTGAGTTGCGACAACTATTTCAGTGTTTAAAATGGCTTTTAACGGTGGAATGGTCACTATATTATTTAGCAAGACTTCGTGGTGACATCAATTTAATTCGAATTGTACAATTTATACAAAAACTTGTTTTGAAATACTAAAGGTACGTTATATTAGATATCATAACGAATTTTCAGTTTTTGGAATATTTTTTTTGTGGGAACATGAAAATTTTGAGTGGAAAGGAACGGATTGACTCTCACAAGATATGGTTCTTACAAGGGATGCTCAAGTTACCATGGACAGCCAATTTTTCCAACATTAAGATATTGGCATCCAAAAAAGTCTGCTTATAAAATTAAATATAGTCTACGGTTAAATTATAATTATTTTTTAAAGCTTTAATGCCTATTGTTTTTGAGATTTGTTTTGGAAATAATATCAATAACAATAATATTTAAATCAGAATAAATTGAAAAATAATATTAATAATTTTCATTTCAAGTATGAAATTGTTAAAATGCCTGTTTCTAATATGGTCTTGGTGGCTCGATTGGCAGAAGCACAACTCTCAGATAAAGTAAAGGCTCAAAGTTCGAGTCTCGGTCGCGACCGTTATTCTTTATTTTTTTGGCTTTTCTGTTTCATATGTACGTTGAAGATTATTGATTTTATTTCAATAATTAATAGAGACAAACTGAAAAATTGAACTTGGTCACGTGAAAGACATGAGCGACAAAGGAAGACCACTGATGTGCTAGACTGATTAAGTATCACAGGCACCGGAACGTTTGGGTCTTGCTATCTGTGTAGCACAAGGTAATGAAGAGTAGAGGTCCCAAAACGCTTCCTTGAGGGACGCAACAGATTATGGAAAGAGTGTCACTCTTTATTTTTGCCAAACCAAAACTCGAATCCCAAGTAACTTAGTTGATGAAAGACAAACAGAATAGAGGTAGATCTCCGTTGCTTTCCTCCAGTAGAAAGCAGGAGAAACATTGAAAATAAACGATGAATTGGACGGACCAAGTATCACAATTAGTTTCCACGACTTTTTATTTAGTAAAAGAGTGTGGGTAATGGAGGAACTTGGTTCATAGGGGCTACTGGAGAGTGGAGGGTCACAATCCTCAGAATCAAGGGAAGAATCAGCAAGAAACAAATTGAAACAAGTGTTAAATGTGCTAGTATATATTACCGTGACTGCTGCCAGGAGCACTAAGGCGATGAAGATAATTTTATAGATCTGCATTTTGATTGAGCGTCTTACCAAGTGGAAAAACTGATACTTCACTCCATTCACATCAGCTTATATATGACAAAATGTTAATATTTAAACGCATTTTTTTCTGTGCGTAAACACACGTATTTGCTGTTAGCAAATGTGTATTTGTTGTAACAGCAGCTGCACATGATTTTATAAATGAAAATGGTACAAGTTTGAATTATTTACTTACTTCATCAAGCCCCCATTCGTTCAACGAATTGAAAGTATTATTTTGATTTAAACTGAAATTTTCCATTATTGCGTTCGACTTTTAATTTATGTGTTTAATGTATGGATGATCGTTTTCTTACCAGCAATTCTCACTTTTGAATCAATAACAGAAATAAACACTTGTCAAAAAGTTGCCCCATTCCTTGTATTTTTTAATCTTTTATTTCTTTATGTTTTATTTGTGTGACACCCTAGGTATAATGTTCTTAAAAATATGGTATTGAGAAGAAGCATTTTTCGAAAATTTCTCAGGTGTTCACATCATTTTGTATCAATAATGTATTTGCAGTAAAGCAAATGTTTAGAGTATAAACAATGAATAAAACAAAGTCAACTGAAACTAGGTGTCTGTTTTTGAACACAACTATGCGTACTTATTATTTAGATGTGGATCTCGCATATTCACAAGTTATATAATGTATACAGGTGAAATCAATAAAACGATAAATTAAAAGAGTTGAAGGAATTCAGAGCTGTCAATTTTGAAAAAGCATTTTAAATAAAAAAAAAACGTTAAATTATTTTTGTATTTACATTCAAATGACTGTTTTATTTGAGTATTCAATAAAAAAGTATAAGTTTTGCATTTGAGCGGCTCACTGAATTTAAAATTTATAAAACGTACATTTTTTTTAACTCCCTCCATGTTATTAATATGAATTTTGTGAAAGGGAGACCAAACTACCGAGCTATATTCAATCTGCTTCCCAAATAGAGACACGCACAAATGTTTAGTGACTTTTAAAAAACTAAAGTTGTTTTTGTTTTTCTTCATTTTAAGCCTGCATGGTCGAGTGGTAAGACGCTCGAATACGAATCCAGAGGTCACGGGTTTGAACCCGGTGTGCGCAAATAATTTTTATTTAATTAATATGTGTAATAAATAACACTTTGATTCATATTAAATAAAAATAAAGTTTATTTGCGGCACGTTCCAGAGTGGTAAATACTCTAAGTATCGGCCTGGTGAAAGACCACCATTCAGAATTGAAACGTTGTTTGAAATGGCTTAAGCCGTGTTTGGTGACCAGATCTGAATAGCCAGGTACTTCCCAACCTTCCTCTTCCTCATCTCTTCCCCCTCTCCACTACTTTCAACCTCACAACATACCTCTATAGGGGATGCCATGGTTTCATTGGCTCTAGACGGTTGGGAGCAGTTGACACTCTTGTGCGGTATTCACGTAAAAAAAAAAAATGCGTTTTCATTATTTTTTTTCACAATTTGCTGGATAAGACAAGCAATTTTTGGATTTTATCCAGAATCTAATTTCCAAAACTCTTTTTGAGGTCGTGTCGTTTATTGAATATTCAATGAAAATAAGAATTTTCTCTCCACATAAAGAAACGGTTGTAAATTTTTTCCGCATTATAGAAGAAATTATTTTGTATACACCAATCTTTCAACTTAGTGTACAGTGATATTTGACTGTTGTGTTTGGTAGTGATTTATACCAATCTTTTCTTACATATAATCTTAATATCGTCATCAAAGAGTGGTACCTGGCATCACATCGTAAGAGAGATTGGTAAAGTCGTTGAAGAATATTGATAATAATAAATGTGGTCCAAGATGATTACCTTGCGGTACTCCCCTAGCCTAGAGAAGATTACATTCTAACGTAATGTTTAAGGTTAGATAAATAAGTTGTTATCAGTTATGCGTGTAACCTCTCATTCCCAGGGTGTATATTTTTTTAATCAGCAGCTTATGAGATGATATCTTACCAAAAGCCTTCGAAAATATTTTCTATTTTTACCTTCTGAAGTTTCACATACCTCGGTCCATACACCATGCTAAGCTGAGCGGAGATTTCCGTGGGCTGTTACAAAGTGGAGTCATTGAGTGGCCAGTGTCTTATCTACTTAACATCTCCTGGTTTTTAATGCCCAAGTCAACAACACATTTAATCAATATAAAATAATGTAAGTATATTTGCGGCACGTTCCAGAGTGGTAGATACTCCAAGTATCGCCCTGGTGGAAGACCACCATTCAGAATCGAAACGTTGCTTGAAATGGCTTTTAGCTATGGCATGCTTAGTGACCAGATTTGAATAGCCAGATACTTCCCAACCTTCCTCTTTCCCATCTCTTCTCCCTTCCCGCTATCTTACAATATACCCCAACTGGGGATGCCATAGTCTCACTCGCTCTAGACGTTTGGGAGCAGTTGGGACTCTGGTGCGGTATTGACCATACAAATAATAAAAAATAAATCCATTATCACCACCAAAAAATGCTTGTTTCAAGTCAAATGTTTTGCCGTGATGCAATAAAAATCCACCGATTCTCTTTTCAAATTTATTTATTGTGTCCAAAACTTTTGATTGCATTTAATAAGTTCGCAATCCAACCCAATACATTCTTGAGAAATCACAATGCGAATCCATCTATAAAAAAATGAATCATAGATTTGTTGGTAGTTTGTCTATGGTAGGTGTTTCCCACACGCCCCCATCGTATTGAAGCGGTCGGTGTTGAAATAATATATTGGTGCAAACTGGTGGTCAAAGGAGTCGGTGTTGGTTCTCCTCGAGGGCTCGATGCGATTAGCATGCCTTGGCGTAGGCGCTGGCGCCGGCGGACGCTCCGGAGTTGCGACCCCAGTCTCCGCGCTGGCCGCTGCCCCAGTCTCCGCGCTGGCCGCTGCCCCAGTTTCCGCGCTGGCCGCTGCCCCAGTCTCCGCGCTGGCCGCTGCCCCAGCCGCCCCGCCTGCTGCCGCAGCTTCCGCGCTGGCCGCTGCCGGAGCCGTATCCTCCGCGTCTGTGACCACTGTTCTTCTTGCCCTTACCGGGTGCAGCCTGAAAAAGAAATACGCACGTTTAAAAAAACACTCCGCTTTGGACTTTCCCCCGCCATTAAAAACAAATTCTCAGAAGTGTGGCCCAAACCGTTTTATAAAAAACTCGTATTTATCTGGTACAGAAAGATTTTTAGTATATTTGGTATCGCGCGCCCAACATTTGTAGACGATTGACATTCGATACATGAGAACGGGTCGCTTTTACGACTCGTTTTTGTGTTCAACAGCTCGGTTATGAAATGATTTGCCGGTCTCTGTGTTCTCTCCCTCCTTCAACGTGGGCCTTTTCGAGACCCAGGTTCTCTCCTTCTTTTCCTCAAAAACAACCCTTCACACAGCATTCGTAAAGATGAAATAGGCCCTGAGGGAAATTATTTTCCTCAAGGCCTCCTGTGTGGAATAATTGAGAAAAAATATATTTTATTAATTTCGCCAGAGTCCCGACTGTTCCCAACCGCTTAGAGCCAGTGGTACTATGGCATCTACAATTAGGGTATGTAGTGAGAATTAAGGTAGTGAGGAGGTAAAGGAGAGAGATAAGAGGAAGGATGGGAAGTACCTGGCTGTTCAAATCTAATCACCAAACACGGCTAGAGCCTTTCAGGCAACGTTTCGATTCTGAATGGTGGTCTTTCACCAGGGCGATACTTGGAGTATCTACAACTCTGAAACGTGCCGCAAATATACTATGCATTATTTTATATGAATTAAATAGTTATGATACGTGTTAATTGAATCAAAACAAATTGTGCAGTTCGGGTTTGAACCCGCTACCTCTGAATTTGTAGTTGAACGTCTAACCACTCAACCACGGAGGTCGTCAGAATAAAGGAAAATTAAACACAATATATTACGTTAGGTTTAACTGAGTAGTTGAATTGATTGTTTTCTAAGTCTTGCTTATTTGCTTAATTATGTTTCAACGTTTGAAAATGGTTTTAAACGGCGGAACAGCTATCATGATCGAGAATTTAGCATAATTAAAAAAGGGACATCTTATTCAATTGATCAATTACGCTTTGTAAGTTCGAAACTGGATTTCTCAAAACTTACCAAAGAAGAACGATACATTTATTGAGATACATGGGATAGTTAAAGTTTTTTGCTTTTTTTCTATACAAAACTAATGTTTTATTCAATATCATTACTGATTTTCATTTTGTTGCATATGTATACACGTTGTGAAAGCATGGATACTAACATTGAAGACGAGGCACTTGCGAAGGATGCTTGGGTTACAGTAGATGGCTAAATTTTCCAGTTATAAGACCTTGGCGTTTAAAACAGGGAGTCAACTATTTGCCTTTAATATTTAATTAAGCCTTAGATATTTAAATACGCCGCTTGCTAAGCTGAGAATATTAAACATGAAGAAGCTCAAAGGCAAAGTGGAGGGTAAGAAAAATAGAGAAAGGCCACTGATTTTCTGAATTGATCAATTATTGAATTGCTGAAAAGTGGAGGTCCCAAAACGCTTCCTTGAGGGACGCAATAGATTATTGAAAGAGTGACACTTTTTAGTATGCCAAGCCAAAACTCGAACCCTAAGAAAATAATGTTGACTGTTTAAATGGAAGGCAAAATAGTAGAGGAAGCTCTTTGTTGAGTTGTGAAAATCAAGCTAGGAGTAGCGAAGAACCTTGGTCAGTTTTTTGAAATGGGGTTCCTAATCCTTATAAACCAGGTAAAGAAAACTTCATGGCAGTTTCCAGTTGACAGCAGAAGTATTGAAAATAACTGATGCGTTGGACTGACCAAGTATCGCAACGTCGGTTTCAGCTATTTCTTTATTTAGTGCAGGACTATGGGTAGTGGAGGAACTTGGTCTATCAAGACCATTGGAGTGGGAGTCACGATAGTCAGCAATAGGGGAACCACCAGTAAAGAACAAATGGTGACATATGAGGGAACCACCAGTAAAGAACAAATGGTGACATATGAGGGAACCACCAGTAAAGAACAAATGGTGACATATGAGGGAACCACCAGTAAAGAACAAATGGTGACTTATGAGGAAACCATCAGTAAAGAACAAATGGTGACATATGAGGGAACTACCAGTAAATAACAAATGGTGACATATGAGGGAACCACCAGTAAAGAACAAATGGTAACTTATGAGGGAACCACCAGTAAAGAACAAATAGTGACATGAAAGAAACCACCTGTAAAGAACAAATGGAGACATAAATTATATGTTGTGTTAGTATATATTACCATGACTGTAGCCAGGAGCACAAGTGCGACGAAGAGGAGATGGAAGAACTGCATGTTGATTGATTGCTTTGCCGGGTAGAGAAAACTGATACTTCACTTCGATTCACAGCAGCTTATATACGAAGAAAAGTTTGATTAAAACGCATTTTCAAATGTGTTTACTGCGGGTAAATAGGCATTTATTATTTCAGCAGCTGAACCAAATTATATAAATAAAAATGACCAATAATTTAATTATTTACCTAATTTATCACGCTATCAACTTGACATGATAAATTGTCATTCTAATGTGAAATATTCCACTATTGTAATGTATTTTTACTTTATGCATCGCATTGTAATATATAGGTGATTTTGTTGCCTGGGGGTCATTTTTTCACCACCTATAATGTAGATTAAGAAATCAGATCATAAAAACTTATAAAAATCTTGACGAATTTTTTCCCGTTCCCTGTTCTTTCTTGATTTTGATTATTTATTGATTTTGTTTATTTGGTGTGAAACCTAATTCTACAGTTTTCTCAAAGTTGACGCTTACAGCCAGTTTTGTCTGGTTATTTTTCAGGTGTACACATATTTTTAATGAATAATGTGTTTACAAAAAGCAAAAAAATGAACACAAAGGTAAACGGAGATTTCTTATTTGTTTTAAAATACCAAGTGTGCTTGTTATTTTAGTGCTGATCGGGTCTCGCGCATCGTTAGGTTTCACAATGTGCACAGCTGAAAGAAATAATTGTATTAATGAAATTAAAAACTGTAAACTATGTTTGCTTTACTTGGTATTCAAAATAAGTTTATTCTTTCATATTGTGTTTATCGTCTATTTTTTGTTTTATTCGTCCAATAAATATGTAACTAGCAGATAAAAACCCGCTACCGCGGGTTTTCGCCGCTAATTCAAGTGTTGGTGACCATTTATAAGGTATAGCCCTATTGTAAGACAATAACAACTACAACAGTAACTACTGCCAATTCACGGTATAGCATGCTTACTTCAAATATTTAAGCACATAAAAAAATATTCTTTTAATTAATATTCTAAATGCATTATTTTGAACACCGCGGGTAATGAGAGGAACACCCTTCACTCCAACACAAATCTCGTTCATCCATGACAACGAAAAGAATAAATTGTATTTTCTTAGTAATTAATGAAAGATAAAATGCTTCCTCTCTCTCCCATAGAATTTAATAATTCAACAGGAAAATGAAGTTGCTCATTATCATCTAAGTCTCCTTGTTCATTAATGATGATTTCAACACACTGAAAAGTGTTCATTGGTCCTTCTAATCGTTAAAGTACATCCTAATTAATTGCACGAACATACAATATGGTTCGGTGAGTCATTCATAAAGCATCAGCATCTGTATGCCTGTCGCCGTATATACATTGAATCATATTGACATTGGAAAAAAGCGCAGATGATTCTGATGTTCCTTCTACAGGAGGAACTTTACCATCTCCTAAAGCCAAAAGCAATTAATTGTCATCGTGGGGCACGTCGACACACCGGAAGTATGTGTCGAAAGTCCCCGCCAAATACGACAACTTTATTACCAAAGACTAAATCATTTCCAATTATATCGCGTACAGTACGGTTACTTTTAAAGCAACCCCTGGAGCCATCGGTGCTTCATCCCATATGATAATATCTGCTTCCGTTATAATTTTGGGATTCTTTGACGTCGCCTTACATGTTGTATTATCCTGTAAATTGAGGGGTAAATAAAAAGCGGTATGACACGTTACGCCACCCGGTAGCAATAGAGCTGCAATACCTGTCCAAGCGACTGATTAAACTTTTTTACCTTTACCTCTTAGGGTGTGAATCAATGTTTCGTAAAGGAACGTTTGACCTGTTTCCCGAGACCATTGATAAAGAAACATTTATTGTCATCGTTTTCACCCGAAAAAAACTTATTCAAAATAGAATCGTAGGCTTGACGTTGTTCGTCGTTCAGTTTTGCAGCCATCAGTTCACCTAAAGTGTTCTCGGACATTACAGTAAAATCAGTTACTTGTTCGATACTGCGACTTTCACAGGGTTCAGGTGAGCCCTGCATTCCGCAAGATGAATGCTCCTTCATAAGCATATCCTGTATGTTTAAAAGACAAAAAAATAACAGCTATTTCTTTAACAACATCATGATGGAAAAAATCTTCCTACATGCATTTTTTTAAATCGTTCCACAACTCTAACGGATCTGAAGGGATACATTGTATTAATATTAAAACAAATAGATGTCGGAGAGGTTTAGGCATCAAATACGACATTCTCCTGTGTCGTCAATTAGCTTCATTTAACGCGCCGCATCAGTTTGCAAAGATTCAAAGGATGTAGCTTCAGGCACTTTGGAAAGATTAGTCTTAAATGATAAAGTTGTATATTTCTTGGAGAAATCAAAGGTAATCGTCCAATAACTTTGTTGCCTCCCCGCTGTCGTCTTGTCCACTTTTTGTCAGCTGAAAACACAAACTTATTTGGTACGTCTTGATATAGAAAAGAGAGTCCCTCTACATGTTGGTTATTCAATTGGAACCACGCGGTTAAAGAGGAGTTTCTTGTAGATGCTTCCCTGAGAGAGTAAACAGACTGACTATCGGGTAAATGTAGAGCTAAAAGTAAAATTGAGTGAGATTGATCATGTAAAGGATTTTCCAGAATTCTTCATGCAGCTTCTAGGGTGCTTGGATATCGACAATTGATATACATATTGCTTAATTTCATCATATTGGATAACCACATTCCCTTCTAGGTTTTCAGTTTTTTCCATCCTAGCAAAATCAAAGCCTTTTATCTCTATGTTTAATTTTATACCCTGATGATGCTTAGGCTAAGTGAAACTGGTCGCTCAATAAAAATGATACTCGTGGTCTAATACGTAGTTGTTTTTTCATTTGTTTGAATAAATAAATTGATCGGTGTTATTAATGTGATTATCAATTCATCGTTATAAGGAACCAAAGTTTCTTTTAATGAAATACCAAGTATTTCAATACTTTTTCCACATTTTGGTGAATTTGAATAGCGATGTTTAGTTTTTTATCCAAACCTTCATGTCCGAGACTTTTTCTAAAGTTGTGTTGTTTATTAAATATTTCATTCATATAAAAATTTTCTTTCTGCAGATAGTTACGGTTTTGCATGTGACCACATAAAATAATAGAATTTATTGTATGCACCAATCCTAGTAATAATCAAACTATGTAATATCAAATTGTAGTGTTTGGCCACTGCCAAAGTAATTATTCACTACTTACACCAATCGTTTTTTTTTTGTATTTTACCTTAACGTCGTCAGCACTTTCTGAAATACTTTGCCTTCAGTCTTCGAAAACTATTTTCACTCCCTAGAGTTTTGCGGTACAACTCTAAAACACGGTTTATATATATAAGTAAAGAAATAGGGGTGACCAAAGAAAACCAAGCCTTTTAAATCGTTCGCCAAGAGCAAGCACGCCCTTGAAGTGATTATTCACAAAACGACGTATTAAAAACCGTAAGAAGAAAAATATAAAGCAAAAGTTAAAGAACAAAAACAGGGACTAGGAAAAAATTGAAAAGACAAACTTGTATAAAAAGAAGAAGAAATCAAAGAAGAGCAACAATTAGAAGAATAAGAAGAAGCTGAGTTCAAAGACGAAGAAACATTTGATAAGGGAGAAGTTTTAAATAAAAAAGTGATTTCTGCATTTTTTTTTCATTGCAAAAAAATAATACGGAGTAAAGATTTTTGTTTTTGTATTTTTGTAATATAATCTGCATTAATTAAAAATTTCAGCTTTGAGTCAATAATGACAACTAGGTATTTAATTCCGTCCACTCTTTCTACAGTGTCCTCATTAATAAAAATAAAAAAATGCTCCTCATATTATGTATTTTTTGCCTTTGTTCATTAATTGTATCATTTGAACGTTAAATTTTGATTAATTAAGTTTGAGACAGTATCTAAATCACAATTTATTTTTATAAAAAAACTTTTTGAAACTCATCTCCTACAATATAAACCAGTGCATCATCTGCAAGCAGTCAAATTGAGCAATGTTTCAGTATTTTTACAATGTCATTTATGAAGAGTAAAACAATACAGGGTCCAATACCGACCCTTGTGGTACCCCTTGAGTATTATAGACAGAGTGGCCAAGCCCATGTAGACACTACTTTAAACCGTGTCCATTTTGTTTTTAGGAGGCGACTATCGCGTTCGGCTCGGTTAGGTACTGCCACAAAATTAACAGACACCACCGAAACATTCCTCGTAAACTGCACTAAGAGGCATAGTATATGTTGCATGTTAGTATTTGAAAATAAAACTTGGTCTCACTCTCAATAAGCATATATTAAGACGCTCAACCACGAATCCAAAGGTCGCAGGTTCAAATCCGGCGTGCGCAAATTACTTTTATTCAATGAATATGTGTCAAAAGACATTCGATTCATATTAAATATCATTTAGTATATTTGCGGCACGTTCCAGAGTGGTACATGCTTGGATATCGCCCTGGTGGTATCGACCAACATTCAAAATCGAAACTTTGCTTGAAATGGCTTTAGCCGTGTTTGTTGACCAGATCTAAATAGCCAGTTACTTTTCAACCTTATTTTTCCCCACTTCCTTCCCTCCTTACTACCTTTAGCCTCACAACATACCCCGATTGCGGATGCCACACTCTCACTGGCTCTAGCCGGCTGGGAGCAGTTGGGACTCTTGTGGGGTATTCAATACAAAAGTATACCAATATTTCAGGGCAGACTCGTAGGGCTACTAATACTGCATGCATCGTCAGGTGCTTTGAACAATTATTCAGCCCAGTTGAGCAGAAGTTTCCATGCGCTGCGTCTAAGTAAAGTTGCTTCAAATGCCTGTTTTTTAATACCAAGTCAATATATTTTTTTGTTTGTTTCAATAAAAAAAGTTACACAATTATGCATTAAATTGAATTTATTGTTTTTGTTCAAGACTTTTGATTATATTTATGGTAGAAGTTAACAATCCAGCAAACAAAAATAAAGATACATTGTCGAGTTGTTGCCAGAATATGATAGTTTGTTTACTGATGCGTATTTTACAGACCAATAGGGCAGTGCATTTATCAAGTTTTTCTTGAGCGGTACTTTATTGATGGCTTGAAGGAATTAGCAATGATAGTGTCTGTCGCCCGAACCACTGCCCGAGCCTCTGTGACTATGGCCGCCGTGTCTCTTGCTCTTATGCCCGGGTGAGGCCTGAAAAAAAACACAAACGTTTTTAAAAAAACACTCAACGCGTTCATTGTTAACTAAAATTCGTACATATTAATGCCATATGAATGACGGATCAATTCAAACTAACAAACAGTGACGGGTTCCCCTGTGCCCTGTGGAACGAAACAAAACCACATGGCTGCGTCTGTTTTAGATCGGTTCAAAGGGAAGAGGCGACACAATGTGCGTAGCGCGGATGACAAACTTCAAGGATGACAAACATCATTTAGATATGTACCAAACATTTCAAGACCATGGCTTGAGTTTACAAGTCTTGACATTCTCGTCAGTGGAGACTGAGATAACAACCAGAGAAAAACTATAACTAATTCGTTGGACTGATTGAAATGAGTATTTGGTGCGAAACCGAAGCTAGTGGAGGAATCTGGTCCATTTGGACCATTGGAGTAGGGTCGTGATCTTAAACAACAAAGGAGCAACCAGCAAAGAAAAAATCAAAACTTATTTATGTTAGTATATTTTACCGTGACTGTTGCCAGGAGCACAAAAGTGGCGAAGAGAAGATAGAAGAACTGCATTTTGTTGGGTGTCTTAACGCGTAGAGAAAACTGATTCTTGATTTCGATTTAAGGCCTTTTATATTAAAAAAAAGAATAAATATTAGGCTGCATTTTAACCTTGTATTTAATGCAGGTACTTGTTTATTTGTCACAACCGCAGCTGAATTTATTTAAAAAATCGAAAAGAAAAACATTTAAATTATTGACCTAATTCATCAAGCATTCTGACAGATCAATAATTACTTTTTGACAAATAAGCATTTTTTGTATTTTATTGAAACATTCCACGTCAGAGCATTATTCCTGAACATGCATACATTAAGTCGACGTGAGCCTTCATTTGTTCGTTAGCGATCTGCAGCTCGGCTTGGAACCGATTCCTAATCACCGAAATTGTCGATAAAATCTATATCGATGTTTCTCGCCCTTAAGTCGACCGCTCGTGACTGCGGCACCATCATAACCTTGGTAAACCAAATTATCCATATCTAAGTCAAAAGACGAGAAATGTGCTATAATTGGACGTAACTATGCAGAAAGCGCCAACCCACAATTTGCCGAAACCGAGTTTACCATGGTTTCCTTATCTGATAAATTCGAGATTTCTACCTGCTGAAAACATCCAAGCTTCAAAATGACATGGACATTTTTTCCGCCAACCAACAAACAGAAATTAAACAGTTGGAATAACTGGTAGAAATGAGGATAATTCATCATATTTTTGGCGCCTCTGAGGCATTATTTTACTTTTTATTAATTAAAATATAACATTTTGAAAAACAGATATGCTGAAAAACAATAATATTTTATTCACAGTCCTCCTCACTAGGGATTCCTGTTCCGAGGGGGACTGTAGGTTGCTGCGTTGGTGTCACTGGTTCTACGATTACTTCATAATCTTTATAATTTCTTCGTCTTCATGGTTTTTTATCCACATTTGTAGATTGCTCTTGACATGGCGGCATCTCTGATATGATTTGGGAGAGCATTATATAATTTGGCAGCATGGAACTTGTGGTTTATCTGTCCAAAAGATGTGTTCAATCTTGGAATGTTGATTTTATTTAAGGTTTTTGTTTATTTATATATTTATAAATTAACGGACTTAAGTCCAATTACAAAAAATACATATGAAACACGAAATGGAAAGAAGAGCAACAGAGAAGGAACAGCACATATATAATAATAAATGTAGCGATGACAAAAATAAGGCGAAATAAACATAAGAGAGAACATTCAAGCCATGGTCTAGTCAAATTTTTGGTAGAGTCGTAAAGAATGACAAAAATCATTTAGACTGCTACCAAAAATTTCAAGACCATAGCTTGAGTTAACAAGTTTGGACATTCTGGACATCGGAGAATTATACCCATAATTAGTTTTGTGATGATTGAGGAAAAACAATTCATTGTTTCTGAGTCTACGGCAAGGAATGTTGAACTGGATAAGTTGCAACAAAGAAGGTGAGTCAATAAAACATTTAATAATTTTGTAAATGGAAATTTAATCAAAGTCTTTCCTGCGCTTTTCTAATGAAGACATTTTCAATAATTGTTCGATTTCATCATATGAATAATCGCCTCTTTTTCGCCCTAGTCTCCATGTAATACCGCGTAAGAAGCGATGTTGTATGGATTCAATCTGATGAAAATGAACGGTATAGAAAGGGTAAACTTTTGTTCTTGTGGTGTGAGCGTTTGGTCAGTAAGGTACTCACTCTTTCTTTTAAAATGAAGTAAAGCATTTTTTGTGTATATTTTTGTGATGCTGGGAACATTAAAATTTAAAAAATATACTGTGACAGAGTTCTTATAGGTACTCTTGAAATTGTTTTTGTAATACTTTTTGTGGTTTCACGAGCTGCTTCATATGGGTGTTTGGGGCAGATCCCCATCCAATAATTCCACATATGATTGCCAAAAGGCATAGTAAACTTTATACAGATCATTTTTGTTGAGAAAATTACGTATGATTCTAAAGAAGAACGTGGGTTTGGTGAGTTTTTTTATAATGTTGTTTATGTGGGAGTCCCATCGAAGATTTTCGTCGATTTCAATGCCAATAAATTTTGTGCTTCTAGAGTGTGCTATAGTAGAGCAGTGGCAAGAGTGTGCTAAGCTCTGTCTTTGACACTTGTGTCGTTAGAACATGATCTTTAGTTGGCTGTCCTCTGGCCGTTGTAGAAAATGTCAATTTTTTTGTTTTATTTACATTACGTGTAAGTGAGTTTTTTTCAAAACATTTTTGCAGGAGGACAATCCTACGTTCAGTTTCTTTTTGTGTGGTTTTCCAATCACTTTCATTGAATGAAATGACCGTGTCGTTGGGAAAACTAATGATTTTTTCTTTGGTGTGTAAGTAACAGTTTTATTGGGTTTTCCCTGTTAGTAAAATAGGTTGCTCTTACAAAGTATTTTATCGAATGTATTGGATACGTCAGGAGTCTGATACAAAAAAAAATCCTTCTTCCATACTACTCCTAGACATTGACTCCCAATTTTAGTAAACACTGTGTCTTTTACTTGCTGGTCCAGGCTTCACTACCAAACACCAGGGTGGCTATCAGAATTTAAAAACGAGCATTACTTCTTTTGAAGAACTCTTCATTTTATAGAGTGATTTACTTCTTTCTCTGACGATTTCATGACTTGTTGCAAAATCCATCTACTTCCGTCCTCTTCCTTTTATTATTTTTCCCATGTTTCATTCTTCCTTCCTCTCCCCCACTAATAAGGTTTAGTTACAAAAAAAACAATATTTAATTGTCCCACCTCACTTACCATTTTATTGTCATCTGTGGAAAATCTATAATCGGCATTATTTACTGGTTTTATTATTAAATACTTGGAGTAACAATGTTTGGAGAGAAAGCTAGTTCTTTTTACCCAACCTATACAACTAACTACCTTACCATCACGCCCTTTCCCCGCAGGGGTAGACAAAGAGGACGGACCGCCATAAAACTCTGTCTTGGTATACACTCCTTGCCATACACTTTTTGCATTCACATCCAAACATCGTCTCATACATACTCTTCTATTATTCTGACTCTTCACATGACCCGATTCAAGTATTTGACTAACTTGATCGTGCTTTGTCTTTCTCGGGTATCCTCGACTTTTTCTTCCATTTACTTTCGCATCATATATTCTTTTCACACTCCTTTCTTCGTTCATTCGCTCTACATGCCCAAACCATCTAAGCGTCCCTTTCTTGATCCTATTTATACGCTCACATCAAATTTAAATCACTTTTTCGGGGTTTTTACGTCGTATACTATGAAAGAGAAAGAGACAACAATAATATTACACCGCTATTATGTAGTGTAAGGATGATCTTGGTCTCCCTCGTCTCCGGGGACTCCACCCACATGTTTTGATTTGTGACTAAGCTGGACACAACCGAACGGTTTTTTTAAGTTATATGCTATTTTTTTTTTGAAAACAACACTGTGAAAAAGTGGTTATACAAATAAAAATTATGTTGACATGTGCTATGAATGGATGTATCAATACCGTAACCCTAGTCTTAGCCGAGCCTAGGTCCAACCGAGTCAGTAAAACCTAGTGAAAACTGACTACAGATCGATCTTCAGCGTTACCTCTTGTATATTTTGCTCTTAGTTTAAAGCCTAATAGAAATTTACCAAATCTTCATTCATTAGGAAAAAAAAATTGGGTGTCTCGAACGCACTCTTTCGAGAATAATAAAAAATAATTACATCCTTCAAAAACAATTTTTATCAATTTTTAAAATAAGTTATATAGTTTTACAATAGGTGGCGTTCACAGCCAGTTAAAAAAATATCACAAATAAAAAAATACACATTATTTTTCATCGATCTTTATTTACAGAAGAACACTTTGCTTATAGAAAAATGAATAAGCATTATTATTGAAACTGCTTGCTTGCTTTCATAACACGAGTTTATTGAATATTTTCATGTCAAATATTTTGTTTTTTTTTTTACAAATAGACACATTTTTGTATTTACCCCGTCAAATATTTGATTATTTTGCATTCACCAATCTTAAAAATAATAGTATTTGACTGTAATCTTCGAAAATAAGGATTTGTCAAAGAAGTCAAGCTAGCAGTCCACAATGGAGTGCTTATACTAATCCTGATGTATGGCAACGAAGCATGGAACTAGTAGAAAAAGGATGAAATTAGACTTGCTGTAGAAATAAGATCCCTGAGGCGTATGTACGGCAAAGCCATGTGTGGCCGTATTAAAAATGTGGATATCTGGAAAAGATGTAAGGATGATGTAAGCGTAATGAATAGAATCAAGAAAGGGAAAAGATTGAATTATGTGAAATTCAATGGAATAAGTAGTCGAAGACTCTCGAGGAATACATGGCACGTGCGAGTAAATCAAATACTTGAATCGGGTCATGTGAAGAGTCAGAATAACCTAAGAGTATGTTTGAGACGATATACGAATGTAAATAAAGCAAGGAGTGTGTGTTAACACAGAGTTTTATGGCGGTCCGTCCTCTTTGTCTACCCCTGCGGACAAACGGCGTGTTGGTCAGTAAGTTAGAAATGTTTTACAGTGATGCACACCAATATATATTTTTTAACTATCCTGATATTGTAAACAAAGAATTATATTTGACAACGTCGGAGCAATTGGTAAGAAAAATGTTAGGAATAAATCTGGTCCAAGCGACTACCTTGCGGAAAGCCACTACTAGAAAAATGAAGATTTTGTCCCAACACAAAGTTAAAGCTTAGAAGAGTAACTTGTTATTTTAATTATACTGTGTTTGGATAAACCAACAGTTGTATAAACATTTGAAATATTAAGTGATGACTTTGTTGCGTTGACCAGTGAAGTTGCCGCAATAATATCTTTGTGCGAAAGGAGGAAAAAAATTAGTAAAAATAAACAAGTTTTGAGTGAAGTATACAAAACTGTTTTTTAGATACATATCTAGCAAGGAAAAATGAGATGAGTCAGACAAAATGTGCCATTATTTTTTTAATGAGGACATGTGACATATCACATGATTGTATACAAGATATACGAGTATTACCCGATAACCAGTTAAGCATGCCATTTATTATTCCTGGGGCGTATTACTTTTGAATCACCACTTGTTCATGAGAAACATTTTCTACAGCCTTAAAGAAAAAAAAGGAGAAACAGAGAAAGAGTTTCTAGGTCAAAAAAGTGCTAATTTAAGGTTTATGATGAATACGCAAAAAAATAAAATAGATTGATGGTGTAACGGATATTAAAAAGTTGGACTAATGCACTTGTTTTGAAAATTTCTCAACGGTTTATTATGAACTTGTTGGTTAAAGTTGATAATAGAAAAACATTTTAAATAAACAGAAACAAAACTGGATATCTAACTTAACCTCCTAAGAATAGTGGAAAGTGATTCCAGAAGGATAAAGTTTTTAATAATAATAATAATAATAATATTTGGACGATTTGTATGGCGCCGTTTTTGTGAAAAATCACCTCAAGGGCGCTGTACAGAACTTACTTTCTATCATTACATATTAATTCCTAGTTTAAATAAGAAAATATCCAGGAACATACTTACCAGTAATCAAAAGTTTAAAATTTTTTAAATTTATTTAACAAAGATCTCATAAAAAACAGTTGTTCACCAAATACATTAAGAGAAGAATGATATGAAAATATTGTAGAAACATGCATAGAGTTAAAAAAAGAAACTTCATTTATGTACACTTCACGTATAGACAAGGTATTATATATCCAAAGGAGTTATATGAGTACAAGCCGAAGTAGTGTGACGCATTTTATATGATATGATAATGCAAATAATGATCACGATTTAAAAAAAGGTAAGATATAAGAAAGGTACGTTCTAATACATTTTTATATGGATACCGCACAAGAGTCTCAACTGCTCCCAACAGTCTGGAGCCAGTGAGACTATGGCATCCCCAATAGGGTATGTTGTGAGGCTGAAGGTAGTGAGGAGGGGAAGGAGATCGGGAAAAGAAAGGTTGGGAAGTACCTGGCTATTCAGATCTAGTCACCTAATACGGTCAAAGCCATTTCAAGCAACGTTTCGATTCTGAATGGTGGTCTTTCACCAGGGCGATACTTAGAGTACCTACCACTCTGGAACGTTTGGCAAATTTACTTTTATTATTTTTATGTGAATTAAATGTGTTACGACACATATTAAATAAATAAAAGTTTTTGGCGCGCGCCGGATTTGAACCCGCGACCTGTGGATTCGTAGTCAAGCGTCTTACCACTCGACTATGTTGACTACACATGTTATGAGATATTCGTTGAATTGACAAGTGTAAAAATGTGTTTAAAAGAATATTTTACTTGACGAGTATGTAGATCGTTATGTACCTAACGGTCACTCTTGTACGTTTATAAAGAGATAGTGACAGAACTCAATATTTGTGCATCTAAATACATCTAAGGTAGATGCAGCTTCATTGAAAAGTTCCATCGCTTTATATATTGACGTGTTTTTTGCGTGAGGAAGTTCTGACTTTCGGTGAGTGAAACGTCACATAATGCCTCGCACGAATTTACTTACTTGTGACAAATCATTTGATTTATTTTAGTATATATGGGTGATAAATACCTCCAGTAATCAACCTATACAAATGTTCACCCAAAAACATCTTCCGGCGGGCTTGCGGGGTGTGAAAATCTAGCATTCCACATAAAGATCTGCTTTGATTTTTTCAGACTGTTGTTTCCTTAGAGTGTATAGAGTGTGTTATGTAACGATATTTTCGTAAACATTATCTTTAAACCCCGTCTGTTAATATTTTAAGGTACTCAACTAAATATTAAAATCATTCTATTTTATTACGCACGGACAACCCCAAAAGGGGAGAAGGCTCAAAGCGGGAGTCTACCCGGCGTCTCGCGCGCGGTGACCAAGGTCTCTACAGATTAGACAGTTTCACGGAACGGACGTGCTCACCCCTGAACAGGCCCTCCCGCGCTAACATCAGGACATCTGCGAATCCAGCCGACGCTTTAAAGCCGCATCCGCAAATCGAGTCTTCTACGATCGTCCAGGTTATCGTTTACTATAATTTGATTTAAATAATGCCCCTTACTTCATTTAAGCTCACGGTGTCCACAAAGAATTAAAGCTTTTCCTAGTGGCGTAAATTCATTTGCTAAAATATAAGCCTTTTACCGAAGGCACCTTCTTAAAGCAAAACAGAAAGAATTTTCATTTCTGTATTTCCTTCCTTGTATAATATTTGTAATCCTCCCCTACCAAAAAGAAGGCCAATTTTCTCACCCCTATCTAACGAACTTCCAACACAATGACGCTCTCCGAGAAAGCTAGAATGGCGTAAGTACTTATTAAAGATATCTAAAAGTCCTCATTCAGGACCTAGTTCCGCTGGCCCGTATCAAGTGGTATCAATCCAAGGCAGTGTAGTCAGTTTTTGATGATTTTTACCTGACTCGGCGCACCTGAGCGTGGCCAAGACCAAAGCTAAGGTATTTATACATCCATTCATATCACATATCGACATAATGTTTTTGTTTATTTGTGTAACCACTTTTTCACAGTATCAATATCAACAAAAATATAGCATCTAACCTAAAAATCCGTTTAGTTGTGTCAAGTTTAGTGGCATAGCAAAAAATGTGGGTGGAGTCCCGCGGTGACCCAGCAGCCCAAGATCATTGCGACAGTACGTAGAAGAGGAGTTTTATATTTGCTGTCTCCTTCACTCTCATGGTGTACGACGTAAAAACCCGGAGAAAGTGATTTCTCGCAAGTTTGTATCAGTTGGGTAAAAAAAAATTGCGCTCTCTCCATGCATTGTTTCTCCAATGTTGTTTCACTGTTTCATCTTTTCATTTATTTATTTTATTTACTAACGCCTTTAAATCTTTTATGTGTAAATGTTTTTTTCTTCATGCTCCTCGTCAGATAGCTCACGAAGAAAGCGCAAGATGTCATCTTCATTTGTAATACGTGCCATGTCAGCTACAGGCCAAAGTGCGTGCGAAAAATGAAAATATATTCTCGGACTTGTCCTCGCTCTGTGCAATATCTGAAAAAACGTGAAATTGCGGAACCGGGTGAATGCTTCACTCAGTGCGGAATTTAAGGATCTCTCACTTTCTAACTATTGTAAAACTAAGGAACTATAATGAATTAACGTAGTGGGTAATTGTCAAATGATAGTCTTTAAGGTTAGGTAGATCACTTTATTTACGAATTCAAACACGCTGACGTAAGTTTTCCGTCATGAAGGGTAGCGGTAGATTCACACCAACGTCCGGATCCGCTCAGTGACGATATTGTTCCGCATGAGAGCTTATTGATATGGTAAGAATATCAATCAAGGAGGATGTGCCAAGACAAAGTTGTGTGGCAGTATATTCTTCTGCTCACCCTTGTGATATTTAACTACTTAGTTAGTTAAATAATTATTTTGAAGTGTAAAAATACTTTCATCGCAGATTTTTTTACTAAAAAACCATTTTTTATCACTTAATAATATTTTTATTGATTATTAATTATTAAAAATTCAATTTAGTGATAAAAAAATGGTCTTTAAAAAAAAAATCTGCAATGGAAGTATTTTTATACATACATACTTCTTGATTGATATTCATACCATATCAATAAACTCTCGTGCGGAACAATATCGTCACTGAGCAGATCCGGACGTCGGTGTGAATCTACCATAAACCGCAGTGTCCGTGTGCAAATTCATTCTTTTCCGCTAGATGCACTTTTCTCTGCTAGGCTGTTAGGTGCGCCCCGTTGCTGGCCATGTAAAAACATATTGTAATACGACTAAATAGGCGTTGTACTCTATTTCAACTGACTGGTGACGGTGAGATGAGTGCAGACGGTGTACGGAGAGCAGAAATATAATGAACAGGAATTACCTAAAGCCCGAGACATTTTGTCCATTGCTTCTCCTCGAATACTGAAGAAAGTGAACTTGGCGCAGGCAGTGCCACGCGCCCGGTGGCAGGTTAAGAATATTTCCGTATCTACTTAATATTGTTGGTTAATAAGATTTGTTTTGGATTAGTTAAATTAGGGTGTGTTTTTTGATGACAATAATAGTTATTAAAAAACAAGGTTAACCCCACAGAAGTATTTTGCATGGAGCGACTAAGTCCATTAAAACAAAACTTCAAACCGTGTTTTTGTTTTGAGAAGGTCCGCGGTATGTGACTATCGCGTTAAGTTCGGTTCTGGATTGGAGTAAGAATAAATATATGGAGAAAGAGTTAAATATTTTTAACTAACCTTTACAAATTCACGATAAATACCTTTTGCCAGGTTTTTACGTCGTAAATCATGAGAGAAAAAGAGACAAGAAAAGTCGTCACACAATATTGCACCACTCTTAGATATGTAAGCAGGTTTTCCGTCTCCCACGTCTACTACGTTTTGTTATGCGAGATAATAGGACATAACGCAACGGTTTTTTAGGTCATATTCCGTTTTTAGTACATGACATGTGCTATGAATGGATGTGTAAATACCTTAGCCACAGTCCTAGCCACACCCGAGTCAGGCAAAAATCATCAATACTGACTACAGAAGCGCTCCCTCCTGGTATATTATTGTCGATTTTTATTAGCTTTAATGGGTTTACCCTCTTTATTAGTGTTGAAGTCAATAATTACTTAACACCTTCATTAACTGTGGAAATAAGATCCTCGAAACGAATGTGCGGAAAAATCTTGTATGACCGTGTTAAAATTTGGAAAATTCAAGGCTGATGTAAGCGCGATGATTAGGGTAAAAAAAGGGACGCTTAGATGGTTTTGGCATGTAGAGTGAATGAACAAAGAAAGTAGAGTGAAAATAATATATGATGCGAAAGAGAATGGAAGAAAAGTCAAGAACGCCCGAGGAAGACATAGAACGATGTCAAAATGAGAGAAGAATTTGAATGAGACGATGTATGGATGAGAACGAAGCAAGGAGTGTGTGCAGAGGCATGGTTTTATAGCGGTCTGTTGTCTCTGCGTACTTCTGCGGGGAAACGGCGTGATAGTAAGTGAGTTAGTTAGGTACCTTCATTCACACCACCGTATATGTATTGCACTGCTAAAATGTCCAGGTTGAATTAAAAAAAAGTATTCACAATGTCCAAAAGTTTTATTTAAATGTAGAAGTTAACAATCCATTTTTTTTAAAGAAAGTACAATAAAAAATCAATCTTGAAAATTACGAATCATTTACTGATGTATGTTCCATACACCAGAAAACCTGCACTGATTATTTTGAAGAGGTTAAAATTGCAAAAAAAAACATAAATTCATCGGTTAAGGAGATTTGTTGGTTCTCCTCGAGGGGCGCTTCTTCGGTGGGTTCGAAGCGTTTAGTATTTTCCGTACCCCTTGCCCCAGCCACCCCATCGGCGACCGCCGTATCCATAGCCACGTCTATGGCCGTAGTTTTCGTTGCTGCCAGAGGCCTGAAAAAAAGTACAAACTTGTTTAAAAAAAGCCCTCAAACAGACCCCGCCACTCGATAGGAAAATCTTTGAAAGTGAGGCCCATGTCGAAAAAAAGGATTGAGGATTGTTTCCACCTTATGTACAATCTTTTAAGTGTCGAGCCTTAGACAAGGCAAAGCTATTGTGTATCTGGTATTTGAAAATGTTTGATCGATTTCGCCAGAATTAAGGGAAATTGACTACGAAGCACTTAGTTTGGTTCGACTAAGTCGCCACAGCCCACAGAGTCAAATGAAACCTGGATTTTTTTGACCAATTATAAATAACCGCATTTAATAAAGCTTTGAAAATGTATTGAAATGGTTATACCCCTGTCATGATTTAGCAAAAAGAAACTCGATGTTGGTATTTATTTAAGTTAATTAATTTAGGTTTATTTTACTCGAGAAAAACAAGTTGCAGTCTCCAGTGAAAAGCAGAAGAAGCATAGAAAATAAACGATGCGTTAAGGAGTTTAGTTCATCAGTGCTACCGAAGTGGGGGTCATGATCCTCGGCAATGAAGGAACAACCTGTCAACAACAAATTCAAACAAATATGTTATAAATCTTACTGCAACTGATTCCAAAATGGGGACAATTAGCTTATTATGTTTAATATAGCCCTGAAAATTAGAACATTTAAAGCTAGAGAAACAGAGAAAGACCATCAAGCATCCACAACGTATTAATTCACTGCTGTCCGTGTATCTCAGAATAGTTAAGAGTGGAGGTCCCAAAACGCGTCCTTGAAGAACGCAATAGGTAATTGAAAGAGTGACACTTTTTTGTTTACCAACTGAAAACTCGAACCCCAAAAAGCTGGAAAGTGTAAGTCAAGAATAAGAGAGGAAGATATTTGCTGCTTTGGAATAGCCAAGAATCACAGGCATCCGAAACGCCATTCAGCGCAAAGAATAGTGGAGAAGCCTGCTTTATAAGGCTTTTTAAAGTGGGGTCATGATCGTTAGCAATGAAATAAAAACTAAAGAACGATAAGTCGCAGTCTTCAGTGGAAAGCAGAAGAAGCAAATTAAGTAACTGATGCGTTACGGAGTTTGGTCCAGCAGGTCCATTGGAATGGCGGTCAGCAATGAGGGAACCACCAGTCAATAACAAATTAAAACAAATATGAAGGTTTATCTTACTGCAACTGATGCCAGGATCACAAAAGTGACGAGAAGAGAGTAGAGAAACTGCATTTTGTTGGTTGTCTTATCGAGTAGAGAAAACTGGTACCTTGTTCCGACTTACACCAGCTTATATATGGAGAAGAAACAATATTAAAACGTTGTTTTGTTATGTATTTACTGTAGGCAAATATTTTATCGTTACAGAAGCAGGTGCAGTAAATTTTACACATAGAAATGAAAAACATTTCAACTATTTACCTTATTATCAAATGCCCATTAATCTGAAAGATTTATTATTTATTGTTTTTACTTTGTATGTTTTCAAGAATTATTTATGAGTGAGCTGTTTGCCAAACAAACAGCGCTTAAAAAAATTTTTCGTTCTCCTTTCTTCTGATTTAAATTTGGTTGGCCTCCGTGGTCGAGTGGTAAGACGCTCGACTACAAATCCAGAGGTCACGGGTTCGAACCCGGCGTGCGCAAATAATAACTACCCGTTACTGCCCGTTGCTCTATCCGACCGACTTTCTCTTGGATGTGCTCGGAATAAACCATCTGTGGGTCAGAAGGAATGCGAACATCGTCACCCATTTCTTCAAATTGTCACGTGGATGTTTCGAAAACTTAGCTATCATGGAGAGCATTAACTTTTATGTTCCCGATGGTTATCGCCGTCATCGACAGCATAGATTGTTTTATCTCCCGGCCTGCAGGACTAATTTGCCGACGGTCATGCCGGTGGGGAGGGCACTCTTGCTGTTAAATCGAAATGCTTCGGATATAGATATTTTGGTAGTTCTTATGGAGTGGGAGATACTCTAAATATCGCCCTGGTGGAAGACCATTATTCAGTATTGAAACGTTGCTTGAAATGGCTTTAGCCGTGTTTGGTGACCAGATCCGAATAGCCAGGTACTTCTCAACCTTCTTTTTTCTAATATACTTCCCCTCTTCACTACCTTCAGCCCCATAACATACCCCAATTGAGGATAATAATAATTTCTTTATTAAATTCCTTATTCATGACAAACTTTTAAATTTAATGCATTTGAGAAATAAGATTTAATTTTTACAAAATAAATATAAATTAAAGTACCATATAGATACGCAAGAAAATAAAATTTCAGGCAGTGGTGATGATCAGGTCAATGAGGAGAAACTCTTCCAAGAATCAATAGGATTTCACTTCTGAATCGCTCCTCACTGTCATGAAATAAGTCGATATCGGAAGAGATTTTGTTCAGGAGCAAAATACTCCTCCCCACCGGCAGAACCATTGGCAAGTTGGTCCTACAGGCAGGAAGACGCTGTCTTAGATAATCATCAGGAACATAGAGACTTACGCGCTCCAAAATAGCAGAGTTTACAATATAGCCTTGCAGCAGTCTGAAGAAGTGAGTGGCGGCATACCCCTCTCTCCTGAGCTGTAAAAAATGAAGTCCGAGCGTGCCCAGGAGAAAGTTCGTCGGGTAGAGCCACGGACAGTGGCCGTACTCCCTCACGTAAAAAAATCTCAGAGACTTTTTCTGGGGGCTCTCCAAGATGAAGGAGTACCCCACCTCATGAGGATCCCAAATAATTGAGTCACTTTCCAGCCTACTGCGAACCAAAAAAAAATAGAGAGTTCTCAAATTTCCGGTATCCCGAAAAACTCATGACGGTTCTGAGAACAAACTCTAACATTCTTAATGCCGACTGGCACAATCCTTCGATATGAACACGTAATGCAAGCTTACTTTCATACACAATCCCATGATCCTTTATAGTGGAAACGCGTTTGAATTATGATCGAGCATGGCGTACCTGTGGTAGGTGAGAGTTAATGGTCTGGTAAAAGATAGGACTACACATTTAGAGATATTGAAATGAAGCTGGTTTTGTCGACTACATTCAGAAATGTTATCGACGTCAGCTTGAAGAAGCAGGTAATCCTCAATACTTCTTTATTTGTAGAAATATTTTAAAGGTCATCTGCAAAAAGTAAAAAGCGAGAGAAACGGATGACTTTGGCAATATTGATTAATAAATATAGAAAAGAGAAGTGGACCTAAGATTGACCCTTGGGAAACACCAAAAAGAACGGAAAACTCAGCGGATCGGAAGATTCCGTGTGTGACAAATTGCTTTATATTTTCCAGGTAACTTCTGAAAAATTGTAGCATACGAAAGAAGAAGCCCATTTGGGCAAGTTTGGCGAGCATGATATCGTGATTCACGGTATCGAAAGCTTGGGAAAAATCGTTATATGAACAGTCTACTTGGTATCCACTATCTAAGAATCTAGCAACATAATCAGTGAATACCATCAGATTGGTTTCAGCGGATTTTTTTCTTAAGAAACTATGCTGTTCGGGTAAAATATACGCGTCAATTTGAGGCAAAATTAATTTTTTCAATCAACTTTTCAAATGATTTAACAGGAGCGGATAGTATGGCAACTGGTCTATAATTTTCATTGATTTTTTGGAGCCATTCTTAAAAATAAGACAAATTTTAGGAACTTTCCATAATTCTGAAAAAATGGAAGTTATAACAGCTAAATTAAAAATATAACATTATCGTTTTTTAAGAAATTCAGCGCACCCCTTAATAAAAAATACGGGAACAAAATCTGGGCCGATAGAAGTGAGTTCTTCATATATCTAATGGCACTCACCTGCGAGTTTTTGGGGAAAACATGAATTAAATACATCATAAATACAATTGTAAAAATATTGCGCTGCCTCGTTTATTGTGGTTGAAGTAAAAAGATTTTACCAGTTTACCCGGCTCATCGAATCTTACAAACTGAAAAAATCCCCACTACTAAAGTTTCACCCTCTTGAGATTTTGTTTTGAAGGGTTGGAACTCTAGTACTTTTGGAAAATCTTCTGCTCAACCTGTTCATAAATTCGATGGCCGGAGGATGGCTGTCCTCTGGTACAAGCAGCGCAACACTACGTATCATCTCGAGATCTGCATTACACAGAACAAAGTCAATAAGATTTTGGATTTGGAATTTAGAATGCCACTATACTGCGAGACTCCAAAAACTGCGCATAGGTACTCTTAGTCTGTTACTTTGGAAACTTCCCAAACAGAATGCAAATTAAAGTCTCCCAGTAAAGTGACATTTATTTGACCAATTTCATAGAAATTTGAATGAATACTGTCAATAAATTGCCTGAACATCTCCCACCTACTGCTAGGCGAAAAATAAACAATACAAATGAATGTGACAGAGAGTTTGTATGAGACTTTTGCCCATTAATCCTCTTAATCAGTTTCTAGATTGAGTATGCGTTCGAATTTTAACCCATCCTCACCCTTGAAGGTAAAGAGACAACCGCCGCCCTGCCTATGACCACTGTCAAGGTCTCGATCCCTTCTGAAGACTAAAAACTCACTCCCAAATGGGGATGCCGTAGTCCCACTGGTTCTAGACGGTTGGGAGCAGTTGGAACTCTTAATCAGTATTCACGTTATAAAAATCTTTCTGTTTGATATCATTTTGAAAACCTTCGTACATACCACCAATTATTTTCTAAAGTCACCACGATGAAATAAAAATATATTGGTTTATTTTATAAGTTTATTCAGAATGTCCAAAAATTTTAATTAAATGTAAAAGTTAACAATTGTTTTTTTTTTTGAGAAAGTTCTTTAAAAATTTTAATCGTACAGTTGTTGCCAGACAAAAATACATTTATTCATCAGCAAAGGGAGCAGTGTCGGTTATCCTCGAGGGGCGCTTCTTCGATGGGTTCGAAGCGTCTAGTATATTCCGTACCCCCTGCCCCAGCCCCCCCATCTGCGACCGCCGTATCCATAGCCACGTCCATGGCCGTAGTATTCGTCACTGCCAGAGGCCTGAAAAAAAAGCACAAACTTTTCTAAAAAACACTTAAACAGACCCCACCACTTAAAAAGAGACAAAAATCAGCACTGTGCGTTAGAGGAAACACGATTGCTTGAAGATTCAATAAATGCAGCCGAGAAACAAAACGGTAACTATTTAATACGTAATGTACCAGCCTGTATACATTGGAGTTGTGGACCAATTTCAAACAAGCAACTTTAAAAATAATGGAGGTACAGTACGAAATACTACCGGATGCTTTTCGGGCTGTCCTGGTACTGCAGTGCCTCAAAATCATTCGCAGAAGGGCGAGTTCTCGGGTTCAGAGCCTGAACAAGATGAAATATCGCCAACTACAGAGTTAGAATAGGCGCGAGCGAAAACACTATTGTGGTGGCAGAACTGGACTTCTTGCATGGCCCCGTTTATTAACAATGGAGTCCATTCACGATGACTTGAAATGAAGCATTTTTTTTATTATTTTTCAATACTTTATATTATCATGTAACTGTTTTTATTATCTATGTATTATATGAAACGTATGGAATTGCACCACCCTCACTAAGATTTGTAAATAATATTAAGAACATAAAAATCTGTAGAAGTGTGGCAATTCCGAGTTATAAAGAAACGGCTGTCACCAACTTATAAACAACCTTTCAATTGACAAGCCTTAGACAGGCCAACTTATTCGTTTATCTGGAAAAAATGAAATTTAGTATTTGAAAATAATTTCGCCAGAAATAAAGAAAATCAAGAAAAATGTTTGATTCGACAGAGTTGTCCAAATCCTCAGCTTAATGAAACCTGGATTGTTTTGAACAATTAAAAATAATCGTGTTTTATAAAAGTTGTTAACTGAGTTCTGGTAATTTTAATGATACTTTGAAAATGTCTTTTGACGGCGGAATAGCTGTCATAATAAAGCAATAAGCCCACTCAAAACAAGCATTTATTTAATGAATTTAAATAACTTTATGAAATAAAATAAAAATCCTTTTCAAAATTTACGGCAATGCAAAAAAAATTAAAAAATAAATTTTCGAATATTATATTTATTTGCTTTTTTTTTTGGAATATTATACGTTTTTTCAGATGGAAACATATACTCTACGAAGGAAGATATTTTCAAAGTATTTAAATAAAATTAGCTAATTGACGCCTTCTTTTGAAAACCAATGTCTTAATATTGGAGAATTTAGCTCTCCTTTGTAACCCGAAAAACCCCCAATTTTATGACATTGGTTTCCAAAATAAGGCGTCAATTAGCCTATTTTTTAAATATGGCTTTGAAAATTTGAATATTGATGGCAAGAGAAACAGAAAAAGATCGTCAAGCGCTCGAAATGTATGGATCTACTGTGGCTATCCATAACGCAAGACAGTGACGACGGTGGAGGTCCCAAAACGCTTCCTTGAGGAGACGCAACAGGTTTTTGAAGAGTGTCATTTTTTTGTTTACTAACCAAAACTAGAACCCCAAGACGTTGGGAAAATGGAAAACAAACATAAGAGAGGAAGATCTCTGCTGCGTTGGAATAATCAAGAATCACAGGCGTCCAAAACGCAAAAAAATTTGAGCTCAAAAAATGGCAAAAAAAATTAAATTTAGGGTTTTTTTCAGGGGCTTTTGGGGGGGCCCACCCCTAAAAAAAAAACGCAAAAAAAATTGAAAAAAAATTTTGGGGTTTACATTAACGAAAAACAAAAGGGACAGGAAAGAGAAAAAATTTGTTTTTGTTTTGTTTTAAGGGAAAAAAACCCCCCTTTTTTTAAAAAAGGGCTTTTATAAAAAATCTCAAAATGTTTTTATGTTTTTTTATTGAAGAAAAATTAAAATTTTTGAAAAAATAAAAAAAAAAAAAAAAAAATTTTTTTTATTTTTAAAAACCCCCCACTTCCAAAAAAATTTTTTTTCAAAAAAGGGCTTGGAAATTTTTTAAAAAAAAAAAAAATGAGAATAGTTTTATTTTTTTGGTTTAAAATTTTGGGTTTTTTTTCCTTTCCCAAAAAAACTTTTTTGGGGGGATCAATAAAACAAATTTTAAAAAAATGTTCAGGTTTTGTAAAAACCAACAAAAAATTTTTTCAGGAAGAAAACAGAAAAACCTTTTAAAACCCCCTTTTTTTAAAAAATTTAAAAACTTTTTTAAAGCTCAACTCTTTAAAAAATTTTTGATTTTTTTAAAAATCATATTTATTTTAAAAGAGACTTTTAACGTAAAAATTTTTTTGAACTTTCAATGACCCATTTTTTAAATTTTTTCCCCTTTTTTTCGGTTCCCATTTTTTTTTTTCCTTCCAAAAATTTTTCACACCTCCTTTTTTTCTTTTTCCCCCCAACATTTTTCCCCCTTTTCATACCTTGAAAATTTTTTTAAATTTTTAATTTTCCCCAATTTTATGTAATTTTTAAAAAAATTTATTTTAAAAGCTTCGTTACTTTCACCCTTTCCTCTCAGTCTTGTTTCTTTGTCTCGATTTCTCATTTTGGGAATATACCCCTTTTTTTTTTTTTTCCCAAAAATTTATTTTCCATTAAGGGTTTCCTAATTCACCCTTTTTAAATTTCCCTTTCAGTTTCTTTTTAAAAATACCAAAATAAAAATCACCCACTTTTTTCATTTTCTAATTCCTATTCACGCTTTCTCGTATTTTCTTTCCACAGTTTGGCCCCACACATTTATAAAAATTTTTTGAACAATTTTATTTGCCAATTGGTTTTGCAAAAGCCCGATCACGCTTAATCCCAAAAAATTTCGCTCTGTAATTCCAAAAGGATTTAAAACCCTTGCCCCCCACGTATTAGGGTCATTTTTCCCCTTCAAATTTTCAAAACATAATTGGGAAAATTAAAAAAATCGGTCTTTCTTTTTTTTTTTGGGCCCCAAAAAAGTTTTTAAAATTCACAAGCCCATTTTGCTAATATTTTCTCCCTTTTTTTTCTGAAAATTTTGAAAAAATTTTTTGGGAAAATTTTTTTTTAAAACCCAAAAAAAGGGTTTAAAAAAATTAAGAAAATTTTTTAAAAAATTTTTTTTTCCCTTTTAAACAAAAAAAAAATTTTTTCTATCAAGTGGGCCGAAAAAAAAAAAAAAAAAAAAACCCAAAAAAAAAAAGTAAAAAAAATAAAAAAAGTAAAATCAAAAGAAAACTTTCAAAAGAAAATTTAACAAAAAAAAAAAAAAATTTAAAAAAATAAAAAAAAATTTTAAATAAAGGAAATAAAAAACAAAAAAAAAGGGACAAAAAAAAACAAAAAAAAAAAAAAAAAAAGAAAATTAAAAAAATTTGATGGGGGGAAAATACACAAATCCAAAAGTCCAAAAATCAGGGAATAACTTTTTTTAATTTTTTTAAAAAAAAAAAATAAAAAATAAAAAGAAAAATAAAAAAAGGGGAGAAAATAAACCCAAAGAAAAACAAATTTAAAGTCCGAAATGGTTTCCCCGTGGGGTCGACAATTTTTTTAATTTAAAAAAGTTTAAAAAAAAGGGTTTTTCCCAAAACTTAAAAGGATGAATGTATAAAAATTTAATCATAAAATTAAAAAAAATTTAATTAATTAAAAAAGATTCTTTTAAAAAAAAAAAAAACCGGAGTTCCCACTTTTTTTTAAAAAAAATATTTGAAGAAAAAAAGATAAATAAAAGGGGTTATTTTTTTAAAATTTAGATAATCTTAATTGAAAATTGAAAATTTTTTAACAATTTTGAAAAAATTTATTTTTTCCCTTTTGGGAAAAAATATATATGTTCTTAAATACTTTAAAGATGAGTTTTAAAATTTCAATCCTTGATATTTATATTGGGTGTTTTGAAAGGGGAAAAGTTTGATTTTTTTTAAAAATTAAAAGGGGCCGAATACCGTTTTGGGTTTTTTTAAAAAAAATATATGTATTAAAAAATATCAGTAATAAATTTAAAAATTTTTTAAAAAATTTTTTTGCAGGGTTAAAATCTTTAAAAAAATTTTGGAAAGGAATAAAATTAACAATTAAATTAATTTCTTTTTTATTTTTTAAAAAATTTACAAAATAAAATTTAAAAATTTTAAAAATTGTTTTAAAGGGGGAAAAAAAACAGATTCACAAAAATAAAAAAAAAAATTTAATTAAACAAATAATAAATTAAATAAAATTAACAAATAAAATTTGGTTTTTTAAAAATTTTTAAAAAAAATTTTAATATAACAAAAATTTCAAAAAACCCCCCCTTTAATTCGTTTTTCCCGGAAAAAAAACATGTGTATGGGCAAACCAGGGGGGAAAAAAAAAATTCTGTGAAAAGCAAACTTTTTTTTTAATTTAATGTAAATTTTCCCCTTTTTTTTAAAAAAAAGGGGTTTCCCCGGGGTAAGTTTTCCCCAAGGAAAAAGAAATTTCCTTTCCCCCAAAAACCCGATCCCCTTTAAAAATTAAATTTCCAACCCCCACGTTCTTCCCAAAGAAAAAATTAAATTTGGGGCCGGTTTTAAAATTTTTTTATAGTTAAAAAACCCGTTTTTCTAAGTCCAAGGTATTTTTAGAGCATAAATGGGGCCACTTAAAACATATCCCAAATTTCCCAAATATCATTTATAAATATAGAGAGACAATGAAAAAAGAAGAAAAAAGAAGAGAAAAGAAAAATGTGTAACGTCATCTGATTCATAACTAGCTGCTACGAGTATATCGACAGCACCTTTAGCTTCTGATTCTAACGATAGATCTGTTCCACTTTTTTCATAATGCTATTCCACTGTTTCATATTCAAAATCATATTTGATGTTTGAATCATCTATAATTATTTATTTATTTAATAACGCTTTTAAATTTTTTACATTGAGATGTCTCTTCCTCCATAATCTTCGACAGACAGCTCACGAAAAAAGTGTTTGATGTCATCTTCGTTTCTAATACGTGCTATGTCAGGTACAGGTCAAAGTGCGTGCGAAAAATGAAGATATGTTGCGCGTCCTCACTCTGTGCAATATCTGAAAAAACGGGGAATTGCGGGACCGGGTGCTTGCTTCACTCAGTGTGGCACTTAGCAACCTCTCACTTTCTAACTATATTTTAACTGACTGATGACGGTGAGATGAGTGCAGATAGTGTACGTAGAGCAGACATATCATTAGCAGGAATTACCTAAAGTCCCGAGACATTTTGTCCATTGCTTCTCCTCGAATTCTGAAGGAAGTGGACTGGTACACGCAGTGCGGCCACGCGCCCGGTGGCAGGTTAAGAATATTTCTGTTCCTACTTAATACTGTTCATTTATAAGATTTGTTTTGGATTAGTTAAATTAGGGTGTGTTTTTCGATGAATAATAGTTATTAAAAAATAAGGTTAACCCCATAGAGGCATTATGCACGGAGCGACCAAGCTCACAAAAACCACAAATATGTCTTCGTTTTGGGAAGGTATGCGATGTGTGCCTGTCGCGTTCAGTTCGGTTCTGGCTTGGAGCGAGAATATATATGGAGAGAGACCTTAATATTTTTATCCAACCTATACAAATTTACGATAAATAACTTTTGCCGGGTTTTTTCGTCGTAAATCGTGAGAGAAAAAGAGACCAGACAAGTTGTCACATAATATCACACCACTTTTAGGTATAAAAGCATGTTTTCCGTCTCCCGCGTCTCCGGCGACTCCGCCCACTACGTTTTGTAAGGCGAGATAACAGGACACAACTCAACGGTTTTTTAGGTCATATTCCGTTTTTGTATATATGACATGTGCTATGAATGGGTGTATAAATACCCTAGCCATAGTCCTAGCCATGGCCGATTCTGGCAAAAAAAAAACAATACTTACTACAGAAGAGCTTCCTCCTCATATATTATTGACAAATTTAATGGGTTTACCCTGTTTATTAGTATTTTAGTAAATAATTCTGTCTATAATTCCCAAATTTTTTGAAAAACTAATCGTAGATAAAATTTCTATTCATATCTTTTAAATCTTTAAAACCAACACAGCTTTATGCCAGAGAGATCTTTTCTTACAAATCATTCTTTATACGTTCATTATATATCATGCTCACTAGCAAATAAAACTCTAGTCGATTTAATTTATACTGACTTTGTAAAAGCATTCAATAAAGTTAACCATAAAATTCTGCTCAATGCACTTCGTAACATAGGTATAGTAGGCAAACTATTAGATTGGATAACGAGTTACCTTACCAATAGATTTCTCCGAATCAAAAATAACTCTAAACTTTCATATGGATTCGTAACATCTAGCGGTGTACCACAAGGGTCACATTTAGGCCCAACTTTGTTCCTACATTGACATCGTGATTATTTTTAATGATTATATTAATGTTTTGATTTTTGCCGATTATCAATATAATCTCAAAAATATTCTCCTTACTCCTGTCAATGAAATCAATGATATAATTTTAGATACTAAAATTAACTCTATTTTACATATCAACTCAATTACAACCAAAAGATTCAAAATGCTTGGCTTCATTCTTAGAAATGCCAGAGACTTTAGGAATATTTCTACACTCAAAATATTGTATTCATCTTTAGTTCGTGGTCAAGCGAAATTTTAATTTTTACCAAAACTAATTGATAAAATAATTAAATTAATTAAAACTTTCAGATCGACTTATTATTTTTGACCTGACTTTCATTTATAAAATTGTGAATGGTATTATAGACAGCACTGATTTATTGATTCTTATTTCGTTTTACATACCAAAGAGCACTACTTGATCCAAAATTATATTTAGCTGTAACAATAACATCAGGACTGAGTCTTTTAGATACTCGCTTGTACTTATTGCATGAAGTCGCTAATACATACGCAGAGGTGGCCGATGTATGAGGCCTGTTCAAAAGAAAAGGTACAAAGAATATGTATTATATTTTGCGTTAGAAATGGAATAAAGTGCTCTAACGCACTTAAAATGTTGACTGTGGCATTCGGCGAGTCTACTTTGTCTCAAAAAAGTGTTTATAAGTGGTACAAGCGCTTTACAGAAGGCCCAGAAGATGTTAATGACGATAAGTTGTCCTGGAGTTGTGGGAAAAGAAATCGCGGATTTTATTCTTTGATCCATTTTTTCAAAAAGTAAAAAATCGAAAAACACGCAAAAACGTGACTAACCTTTCCAGTTGTCAAAAATAAACCACTAATCCAAAATGGCTGATAATGCTAACATATGTGTACCAACATAACAACTGCAAAAAAATCGATAATCGAATGTACACAGCCCGCGAAAATTCAAAATTCACCTTTTCTTTTGAACAGGCCATGTACTTAACTGCACGGAACGTAGATACTAGAAGGCTACAACATCAGATCTTTCAAATTAATAATATTCTGTTTTGTATTCAAACACTATTTTCTACTACTCTACAACCATTCCTTATTTTGTTTTTGCACATAATTCTCATATTTTCCTTTACAATTGCAAAGTTTTTAATGTTAATACCCTCTCGGGCGTATGCAATAAAATAAATAAATAATGGCTTAACACTTCCATTATCTCTGAGAATAAGATCCCTGAAACAAATGTGCGGTAAAATCATGTTAGCCCGTGTTAAAAATGTAAAAAACTCAAGGCTGATGTGAGCGTAATGAACAGGATCAAAAAAGGGTTTTTGCATAAAGAGTGAATGAACAAAGAAAGATGTGTGAAAATAATATATGAGGCGAAAGAGAATAGAAGAAGAAGTTGAAAACGCCCAAGGAAGACATGGCACGATGTCAAAATAAGCGAAGAAAATGTATGAGACGATGTGTGAATGTGAACGAAGCAAGGAGTTTGTGCCAAGGCAGAGTTGTATGGCGATCCGTCGTCTCTACTTACCTCTGCAGAGAAACGGCGTGATGGTTAGTTAGCTAGTAACATACCTTGATTCACACCACTAAAGACATATATTTAAATATATTTCCCTTCTACAACTACCAGGCTGAAATAAAAAACAATATTCGTAATGTCCAAAAGTTTTATTTAAATGTAAGAGTAAACAACCCATTTTTTATGTCATCTTGAAAATTACAAATCATTTACTGATCCATGTTCGACACACCAGAAAAACTACACTAATTATTTTGAGGCGGTTTAAAATTACAAAAAACATGGATTCATCAATTAAGGAGTTGTGTTGGTTCTCCTCGAAGGGCGCTTCTTCAGTGGGTTTGAAGCGTTTAGTATTTTCCGTACCCTTTGCCCCAGCCCCCCCATTTGCGACCGCCGTATCCATAGCCACGTCTATGGCCGTAGTTTTCGTTGCTGCCAGAGGCCTGAAATAAAGTACAAATTTGTCTAAAAAAGCCCTCAAAAACAGACCCCGCCACTCGAGAGGAAAATCTTTGAAAGTATTGAAAACGAAGCACTTAGTTTGGTTTGACTAAGTCGCCACAGCCCACAGAGTCAAAGAAACCTGGATTTTTTTTGACCAATTATAAATAATGGCATTTAATATAGGTTTGAAAATGTATTGAAATGGTGATACCACTGTCGTGATTTAGCAAAGAGGAGACGAGAAAAACGAGTTGCAGTCTCTAGTGAAAAGCAGGAAAAGCATAGAAAATAAACGATGCGTGAAAGTGCATAGTTTGTCAGTGCTACTGAAGTGGCGATCATGATCCTCAGCAATAAAGGAACAACCAACAAACCATAAATAAATACAAATATGTAATATATTTTACTGCAACTGATTTCAAAATAAGGGGGCAACCAGCTAATTATATTTAATAAAGCCCTGAAAATTTTAACATCTAGGGCAAGAGAAACAGAGAAAGACCGTCAAGCATCTAGAACGTATAATTTCACTGCTGTCCGTGTATCGCAGAACAATTAAGAGTGGAGGTCCCAAAACGCTTCCCTGAGGAACGCAATGGGTTATTGAAAGAGTGACACTCTTTTGTTAACCAACTGGAAACATGAAACCCAAGAAGCTGGGAAAGTGTAAAGTAAGAAGTAGAGAGGAAGATCTCTGTTGAGTTGGAATTTGCCAAGAATCACAGGCGTCCAAAACACCATGCAACGCAAGGAATAGTGGAGGAGCCTGCTTTATAATGTTTAAAAAGTAAGGTCATGATTGTTAGCAATGAAGTAAAACTTAACGAACGATAAGATACAGTCTGCAAAGTAGGAGAAACAAATAAAGTAATTGATGTGTTATGGAGCTAGGAACATTAGGGCTATTGAAGAGGCGGTCAGGATCCTCAGCAATGAAGGAACAGCCAGTTAATAACAAATAAAAACAAATATGTGAGTATATCTTACTGCAACTGATGCCAGGATCACAAAAGTGACGAGGAGAGAGAAAAGGAACTGTATTTGGTTGGTTGTCTTATCGAGTAGAGAAAACTGGTTCCTTGTTCCGACTTACACCAGCTTGTATATGGAGAGGAATCAATATTAAAACGTAGCTTTGCTATCTATTTATTGTAGACAAATATTTTTTCGTTACAACAGCAGGTGCAGAAAATTTTACACATGGAAATGGAAAACATTTCAACTATTTAACTTTTTATCAAATGCCCATTAATCTGGAAGATTTATAACTAAAAAAATATTTTTTCTTTGTGTGTTGATCTGTATGGGCGTGCTTGATCTGAATGTTCGAGATGACTTCTCTCGAAAACCACTTCGGATACTTGCGACCACCACTGCCTACGAGTTTTTGGGGAAAACATGAATTAAATACATCATAAATATAAATACAATTGTAAGAATATTGCGCCGCCTCGTTTACTGTGGTTGAAGTAAAGAGGTTTTACCAGTCTAAGTCTAATTTTACTTGGAAACTTCCCAAACAGAATGCAAATTGAAGTCTCCCAGTATAATAACATTTTTTCGACCAATCCCATCGAAATTTGAATGAATTCTGTCAAAAAAATCCCTGAATATCTCCCACCTACTGCTAGGCGGAAAAAAAACAACACAAATGAATGTGACAGAGAGTTTGTACGAGACTTTTGCCCATAAATCCTCTTGCTCAGTTTCTAGATTGAGTATGCATTCGACCTTTAACCCATCTTCACTCTTGAAGGCAAGGATACAACCGCCGCCCTGCCTGTGACCACTGTCAAGGTCTCGACCCCTTCTGAAGGCTAAGAACTCACTCCCAAATGGGGATTCCGTAGTCCCACTGGTTTTAGCCGGTTGTGAGCAGTTGGAACGCTTAATCAGTATTCACGTTAGAAAAATCTTTCTGTTTGATATAATTTTGAAAACCTTCTTACATACCACCAATTATTTTCTAAAGTCACCACGATGAAATAAAAATATATTGGTTTATTTTATAAATTTATTCAGAATGTCCAAAAATTTTAATTACATGTAAAAGTTGAAAATAGTTTTTTTTTTTTGAGAAAGTTTTTTAAAAATTTTAATTGTCCAGTTGTTGCCAGACAAAAAATATTGATTCATCAGCAAAAGGAGCAGTGTCGGTTATCCTCGAGGGGCGCTTCTTCGATGGGTTCGAAGCGTCTAGTATATTCCGTACCCCCTGCCCCAGCCCCCCCATCTGCGACCGCCGTATCCATGTCCATAGCCACGTCCATAGCCGTAGTGTTCGTCACTGCCAGAGGCCTGAAGAAAAAGCACAAACTTTTCTAAAAAACACTTAAACAGACCCCACCACTTAAAAAAGAGACAAAAATCCACTGTGCGTTAGAGGAAACACGATTGCTTGAAGATTCAATAAATGCAGCCGAGAATCGAAACTATTTAATACGTAATGTACCAGCCTCTATACATTAAATTTGTAGCAAATTTCAAACAAGCAACTTTAAAACTAATGAAGGTACAGTACAAAATACTACCGAATGCCTTTCGGGCTGTCCTGGTACCGCAGTGCCTCAAAACATTCGCAGAAGGGCGAGTTCCCGGGTTCAGAGCCTTAACAAGATAAAGTATCGCCAACTTCAGAGTAGGAATAGGCACGAGCGAAAACACTATTGTGGTGGCAGCACTGGACTTCTTACAGGCCCCCGTTTATTAACAATGGAGTTCATTCACGATGTCTTGAAACGAAGCATTTTTTAATTTCTTTTTATTATTTTATAATTTATATTATCAAGTAACTTTATTTATTATATGAAACGTATGGAATTGCACCACCCTCCCTGAGATATGTAAATAATATTAAGAACATAAAAATTTGTAGAATGTGGCAATACCGATTTATAAAGAAACGGCTGTCACTAACTTATAAAAAACCTTTCCATTGTCAAGTCACAGACAGGCCTACTTATTCGTTTATCTGGTAAAAATGAAATTTGGTATTTGAAAATAATTTCGCCAGAAGGAAAATCAAGAAAAACGTTTGTTTTGACTGAGTGGTCTAAATTCTAAGCTAAATGAAACCTGGGTTGTTTTGATCAATTAAAAATAATTGTGTTTTATGAAGTTTGTTAACTGAGTTCTACTTATTTATATGACGCTTTAAAAATGTCTTTTGACGACAAAATAGCTGTCACGATAAAGGGATAAGCATAACTCAAAAGCAGCATTCATTAAATGAATTGATTCAACTTTATAAAATAAAATATAAACCCTTCCTAAAATTTACGGCAACAGCAAATAATTAAGTAAGAAAGTTAAATCACATTTTTTTTTGAATATCATACGTTTTTTTCAAATTAATATCATAATAAATTCCAAATTTTTGGAAAACTTCTATACTTGATAGAAACATATAAGCTACGAGTGAAGATAGCTAATTTCTCAATGTTTAAATTTTTAAGGCTATAATAAATATAAATTGCTAATTAACACCTTATTTTAGAAACTAATTTGTAAATATTGGAAAATTCAGCTATTCATTGTTTCCCAAAAATCTTCAATATTATGACATTTGTTTCCAACATAAAGCGTCAATTAGCCCATGTTTTCAAATATGGCTTTGAAAATTTGAACATCGAAGGCAAGAGAGACAGAGAAAGATCACCAAGTCCCTAAACCGTATGGATCTACTGTGGCTGTCCGTGTAGCGCAGGACGGTGAAGAGTGGTGGTCCCAAAACGCTTCCTTGAGGGACGCAACAGGTTTTTGAAAGAGTGTCACTTTTTTCTTTACCAACCGAAAACTCGAACCCTATGATGCTGGGAAATTGGTAAGCAAAAATAAGAGAGGAAGATCTCTGCTGCGTTAGAATAACCGAAAATCACAGGCCTCCAAAACGCCATGCAGCTCAAGGAATATTGCGGGAGCCTTCTTTGTCAGGATCCTTAAAGTAAGGTTATGATCTCGGAGTAACAATGTATGGAGAGAGAGCTAATTATTTGTATACAACCTATACAAAATTGCGATAAATCACTTTCTCCGGGTTTTAACGTCGTACACCATGAGAGAGAAAGAGACAACAAAAATAATACACCGCTTCTATGTACTGTCACAATGATCATGGGCTCCTGGGTCATCGCGGGACTCCCCCCACATATTTTATTATGCCACTGAGCTTGACACAACTAAACGGTTCTTTAGGTTATATGCTATATTTTTGTTGATAATAATACGGTGAAAAAGTGGTTATGCGAATAAACAAAAACATTATGTCGATATGTTCTATGAATAGATGTATAAATACCCTAATCAAAGTCTAAGACCCGCCCAGGTCCACTGAGTCCGGTAAAAATTATCAAAAACTGACTACACTGCCTTGGATAGATACCACTCTTTATACTCTAAGGTTGTGATCGTTAGTATTGAAGTAACAACTAAAGAAAAATAAGTTGCAGTCTCCAGTGGAAAGCTGGAGCAGCTAAAAAAATAAGCTATGCCTTGAAGAGTTTGGTATATCAAAGCTTTTGAATTAGGGGTCACAATCCTCAGCAATGAAGGAAAAATCAGCAAACAACAAATTAAAACAAATATGAAGGTTTATCTTACTGCAACTGATGCCAGGAGCACAAAAGTGACGAGGAGAGAGTAGAGAAACTGCATTTTGTTGGTTGTTTTATCAAGTAGAAAAAACTGATAACTTATTTTGATTCACAGCAGCTTATATATAGAGGAAAATCAATACTCAAAGGCATTTTTGTTATGTATTTATTTTGGGCAAATATGTATTTATTGCAACAGCAGCTGCAATAAATTTTGTACATGGAAATGAAAAACAGTCGACTTATTTACATTTTTATCAAACACCCACTGTCCTGATAGATTTATTTTTACTACGGAAACGCAAAAGGGCTTCAGCGACACTTCGGTCAAAAATAAATTTAAAATGCAGTTTTGATCAGTTTTTTTTCTGGATTAAATGCTTTGACTCTCGTTTGATTCTGAAGATTTTTGTAGCTCTTCAGCTATCCCAAAATAAACTTGCAATTCGGAAAAATCTTAACTCAAGCGACACAAATCGAAGACTTAAAAAAATATCGCTGTAGGTAACTCATTAAGAGCATTGAGTTATCTGTTTTCTTACGTAGTGTTTTTTTCAAATCCAACCATTTTGTTTTAAAATAAAAGAACATTCAAAGTGCTCTGGTGAAACTAAACTAACTAACCTAACCTTACCATCACGTCGTTTTCCCCGCAAAGGGAGGCACAGAGGACGGATCGCCAACTCTGTCTTGGCACACACTCCTTGCTTCATTCACATTCATACATCGTCTCATACATACTCTTCTGATATTCTGACTCTTCACATGACCCGATTCCAGTATTTGATTTACTTGATAGTGTCATGTCTTCCTCGGTCATCCTCGACTTCTTCTTTCATTCACTTTCGCATCATATATTCTTTTAACACTCCTTTTTAGTTTATTCGCTCTACATGCCCAAAACATCTAAGCGTCCCTTTCTTGATCCTATTCATTACGCTCACATCAGCCTTGCATTCTTTCCGGATATCCACATTTTTAATACGGTCATACATGGTTTTACCGTACATACGTCTCAAAGATCTCATTTCCACAGCATTTAGTCTACTTTCATCCTTCCTCTGCCAGTTCTATTGCCTCACTGCCATACATCGGGATTGGTCTAAGCACTGTTGTGGACTGATAGCTTCGCTTCTTTGGACAATTTCTTTTTTGCGCTAACAGCGTTTAGTCCTCCATTAATGGAGTTTCCCGAGTTCACCCTTCTTTCAATATCCTTATCAGCATTTGCGTCTCTCGTAAACATACTTCCTAAATACACAAACTCATCCACTTGCTCCAAGTATTCATCATTCACAACTATATTACACGCTGTTCTCGTACTCTCTCTTTTAAACACCATAACTTAGGACTTACTGGCATTCATCATCAACTCATTCTGCACATATACTTGGTTCATTCTACCATAGACACGAAAAGTTGTAGATCTTCCACACTGTCAGGAATCAGCACCGCATCATCGCATACAATAAGCAACTAACTTTCAGCTCTGGTGTAAACTTCCTAAATGGTGCTTCAGCCCTTATCGTTTTACTTACACTGTTTAACGATGTTTTAAAGTATTATTTTAAGTAATAGATTGGTGATCATTTTGTCCACCAACTAACAAACAGAGTTTGCCAAGTATCGATTGAAGAATTCACAAAAATACGGTCGAGAATTCGCACCGATATCTTATCGTTTAACTTCAATTTTTTGCTTACTTTTTTATGACACCCCTAAAAAGTTGTTTACATTATATGACGCCTCCAGTCAGTTTCGTTTGGAAAATTTTCAAGTGAACACATATTTTTCATGATTAATCTATTTGCAGAATAGCAAATTGTTTACGTATTAAAAATGATTTAAAATGTCAACTGCTTGTTTTTTCCAAAAAGACGATTAGACTCATATTTAAAAAAAAAATGTTGATCGGGTTTTTGCATATACCCAAGTTAAAAATAATTATTTCTGGTTTGAAGCTGTCGAGACTCTTGTGCAGTAGTGGGGGAGGGAAGGAGATTGGGAAGAGGAAGGTTGGTAAGTACCTGGCTATTCAGATATGGTCACCAAACACGGCTTAAGCCAAGCAACGTTTAGATTCTGAATGGTGGTCTTTCACCAGGGCGATATTTAGAGTATCTACCGCTCTGGAACGTGCCGCAAAAATACTTTTTATTATTTTTATATGAATTAAATGTGCTATGACACATATTAATCAATAAAAGTTGTTGGCGCACGCCGGCTTTGAACCCGCAACCTTTGGATTCGTAGTCGAGCGTCTTACCACTCGACCATGGAGTTCAAACATATGTCAAATAAGAAGGAGAATGAGAAAAGATAAAAAATTAGGTCAATAGTGAGAACCAAATGAATACTGGAATTAATTAAGGCTCTAAGTGCCAAAAATTTAACAACTTTTTTTTTACAGAATCGTATTTTATGATGGAAATAAAATACGATTCTTTAAAAAAAAAACAGTTTTTATTTTTTTGGTACTTAGAGCCTTAATTAATTCCAGTATTCAAATGATGAGTCATAATTAAACGTAGTTATTCAGGAATTTCAAAAACACTCACAACAACAATTGGACGTAGTTATGCAGAAACCATCCAACTTCACAAATATGAAACTGAGAAAAAAGCATTTGAAAATATGATGATAACCAAAACATTAATATGCGTAATTCGCATTTGTAAAGCGAATATCGGTGTTTTTTTTTCTCCATGAGCATTATTATAAATAGATCCTCAAATGTTACTAAAATATCAGAGAAACTAAATTGGCTAACAGTAAACCAGTTGCTTACACTAAACACATTGATTTTTGCACATAAAATGAAGAACAACTTGTTACCAAAATATTTTTTTGAAAAAAAAAAAAATTTTTTCGATATTCACAAATATAATACAAGGGCATGCAATAAAATTCGACTACCAGAAAAGAATAAAGTCAACACACTAAATAGCTAACTATATAAAGGGATAAAATCTTATAATGCTCTGTCGGGAACCTTTCTAATTATGCCAAACAATAAATTCAAAATAGCCTGTAAAAACTATTTAGTATATTTTCAAAATATTATAATGTCAAAATGTAAATAGAATAATTAGCTACTTAGAGACTTGAATGTACCAAGTAACTAACATAAACTAAATAAACTAAGAATAAAAAAACTAAAAACTAAAAACTAAAAACTAAAAACTAAAAACCAAAAACTAAAAACTAAAAACTAAAAACTAAAAACTAAAAACTAAAAACTAAAAACTAAAAACTAAAAACTAAAAACTAAAAACTAAAAACTAAAAACTAAAAACTAAAAACTAAAAACTAAAAACTAAAAACTAAAAACTAAAAACTAAAAACTAAAAACTAAAAACTAAAACTAAAAACTAAAAACTAAAAAACTAAAAAACTAAAAACTAAAAACTAAAAACTAAAAAAACTAAAAAACTAAAAACTAAAAACTAAAAACTAAAAACTAAAAAACTAAAAACTAAAAACTAAAAACTAAAAGCTAAAAACTAAAAAACTAAAAACTAAAAAACTAAAAACTAAAAACTAAAAACTAAAAACTAAAAACTAAAAACTGAAAACTGAAAACTGAAAATGAAAACTGAAAACTAAAACTAAAAAACTAATAACTAAAAAACTAACAACATAGGAAACAGTTTATTTATTATTTATCAACGTGTTATTAAAATTAAAATATTTCTTAGTTTTCCTTCATTTTATAATGTTTTTGAATTTTTATTTAATTAAAATATTTGCAATGTGCGTTTTTGAAAAAAACAGTGACTAAAAATTTATTGCATTTGTAGCTTGGATGTTTTTAGCAGATATAAATATCGAATTTACCTTGTTTATGTATTAGAAAACATGTTAAACATGTTAAACTTGATTTTGGCAAATTGTGGATTAGACGCTCAGAGCAAATATACAAGAGGGAGCGTTGCTGTAGTCAGTTTTGATTAATTTTGCGGGACTTGGCTATGCCTGGGCGTAGGTAGGACTAGGACTAGGGTATTTATACATCTATTCATAGCACATGTCGACATAATTTTTTTGTTTATTCGTAAAACCACTTTTTCGCACAAACAAAAATATATCATATAACCTCAAAAAACCGTCGACTTATGTCCATTTATGTCGCATATGAGAACGTGTGGGCGGAGTCAACGGAGACGCGGGACACGAAAAACATCCTTACAATACTTTAAGCGGTGTGACAAATTGATAAAATTTGCTGTCTCTTTCTTTCTCATCGTGTACGACGTAAAAACCCGATGAAAGTGATTCATCTCAAATTTGTATAGGTTGGGTAAAAAAGAATTAGCTCTCTCTCCATATATTGTAAATCCAAGGTTAGACCCTTTCTGCATAACTACATTCGACATTTGTGATAAATATTCAAATCAAATATTTGTTCAAAGTCTCGGACATATGCACTTGTTTTTTATTGTTATTCCAAGTTTATATTGGGAAACAAAATAAATACTATCATACAACAATAACTTTAGAGCATTTTCTTACTCAGTAAACATTATTATTCAATAAAATTAATTTTAGGTAACCTAATTTGATGTGTGCTCTTTATGATCAAAGATCAATTCATGATTCATTATAATAAGGTTTATTGCATACAAGTATTATACATGGGGTGACCTAGTCGATAAAGACGTTACTACAACTACCATGCTCCATTTTGTTTTGGGGCAAGTCTTTTGCGTTTGGCTCGGTTCGGCATTACCAAAAAGTTTATGGACACAACCAAAACATATCTCCTGTGCTGCGCTGTGTGACAGTGGCATGATAGTATTTGTATTTTGCGAACGTTGCATTTTAGGGGAAGCAACTTACTCTCGCATAGTTAGCCGTTATTTTGATGATATAAACCACAATTAATAAAAAAAACCTTCCATTGAAATGCTAGGTGTAACCTTAAGTCTTAAGTCCTCGTGATTGTCTGCTCATCCAAAGAGATTTAGTAAGGTTTGAAGCGTTTTGCAATGAAAATAAAATGTATCTAAGTTTCAGCAAATGTAAACAAATAAGTTTCACTAAAAATCAGAACGCTATAATACACAATTATTACATTGGTAACTACCCACTCGAGCGCGTTTATAGTATAAGGGACCTAGGCATACTTTTGATTCCAAACTTCATTTCGATGCACACATTGAGAATATTGTGAACAAAGCTCTACTGTATGTTAGGTTTTGTTTTCAGAAACAGCCGTGTATTTCGAAAACCTGAAACCTACCTTCTTCTTTACTATACGCTGGTCCGTTCTCAACTTGAGTACTGCGCCCCCATATGGACTCCACTTTACGCCGTCTACAAAGATAAAATAGAAAGTATCCAAAGGAAATTTCTATATTTCCTTAATTACGGCATGAGCGCACCTAGACGGGGATACATAGATATGCTATCCAACTATAACGTCTCCACTCTGTATAACCGGCGAATACACCTTGATCTCACGACCCTGTTTAAAGTTTGCAATAACATAATTGACTGTCCCATCTTAGTAAACCTAATCAACCTCAAAATACCACCCAGAACAACTAGACTTAAGGTTTATTTCACATTAGCCGGGCACGCACAAATGCTGGTGTCAAGGATCCAATTTCCCAGAATGTTTTAGATTTATATAATCAACATCAAACTTCAATGAATTCCGACATATTCTTTGATACAAGTGGTAAATTTGGTAGAAAATTGAAAGCTGTGTTCACTTAGAAAAAAAAAAAAAAAACTTAAAATTGTACTTATTATTTTTAATTTAATTATTTCTTAGACACTGCATTTTCTTTTATTTTTTTCTTTATTTTTCTTCTCTCTGTAACCCTTAATTAATCGATTTACTTTTTATTTCCCTTTAAATTTGTAAACAAATAGTCTGGTAGAGATGCATTTATCAGCTACAATATGTAAATCAGTAAGAAATGTTTGTGATACAGGCTAATTCTCCCCAGTTATGTATTTATATACTTGTTATTAATTTTGTCTGTATCTGTATTTTTCTTCTTCATTAATAAATAAAAAATAAAAATTTGACCATTAACTCACCGGGGCTCCATCGAAGCCCGAGTCGACTTTCCTCTCAGAAGTTTTACAATTATTCCCGCAGATACTTTTATAGTACATAACTGCTGACCTTGTACAAATCGCAAGTAGGCCCCACTGTTGGGCAGCCACTTCTGATCTGGAGCCCCTAAATACCTGAAAAAAACCCCTGACTCTGTGCAGAAACGGGCGGTCCGTTTGATAGATTCTCCTATCTTAAAAAATGGATCAAACATATCTAAAAGCCATTTAAAGCAAAGTTTAAATTCTGAATAGTGTTCTTTCACCAGGGCGATCCCAAGAGTATCGACCACTCTGGAACGTGCCGCAAATAAACTATATTTTTAATATCAATTCAATGTGTTATGAGACATATTAAATAAATAAATGAAAATCGCGCACGCCGGGTTCAAGCCCGCGACCTCTGGATTCGTAGTCGAGCATCATACCATTTGACAACGCAGACCGTCAAAATAGCGTTTTAATTTTAATTTATTTAGTAATCATAACAAAAAAATATATTGAAACTAGCTGAATCGAAACGAAAATGCTATCTTACAAACAATGGAGTCCACCAGTATATTTTCGTCTCTCTATTTAGTAACACAGCCAGTTTTATATTTTTTGTTAGAAAAAGCGAATGGTTGTCAGAAAAAATCTCAACAATTCATTAACGATTGTTTGTAAATCTAAGTAATCCTGTGTACTTCATATTTATTTTATAAGAAAGACAAACATTCCCGGGTGAGAAATAACTCGACAATAATTAAAAAAAACTCCTACTGCCATCATAAGTAGAAAAAGAAACTTATTTAAAATTTATTTATTACGCCCAAAACTTAGAATTTCACAATAAAACCTAATATTTTTAAGAAAACACAATATACGATCTATAAGGGGGGGGGGGCAGTTTGGATATGGCCTATATTTAGGAATTCCACTGCATTTGCCTTGGTAATAGGAAAAATCATAGAAAACTCTATAGAGGTGTTCAACATGAAAGCATTATGGCCTCCAGTGACATCATATGTGACGCCCTGCATTGTGAGGTGTGAGTGTGTGTCTATTTTTGTGTAAATAAAAATTGATAGAAAAATATTAATAGACATACTTATATGGCAAGAATTGATGGGTATCAGGAAATACCTTAAGGTAATTTGGGTTTAGGGAAAGGAAGTACCTATTATGTATCAATCCCCCAAGTCCGGTATGTGCCAAAATGAATTTAAATCTAATAAAATGTGTTTGGGCATTGGCATCTGAATGTAAAGTTGCTAGGTGAATCGTATTGACCGAGTGATTTAATTAGTGTATTCTTGTTGTGTTTGAGTGAATTGAAGAAGCACTCGGTGAAAATAGGCAACAGTGACAAAAGCACTGTGTTTTGGACACTGTTCCGGTGACTGACCGTGGTGAAAGCTCTTTGTGCCCTTGAAACGCAAGTCCGGCAGTCATCATCACAAAAGTGGGTGACGGTGTCTAAGTACTTTGGTCAAAAATATAGTTTTAGTTGTATACGATAAAACAGAGCCGAGATATATAAAAAAAACTCTAACCACCATCATAATAAGCGGAAGATGTTGCTTGGTAATGATGGAGGACTTAGCTAGCAAATGAATTAAGCTTACGACGCCTGGGTGACAGTCCGACGCCTTTGTCAACTCAGCTACTAACAGTTCATACTAAAAACCTTCATTCACATCACCAAAGAAAACCTGATGTCTCAATTACATTTTTTAAGCACTAGGAAATAAAATAAACAGCTGATCTTAAATGTATTTATTGTATCCAAAACATTAAATTTCACAATCCAATCAAAACATTTTTAAGAAAGCGCAATTTAATTTAATCTTTAAAATGATGAGTCGTCGAAGAACCAGGTATTTTGAGTCAAATGAGCGGTTGGTGTTACAAAAACATTATTAGTTTATTGGCAAAATGAGTTGGTGTTGGTGTTAGTGTTGGTTCTTGTTGAGGGTACTTCATTGCTGGGTTTGAAGCTCTTAGTAATGTCCGTATCCCTTGACCCAGCCTTTGTTCACGTCACTGTCGCCGTATCCGTATCCACGGTTCTTCTTAGCGGATGAGGCCTGAAACATAAGAACGGACGCATTTAAATTAAACACTCACACAGTCCCAGCCACTGAAACAAAAATCCCTAGAAATGAGAACGATTCCGATTTGAAGGAGAACGGTTGTCACCTCAGAGCAATATAAATACAGGAGGGATAGCTTTGCAAAACAGTGTAGTCAGGATTGCTGATTTTTTTCTGACTCAAGGTTTTCATGGACACACCTTTTAACATCCATTCATAGCACATATCCACATCATGTAGCGTTTATTTGTTTAGCCACTCTTTCTGTTATCAACACAAATATAAGCGAATTAACCTCAAAAACCGTTGAGTTATGTCGCATAAAAAAAATTAGAGGGCGGAGTCGCCAGAGACGCAGGAGACGTAAAACATCGTTACGCTTCTAAAAGTGGTACGATATTATGTGACAACTTGTCTTGTCTCTTTGTTTCTCACGGTTTGCGACGTAAAAACCAGCAGAAAGTGATTTGTAGTAAATTTGTATAGGTTAGGTAAAATACATTTAGCTCTCTTTCCATATAAATTCTTACTCCGAGTTTATCACCAATTTATAAAAAAATCTTTGGATTGCCGGGAAAATTGACTTTTTGATGAATTTAAATATTAACCTTGTAAAGAAACAATTTCGGTGTTTGAAAATATTTGATCAATTTTGACAGAAGTATTCAGAATACTTCTGTCTAAGGGGTACGCCATTATCACACTTATATCGGTTTGTCTCAACAGTCCTAGCCCCGAGTAGAACAGAACCTAGGCTTTTTGATAAATGAAAACAAAAACCTTTAGTAATGGTTGGTTTTTAAGTTACGCTTATTTGCTTAGTGCTTTAACCCAACAGCTGTTTCAGCGTTTAAAAATCGCTTTAAACTACGAAATAGCCGTCAGGGTAAAAAATTAGACACCCCAAACGTCGGTGTTTGTTTCTCTTTATGCAACGCAAGATCGTGAGTAATAAAGGTATTGAAATCTTTACCAGAGGGACGCAAAAGTTTATTGAGAGGGTGTTTACTTTTTTGTTTGCCAAACGATAAATTGAACCTGAAGAAGCTAATAGACAACGTTTTAGCTAAAACCAGGAAAATAGAGGAGATGCTTTTTAAATTATGTGAGTTTCATGTGGCGCAGAGCCGTTAGGAGTGGAGGTCCCAAAACGCTTCCTTGAGGGACGCCACAACTTATTGAACTCTTTTGTTTACTGAACGAAAAATCGAACCTAGAGAAGCTTATGGCTGTCGAAAAAGTACATGGCAAGAAGAGCAGCAGAATATTACCGATGTGTTGGAATGCTTAGGTGTCAGGGGTCCAAAACGTCATGCAACACAGGGCAGTGAAGAGTGGAGAAGCCTGGTTCATTAGGAATTTTAAATTGCGGGTCGCAATCCTCAGCAATGAGGGAAAACTAGCGAGTAATAAATATCTATGCTAGTATATCTTACCATGACTGATGCGAAGAGCACAAAGGCAACGAAGAGAATATTGGCGAACTGCATGTCGATTGGATGTCTTGTCGAGTGGAGAAAACTGATACTTTATCTCGATTCGCAGCAGCTTATATATGGAGAAGAATCAATTTGAAGACGCATTTTTCCTCTGTATTTATTAAACGTACATATTTATCTATTGCATAAGCAGCTGCACTAATATTATAAATGGCATTGAAACACTTATGATTTTTTAATATTTTTTTATCAAATGCCCGTTTACCCTAGAGATCGATTGTTTTTTATTGACAAATATTCTTCGTTTTTAATAATGGCTATTATTTAGTTTTTTATGACCTCTTTGTTTTTAAGTACTATTTATGAGTGAGCTTGTTGCCTGATGATCATTTTTCCACTAATTAAGTAAGAACTACTGTACTTCCTTCATTGTTCATTGAAGAAATACTTCAATTGAAGTTGGTAGTTTCGCTCATTTGTTCATTTTAGCGTTGTGACCGCTGCGCGTGAACTATTTCATCTTGCGGTAGTTTAAACTTCATTATTTTTATTGAACAAATACTTCGATTGAAGTTAGATTACAAAGAACTACTTTATTTTGTGGCAGTTCAGTTGCGATGTTGAACGTCAAAGCCCACAAAGAAGTAGTTCATTTCAAGTACAAGTACTTCAATTAAAGTTCGACTTCAAAGAACTACTCATTACACTTGAATTAAAGGTCGACTACAAAGATTTGGCGAAGGACTGGTTCTTTCTCAGTTCTATCTATTTTTGGTATGGAACGGTCGATATCCTCTGTCCGTTCTTCGGGCGAGGAACTTCACTTTCACTTTGAAATCTCTACCGACAAGTACCTTTATTTTGGCGAGGAACTTTTGTCGATTTACTAGTGCCTTTCGAAAAAAACACCAGGAACTGGTTTCACAAAGAACTAGATAAATAACCGGCTTCTCGCTGGCCACCGGCAACTGGAACCGCAACACACCTAATTCTGAAATTGACCATCTCTAATTTCAAATCTCTCTTTGGCGAGTTCAGCTTCAATTCAAGTATTCACTGCGAAGGGTTCATTTTAAAGAATTAGCAGTTCGTGAAGCATTCGCAAAACATTGAAGTTTTTCCCAAGGCTAGAAGTGACTCTCAATAATGACTGCTGATTTCAAACAACGTGTGTTACTTCCCAATTCAGGCTTCACTACACACTACACTAAACTAAACATAAGGGTAGGTGCAAAAGTGTAAATATAAGTTTCGCTTCTTTTGATGAATTCTAGGTCTTGACTAGTGTTTGAGACGTGCTTTATGTTGATTGTTATATCCAGGAATTCTTTGAAAACGAACTTCAATTCGTAAATTCATGTTCGAAAGGATGTCTTTTCCAGTATTATTCTCGTAGTTGTCGAGCGAACCTGTCGAAGAGCGCCTTATTAGGGCAGCTATTCGTGGCGCGCCTCTCTCTCTAACAGAGGAAGATATTTTTGATAAACTTCAAGCCATAGAATCCCCAATAGTGTCTGTTTACCGCGTGGTAATGGGTCCTCAAAGAACCCAGATCCCCATCGTACTTATCCAAATAACCCGATCAGCTGAAGGTCTAAAAATATCCAGATATTAGCTCTTTGGACACAGCTGTTTTGTGTACAAAGCCCCCTCAAATTAGGTAAAGCGCGCAAAAAACCACTTCACCCATCTTTGTCAGAAGAAGAGAGAAGACGGTCCTGCAAAATGCGTCAACTGCGGAGGCGACCATCGAGCAAATTATAAAAAAAATGCCGAAATATGCAGCTCCTTATGTTCTTCTCTTCATCTTAAATCAGGTAACTGATAGGACCTTCCGAAATACCTTTCTTATCATTTCCTACGCCCAAGCTGTGGCCCTACCTTCACCTACTTCACCAGCTTCCTCATCATCCACCCACCACACACCCCATCTTTATGGTAAGTACTGCGCCCGACATCCAACCATCGGTAAATGACACCTCATTACAATCAGCGCTGTCTTTTTTGTCTTAAATCGATATCTCTAAAGTTTGGGCTTTATTCGCCGACATGGTTCTAAAATTTAAAGAAGCAGCATCCATTTAAGATTATTTAACAATCATTATTAATTGCTATCATTTCTTTATTTGTTTAAATGGCTAATTCACTTCTTTCCAACAACCTACATAACAAATATATATTTTGGAACGCTAACGGCCTCTGTTAGATAATTAAAACAAATTTTTTTTCTCCATAATTCGTTGCTGAAATAAAGTGGATTATTTTGTTATAAAAAGGTATTTCTTCCATTCAAAAACTCAACCCACACTCACAATCATTAATCTCAGTTTTTGCCGTCTGCGGGTCAATAAACTGTCACTAGTCCCCTTACTTATGACGGAGAATAGGAGGCAGTAGTTCTCCTATAACTCCAAAAATTTAGAATTAATGAATAAACCACCGGCGCTCAATTTGAGAATAAAATTCTCGTTAGATTTTTTTTGGCGTCAGTCCAAACAAACAGTCATCAAATGTAACCAAGACAGCAAAATGTCACGGTACCGTGTTATTAACGCCCTGATGAAATAAATAAATATAAGTTAGTGCACCAGTACAGAAAATAATACAATTTTAAAAAGATATAAATAAAATAATACAGCAAAAAGTAAAACGTTTTGAAAAATGAATAGCAAACGAAAATTGAGTAATACTTCCCATGCATTAATGACAAATAAATATTTGGTCTAAGTGTCTTTTATTTTTTTTGCAAATTGGTGTGAAAGATGTCCGTCCACATTTGAGGTTTATTCGTTCCCAAGTGTATGAGCGCAAGGAATGGGTGCATGCATGTGCTAGTTGGTATAGGAGTTACTGTTGCAGAATAATGTGTTGACGATTGGATGCCAAGCTTCTTGGTAAAGTCAGTTTAAACACTATAACTGATCACAATAAGCCGTTGTGTCGAGTAGACTCGGCAATACAGTTCTAAACTGTGCTTTAAAACTCCGTTCCTTCAAATCGCTATTACAAAATAGCTGACAGTGACAAAAGCACTGTGTTCCGGCGACTGACAGTGACAAAAGCTCTTCAAACCTTTGAAACGCAGTTCCGATGGTCACCTTTACAAAAGTGGCTGACGGTGACAAATCCCTTTGTTCATAAATCAGTTAACTCTATAAAAAAGTGTATGGGAAGTTATAATATTAACACTTTTTCATGAATAACTTAAGCTTTATATTATGGCCAGAGAGCGCTTTTTTTTGAAATCCCAAAGCCCTGTCCACATAAAAATGTAGCATTTTCACCCCAATCACAGAAAACAGAGCCGAGACATATAAAAAACTCCTACTTACGTCATACTAAAAACTTTCATTCACATCACCAAAGAAAAGCTGATGTCTCAATTACATTTTTTTACCATGAGGAAATAAAATAAACAACTGATCTAAAATTTATTTATTATATCCAAAATATTGAATTTCACAATCCAATCAAAACATTTTTAAGAAAGCACAATTTAATTTAATATTTAAAATGATGAGTCGTCAAAGAACCAGGTATTTTGAGTCAAATGAGCGGTTGGTGTTACAAAAACATTATTAGTTTATTGGCAAAAGGAGTTGATGTTGGTGTTGGTTCTTCTTGAGGGTACTTCATTGCTGGGTTTGAAGCTCTTAGTAATGTCCGTATCCCTTGACCCAGCCTTTGTTCACGTCACTGTCGCCGTACCCGTATCCACGGTTCTTCTTAGCGGATGAGGCCTGAAACATAAGAACGGACGCATTAAAATAAACACTTACACAGTCCCAGCCACTGAAACAAAAATCCCTAGAAATGAGTACGATTCCGATTTGATAGAAAACGGTTGTATTGTTATCAACACAAATATAGGATATAAGCGATTTAACCTCAAAAACCGTTGAGTTATGTCGCATACCAAAACTTAGTGGGTGGAGTCGCCAGAGACACGGGAGACGTAAAACATCGTTACGCTTCTAAAAGCGGTACGATATTATGTGACAACTTGTCTTGTCTCTTTGTTTCTCACGGTTTGCGACATAAAAACCAGCAGAAAGTGATTTGTAGTAAATTTGTATAGGGTGAAAAAAATTAGCTCTTTCTTCATAAATATTCTTAGTTCAAGTTTGTCGCCAATTTACATTGATTTACAATCTTTCGATTGCAAAATCGACATGTCTTTTCAATTTAAATTTAATGTGGTATAGAAAGAATTTCAATATTTGAAAATGTTTTTTGATCAATTTAAGTATTCAGCATACATCGGGCGCACGGACACGCCCTTTTCACACTTCCAACGGCTTGTCTCAGTGGTACCAGCCCCGAAACAAATAGAACCTATTTTTTTTAATCAAATACACACACCCTTAATCAAAGGTTTTTTTCATGTTTTGCTAATTTGCTTAGTGTTTTATTGCAGTAGCTGTTTCAGCATTTAAAAATCGCTTTGAACGATGAAATAGCTGTCAAGGTAAAGAATCATGCGTATAAAGCGTCCATGTTTATTGCACTCCATGCAGTGCAAGATTGTGAATAGTTAAGGTTCCAAGACCTTTCCCAGAGGGACGCCAAAAATTATTGAAAGGGTGTTAATTTTTTTATTTGCTAAACGGAAAATTGAACCCGAAGAAGCTAATAGACAACAGTTTTGTGAATAACAATATAAACGGAAGAAAATTTTTTTTTTTGGGCCACGTGCTTTTTCAATCATGTGGCAAAGAATTGTAGGAAGTAAAGGTCCCAAAACGCTTCCTTGAGGGACGCCACAACTTATTAAAAAATTGTTACACTTTTGTTTACCACTCCAAAAATCGAACCAGAAGAAGATTATGGTTGGTGGAAAATCAAAAGGGAAGGAAAGCAGAGGAAGATTACCAATAAGTTGGAATAATCAGATGCCAGGCATTCGAAACGTCATGTAACGCAGGGCAGCGAAGATTGGAGAAGTTTAGTTCATTAGGGATTTCAAATGAAGGGTCGCAATCCTCAGCAATGAGGAAAAATAAAAAAAATGTTTTTGCACGACGGATTTGAACCAATTTGAACCAGTGACCTTTCGTTTCGCAGTCGAGCATATCACCACATGACTACGAACACCGTCCTGTAGACAGTATGTATTTTGGATTATGTGCACTATTTACGGAATCATAAAAAAAGGAGGTCCTAAAACGCTTCCTTGAGGGACGCCACAACTTATAAAAAAAAAGTTGTTACTTTTTTCTTTTCCGAGCAAAAAATCGAATCTAAAGCATCTTATTTTAATAGAAAAATGGATGGCCAGAGGAGAAGAGAAAGATAACCGATGCGTTGGAATAATTAAGGGTTAAAGATATCTGGAACGTCATAAAATGCAGGGTGGCAAGAATTGGAAAAGTTCTTTAGGGCTTTTTAAATAGGGGTCGCGATTTTTGCCAATGAGAGGAAACTAGCAAAGAATAATATTTTGCTAGCATATCTTACCATGACTGATGCGAAGAGCACGAAGGCAACGAAGAGGATATTGGCGAACTGCATGTTGATTGGATGTCTTGTCGAGTGGAGAAAACTGATACTCTATCTCGATTCGCAGCAGCTTATATATGGAGAAGAATCAATATGAAGATGCATTTTTGTTTTTTAATTACTGTGGGTAAATATTTATTTATTGCATAAGCAGCTGCACCAATATTATAAATGGCATTGAAAAACCTTAGAATTTTGTATTTATTTTTTATCAAACACCCGTTTACTTGACGGATTAATTAATATTTTATGACGAATATTCAATTGTATTTTTATTTTATTTTTTTTTTTTTATATGAACACCGCACAAGAGTCTCAACTGCTCCCAGCCGTCTAGAGCCAGTGAAACTATGGCATCCCCAAATAGGGTATGTTGTGAGGCTGAAGGTGGTGGGGGAGAGGAAAGAGATTGAGAAGAGGCAAGTTGGGAAGTACCTGGCTATTCAGATCTGGTCACCAAACACGGCTTCAGCCATTCCAAGCAACGTTTCGATTCCGAATGGTGATCTTTCACCAGGGTGACACTTAAGAGTATATAACATATAGAAACGTGCTGAAATTATACTTTTTATTATTTGTATATGAATCAAATGTGTTATGACACATATTAATTTAATAAGAGTTGTAGGTGTATGCCGGGTTTGAACCCGTGATTTTTGGATTAGTAGTCGAGCGTCTTACTAGTCGACCACACAGACCGTCAAATTATATTATGTTTATTATGCTGTAAGACGCCCTAAAGGTGATATTTCTGTCGCCAAAACGGCGCTATATAAATCAGTCAATTATTATTATTATTATTACTATTGAATAAATACAGCAACTTCATTTAAGTTATTATGTGTGTGTGTACATAAGGTTGTTCCCCCAAATTATTTTTTAGAATTTATTGGAAAAGTCAGGTGTCCGATACAAAATAATATTAACGTGTTAAATACTAATTTGTAATACAGACTCTTGATTTCAGTGAACATTGTGTCTTATTCGTAGTAATCCAATAGACATAAAATACAAGATACGTCATATTCATACAAATTGAATGATAAATTTGGCAAACTCTGATATCTCATAACGCATGAAAAAGGATAGCCATACCAAGCAGAATATGTGTGTATGAATGAGATAGCTATATGAACGTCCGCGTTACATTCTCCGCGTTACAAGCCTTCTCTTCTCTAACAAACTTACGAGCGAAGTAGCATGCGACGTATTCGTGTACTGTCGCTAGGTTGTCTTCCGCACACCTATGTATTTCGGCATTCGCTATCTCACTTATACCATTTGGTTTGTGAATAATTGTATTAATTGAAATAATACGTGATTTGTGTGTACTTCGCATAAAAAGAAACTCCATGAGATTTGTTTTTTTGTTTCCGAATGATTTTTACACTTGTCAAAAGCACAGGAAAACATTTTTTCTCAGGAAAGAGCTTACGGCGATGCCTTTGTGGCAGCTGGTGACAGCTTGTTTGTCAAACGAATGTTTGTGCGAGACTAAACGCAGTAAATCTCAGGTGTGCCACGTTGGATTAGTTTCTGAGCAGTCACGCGCTTTGTCTCAGTAACGTATTTACATTATTTAATTCATCTAAGGCTAATCCAGGCTTCACTACCAAACATCAGGGAGGCAACCAGAATGTGAATACAAGCCTCGTTTTTTTAATGAATTCTTGGTTATGACTTTTGAATCGATATCGGAATGGACGGATTCCATGACTCACTGCCAGGGACAGCTCGCAACTTTTTAGTGTGTTAGAATGCAGAGATTGAAAAAAGGATGTTTTATTTATTTATTTGTGCCCGTTACAGGCTTTTATACAAATGTTAACTTAAAAAAAACAATAATCTCATTAGTGCAAAAATTATTTGTAAAATAAAAATAAAAAAGAGTATTGAATAGCAGATACAAAATATTGTAAATAAAAATAACTAATAATAAAATTAAATAACAGATTCAACTATTAGTTTAGCTCTGCCAGATGACAACATTTGTACTTAATTAGACTTATGGTTTGATATTGACGAGTTAAATATATCAGCAACATCGGAGTATGCGTTTTCCAGCTGTTGCATTCGTCGCAAAGGCGTGTTGAATTGCGAGGTCGAAGCAGAATTTTTACAATAGTACGGTAGGTACTGTCTTGTAACCGTCTTGCTAGGAACATGAAATGAAAACAAGTTTAACAGGGCTGTCAATCATTGAATTTATAATTTTAGATTGTCATAGTCGAAAAACAATTTTATTCGGGTCGATGACCACCTAAAATATAAAAAAAAATTTTTTTCGGCCACAACAACATCAATCAAGACTTTTTTAAAATCTAAGCACTCTAGAACACTAAAAAGTCACGAGCTGCCCCTGTTTGCTGCTTCATAATTAGGGTTCATATCACAACTTGGTAGTTCGTATCTTACGGTTCATACAATTCCGACGCGTATCCTACAAACTCTGGTGTGCCACAAGGATCCAATTCGGGACCCTTTTATTTTTTAGTATTTATAAATAACATTAGAAATAATATTAAATACGCTCGTTTTTTACTTTTTGCTGGTGACATAAAATAATTTATTCGAATAAGATCATTGGAAGACTGTAATAATAATATAATAATAAAAGTTTTATGTAGGCATCTTTAAGAAAATATTAATAGACTTATTGACTGAAGTATTGCTAATAAACTCAGTTTCAACTTCCAAAAATGTTCCGTTATGTGCTTCACGAGGTCACACGAGACCGTATATTTCAATTAAAAAATGAAGGATACGTCTCTGAAGCATACGGCTACTTGTAAGGACTTGGGGACAGTATTTGACGCTCGTTTAACGTTTCATAATCACATCAAAAAGATCTGCAAATCAGCCACAAAAATGTTGGGTTTTGTCCTTCACAATTCAAAGGAGTTGACAAACCTTGCAGTGATAAGGCTGATTTACTTTAGCTTAGTGCGTAGCATTCTCGAGAGTGGCTCTCAGGTATGGGGGCCAGAGGACACCGCCTATGTACTAATGGTCGAGAAAATTCAAAATAATTTTTTACGGTTCCTCTACATGAGAGAGTTTGGTTTTTACCCATGGTTGTTTCCAACAGCGCTTATCTCGGGAATGCTGGGTATCTGCAGCCTTAGTTCGAGGAGGGATATAGCATTACTACTTTTTGGTCATAAACTCCTGAACGGTGTATTATTAATACCTGACATCCTGGCGGAAATTGAATTTTATGTCCCTGATAATTTCACGCAAGGCCGCCAACACAGGCTTCTGTTTCTTCCCTGGTGCAGAACCAACTTACCAATGGTGATGCCCATTGGAAGTCTAACTAGGTTAATTAACTGCCTCGTAGGAAATTTGGATATTTGTCACACGAGCTACAACAAGTTTAAGCAAGAACTAGCTATTAAGTTTTAATTATATGATGTACTTATTGAAAACTATTTTTTTTGTTTTTAAACTTCTTTTAACTTTAATATTTGTGTAATTATGATTACCATTTTGATGTGTTTTTTTGCAATGTTTTGGAGTAAAACTGTTTTTGCAAATATAAAATAAATAAACTCTCTTATGGACCAACAAAAATTATCCGAATCTGAATTCAGTGTGAAATCTCGAACGCACTCTTTTGTCAGTATTCAAAAATAAAAATACTCAGGCCAGTGTGAGTCATTGATATTACTACAAACAATCTGAAAAAACGTGTTAAATTTTCATCAATTTTTTTAATCATTTTTTAAGTTTTTCAATAGCCTTTTTTTTTTGAGAAAATTTTCAAATCAGCACCTTATTTTTTATTGATTTTGTATTTACAGAGAAAAATCCACTACGCCCTTAAAAATGAAAAAACAATATATATTTGGAACTACTTGTTTGCTTCGACGACCAAGTTGTGTTGTTGATTTATTAAACTATCCACGCGTAATATGAAGTTTTTTTTCTGCAGATGGAGAAGGTTTTTTCATTTACCACCATTAAACAACAGATGAAAGTAGACTGAATGCTGTGGAAATGAGATCCTTGAGACGTATGTGCGGTAAAACCATGTATGACGGTATTAAAAATGTGGATACCCGGAAAGAATGCAAGGCTGATGTGAGCGTAATAAATGGAATCAAAAAAGGGACGCTTAGATGGTTTGGGCATGTAGAGCGGATGATCGAAGAAATGAGTGTAAAAAGAATATATGAATGGAAACAAAAGTCGAGGATGCCAAGAAAAACATGGCGCGATCAGAGTAAATCAAATACTTGAATCGGGTCATGTGAAGAGTCAGAATAACAGAAAAGTGAGTATTAGGCGATTTATGAATGTGAATGAAGCAAGGAGTGTCTGCAAAGAAAGAGTTGTATTGCGGTCCGTCCTCTCTGCCTACCCTGAGAAATGGCGTGATGGTTAGTTAGTTAGTTAGGCTTAGGGCGTATCATTTTCAAAATCAACAGTTATCTAATCTTTTGTTTTATCAGTTTCGAATGCATTGCTTCGACGATTTACTAAATGTCCCTAGTTCTTCAAGAATAGCATCATTAACACAGGCTATACAAAAAATTCAGTCCATAAACACATTTAACCAACAGATTTAACCAAAATATTTGACTCCAAATTGGATTCAAACCCGAATCCTTCCATTTCCAACTTGGCCGCTGGACCCCCAGTACGGACCCACTTCATCTCCATCCAAATTCCATCTTATCCTCTCCTAACCATAGTGAGTGGGCTTAAATAAGAGATTGCAGTAAGCTCACAAAACACAGTTTACAAAATTTCAATTTGAGTGCTTGTATGACGGCGTCTATGGTCGAGTAGTATGACGCTCGACTACGAATCTAAAAGTCGCATGTTCAAACCAGGCATGCACCAATAACTTGTATTTAATATGTGTCAAAGCACATTTAATTCATATAAAAACACATTTGCAGCACGTTCTAGAGTGGTAGATACTTTGAAAGACCATAATTCAAAATTAAAACTTTTCTTAAAATGGCTTTAGCCGTGTTTGGTGACCAGATCTGAATAACCAGGTACTTCCCAACCTTCCTCTTTTTCATCTTCTTCCCCTTTTCACTGCTTTCAGCCTCACAACATACTCTGATTAGGGATGCCATAGTCTCACTGGCTTTAGACGGTTGGAAACAGTTGGGACTCTTGTGCGGTATTCAATATAAAAATAAATAAAAATATAAAAATATATGGACTCAGAAACAATGAATTGCCGTTCCTCAATCATCACAATACTAATTATGGGTATAATTCTCCACCGTCCAGAATTTCGAGACTTGTTAACTCAAGCCGTGGTCTTAAAATTTTTGGTAACAGTCTAAATTATTTTTGTCATTCTTTACGACTCTACCAAAACTTTGACTAGACCATGGCTTGAATGTTCTCTCTTATGTTTATTTTGTCCTATTTTTGTCATCACTTCATTTATTATTATGCATGTGCTATTCCTTCTCTGTTGCTCTTTTTTCCATTTCGTGTTTCATATGTCTTTTTTTGTAATTGGACCTTAGTCCATTAATATATAAATAAATACATGAATAAATAAATATATATATAAACAAAACGAAAAAGGCGTACAGTAGCAAAAAGCCGCCCACTCGCCAGGTAGAAAATATTATCTCCTTAATCGTGTACCTCTAACTACAGTTGAAACAAGAAGAGGAATAATATTCTCTGTTACTGTTCAAAATTTCTACAATATGATATATATATAATCAGCAGTTTATGGGATATATTTTCAAAAACCTTCAAAAAGTTGCACTATTTTTCCTGCTTTGGTATCTTAGCGGTACCACCCTGAATCATGGCAAATAAACTTCGTCAAGGAAACAGTTTTGACCGAAAACACAGTTACAAAATTTATCGTTAAGAATAAGCACGCCCTAGATGTGATTTTTCACAATTGAGGCCCCACACAAATTAGCATTTCTTAATTAGTTTTATGATAATTATAACTAACTAACTAACCATCACACCGTTTCCCCGCAGAGGTGGGCAGGGAGAACAGACCACCATACAATTCTGTCTTGGCACACACTCCTTGCTTCGTTCACATTCATACATCGTCTCATACATACTCTTCTGTTATTCACACGACCCGATTCAAGTATTTGTCAGTGTCATGTCTTCCTCGGGCGTCCTCAACTTCTTCTTCCATTCACTTTCGCATCATATATTCTTTTCACAATCCATTCTTTGTTTACATGCCCACACCATCTAAGCGTTCCTTTCTTGATCCCATTCATTAGGCTTACATCAGCCTTGCATTCTTTCAGGATATTTACTTGTAACAAGATAATTTAATAAAAGATTTACATAAAGCGAACATAAAAAGCAAAACAAAGAACATAATAAAGAACAGAGACTGGATAAAATACGAATGAATAAATAGTAGAAGAAAGAGAAGAAAGCAAAGAAGTGAAACCAAAAGTGTCAATAACACGAAAAGTGAGAACAGTGCTCATTTTAGATTCATGATAAATACGCAAATACATTTGTTTAGGTCGATAATGGAATGAATTTAAAAAAATCGGACACATCCAATTGTTATAAAAATTTCCAGATGGTTTGTTCTTTACTTGTTGGTTCAAGTGCATATTAAGAAAAACACTATTAAAACCAACAAAAACATTCTAGCTTCAAAGTATTTCTTTACCACTAATATTGTTAATATTAGCTAAAGATTTGCCGATTCCACGTATGCTCTTTGCGATTCAATTTTTTTTTTTTATATTAATATCGCACAAGAGTCTCAACTGCTCTCAACCGTCTAGAGCCAGTGAGACTATGGCATCCCCAAATAGGGTATGTTGTGAGGCTGAAGGTACTGGGGAGGGGAAGGAGATTGGGAATAGGAAGGTTGGGAAGTACCTGGCTATTCAGATCTGGTCACCAAACACGGCTTAAGCCATTTCAAGCTACTTTTCAATTCTGAATGGTGGTCTTTCACCAGGGCGATACTTAGAGTATCTACCACTCTGGAACGTGCCGCAAATATACTTTATTTTTATTTTTATATGAATTAAATGTGTTATGACACATATTGATTAAATAAAAGTTATTGGCGCACGCCGGGTTTGAACCCGCGACCTTTAGATTCGTAGTCCAGCGTCTTACCACTCGACTATGGAGGCCGTCAATAGTAGTTCTTCAACAGAATAAGGTTAATGCCTTCGAAGTTAAATGCATAAAGTGGCAAAGCCCTTGCAGATGTCACTTCAAACAATATTCATTTCGTTTTGAGGAAGCTAAACTAACTAACTAACCATCACGCTGTTTCTCCCCAGGGGTAGGCAGAGAGGACGGACCGCCAAAGAACTCTGTCTTGGCACACACTCGTTGCTTTATTCACATTCATACATCGTCTCATACATACTCGTCTGTTATTCTGACTCTGCACATGACCCGATTCAAGTATTTGATTTACTTGATCGTGTCATGTCTTTCTCGGGCGTCTTCGTCTGCTTCTTCCATTCACTTTCACATCATAAATATTTTTTTAACACTCCTTTCTTTGTTCATTCGCTCTACATAACCAAACCATCTAAGCGTCCCTTTCTTGATCCTATTCATTACGCTCACATCAGCCTTGCATTCTTTCCGGATATCCACATTTTTAATACGGTCACACATGGTTTTACCGCACATACGTCTGAAAGATCTCATTTCCACAGCATTCAGTCTACTTTCATCTTTTCTCTGCCAGTTCCGTGCCTCACTGCCATACATCGGGGTTGGTATAAGCACTACATTGTGGACCACTAGCTTCGCATCTTTGGACAGTTTCTTATTTGCGCCAACAGCGTTCAGTCCTCTATTAATGGAGTTTTCTGCATTCTCGTATTATACACTGCTATGGACACTCTCAAAACATCCTTTGTGTGCTGCGCTGTGTGACAGCTGCGTGTAAGAGTTTGCGTTTTGTGACAATCATATTTTAGGGCAAACAAACTTTTTTTGCTTAAACAGTATTTATTTTAAAAGTTGCTCCGTCAGCTTAGCCAAACTTTTTAGAATTTTTTTAGCCCCAATTGCGACTAATTCAACATCTGGGAAACAAATGCTCCGATGTTGTCAAAATCGCAATATACCTGTACCTTAGTAAGGTTTTGTTCGTATAGTAAAACTAAATATTTTGATGAAACCCTCCCACCTCCCACCTCCCACCTCCCACCTCCCACCTCCCACCTCCCACCTCCCACCTCCCACCTCCCACCTCCCACCTCCCACCTCCCACCTCCCACCTCCCACCTCCCACCTCCCACCTCCCACCTCCTACTCCCTATTGTTTGTTTTCATATTATTTACGTCCGCTATAGGCTTATCAAGTAAGTTAAGAACGTAGTCTTTTAGAATTAATTCTAAGAATATAGAAACAATTCTATAGTGTGGTCCCCATACTATCTAATCCACATAAACAATATTGAACGTGTACAGCGCAAATTTTTACGTTTCATAAACTTCAAACTACACATTCCAATTCAACACATAAATTACACATTCCTTTTAAACACACTCAAAATCCACACCCTAGAAAACAGAAGAAAAATAGCCGACTTAACTTTTCTGTTCAAAGTAATTCACTCCGAATTCGACTGTTTTGAACTCCTGCACCTTATCAACTTCAGAGTACCTCAGCGAGCAACTCGGCAAAATATACTTTTCTGCAACAATAATGTCACTACCAACTACCACATACATGCACCCATTTCTCACCTACATACACTCGGGTATGAATACACCTCAAATATTGATATCTTTTATATGAATTTGCCAAAATTTAAAAGACTTTTAAACGAAATATTCACTTATCATTAATGTATTGGAACTATTATTAATTATTATTTTTTGTATTTTTATTTTTTTTTTTCCTATTCATTTCTCAAATCGTTTTACTGTATTATTTCATGTATATCCTTTTTAAACTGTACTCATGCACTTACTAATGTTATATTACTATGTAAAAGCCCATCAGGGCGTTAATAATAAATAAATAAATAAAATAAATAAATATAAATGTTTACATTTTGTTTTTTAAAACAATGACCTCATTAGTGCAAAAAATGAATAGCAGATACAAAATATGGTAGATAAAAATAACTAATAATATTTAATAATAGGTCCAACTATTAGTTTAGCTCTACCAGATGACAACAACTGTACTAAACTAGACTAATAGTTTGATATTGACGTGTTAAATATATCAGCGACAACGGAGTATGTGTTTCCCAGCTGTTGCTTTCGTCGCATAGGCGTGTTGAATTGCGAGGTTGAATCAGAATCGCTACAATAGTACGGTAGGTACTGTCTTGTGACCGTCTTGCTAGGAACTTGAAATGAAATCTAGTTTAATAGTTCAGGGCTGTTAATCATTGAATTTATAAGCAATTCAAGTCGGTAATTATTCTCCGTTCAGACAATCTCATTAAATTTAGGTGACAAAGAAGATAATTTAGGTGACAAAGAAGATAATTTAGGTGACAAAGAAGATAATTTAGGTGACAAAGAAAATAATTTAGGTGACAAAGAAGATAATTTAGGTGACAAAGAAGATAATTTAGGTGACAAAGAAGATAATTTAGGTGACACAGAAGATAATTTAGGTGACAAAGAAGATAATCGTAATTGATACATTCCCTTAATATGCCCATTCTGAAGTTGATAGAATTTAAGAATTTATTTTGATATTTTTATAATGATTTTCGCACTGCTTATGAGTATAATATTTAAGCGTTTTGAAATGTAAATATTTGTGTCAAAGCCTTTGACGGGCGTAAATAAATTTCAGAAATATGTAGAAATTTTAGGGCAGAATCGTTTGGTCAACTATACGCCATACGTCGATAGCGGCTTGTGAGCAACTATTTGTCACAGTAGAACAGAGTTTTCCATAAGCTGCGTCAAATTTAAGTCACTCCGAACGCATTGTGACTAATTATATGAATCACAAATACAGATGTATTTTTTTTTTCAATTCGAAAGTCAATATTTTCCTCCATTTACACCACAAAATAAATGCATGTTTTAATGAAATTGTTTTTTTTTTTACGTGAATACCGCACAAGAGTCTTAACTGCTCCCAACCGTCTAGAGTCAGCGAGAATATGGCATCCTTCATAGGGGTATGTTGTGAGGTTGAAGGTATTAGGGAGGGGAAGGAGATGATGAAGGGAAAGGTTTGGAAATACCTGGCTATTCGGATCTGCTCACCAAACACGGCAGCTAAAGACATTTCAAGCAACGTTTCAATTCCGGATAGGGATCTTTCACCAGGGCGACATTTAGACTATCTTACCACTCTGGAACGTGCAACAAATATACCATATTTAATTTTCATATCAATTAAATGTGTTATGGCACATATTAATTGAATAAAAAGTATTTGCGCAAGCTGGGTTCGAACCCGCGACCTATGAAATGGTCCCATGGTGAAATAAATAAAAAAAAACATTCATCGAAAAAAGTGTAGAAAACTTGTATTTAAATGTAAAATTTCAACCCAATTTAAACATTTTTGAAAAAGAAGAAAATTATTCCAGCCAGAAAATGATAAATCCAAGACTTTTTGCTGGTTGGTCTCCTGGTACGTATTGCACACACCAGGGGAACTGCACTGAATATTTTGAAGAGGCTGGTTTTAAATAAATAAACGGGTTCCTCGGTAAAAGGAGTGGTGTTGGTTTTCCTTTAGGGGTGTTTCTTTGATGGGTTTGAAGCGATCAGCAGTTTTCGTCTCCATTTCCATTTCCCTTACCCCAGCCTCCGTTTCCGTTTCCGTTTCCTTTGCCTGAGCTTCTGTTTCCACGGCCATTGTTTCCACGGCCATTGTTTCCTTTACCATTGTTTCCATTACCATTGTTTCCGGGTGAAGCCTGAAAAAAAGAATTAACATACTTAAAAAAGAACTTGAGTCGTCTACGCAGCTGAAAAGAAAATCTTCAAAAGTGTGACCCAAGCCGATTTAAAAGAAAATGGTTGTCGCCATCTTACGTATAATCTTTAAACTGCCAGGCCTTAGAAAGGCCAACGCAATTGTTTATCTGGTAAAAAGATTATTTCGTTTTTGAAAAGGTTTGATGAATTTTGCCGGAAGCAGAGACCATCGAGCACAAAGCACTTCATTTAGTTTCACTGAGTGGTCTCAGCCCGAAGTCAAATGGGACCTGGATATTTTTTATCCATTAAAAAAATCACATTTAATAGTCGTTGTGTATTGAGTTCTTCTAATTTGTTAAGCGCTGTATCGCGACTAAAGGCGGCTGGTAGCTTTTTAGTGTAATAGAGTGCTGAGATTGAAAAAAACGTCATGGTTGAATTTGTTGTAGCCGAAAACGATTTTTACAATAAAATCGTTTTTTTTAAATGGATGTAAATTTTCAAGAATTTTCAGTTTTGGTGGGTGTTAATGACCCACTTGAACTTAAAATAAATTTAAAAAAAAACGTTTTCGGCTACAACAACATCGATAGCGTCGTATTTTTCAATCTCACCACTCTAGCACACTAAAAAGTCACTAGCCGCCCCTGATTGCGACAGTTTTTTCAGCGTTTGAAAATAGGTTTTAATGGCCAAAGGGCTGTCATAAAAAAATAATTGCTAATTTCGCAACTTTTATTTTATTTGATTAATTTAGTTTTAAAAATGGAGTTCAAAAAATTACTGCAAAATGATAAATTCCAAGACTTGATTATTTATTCGAAATCATAATTAATTTTCTGTTTGTTGCATATTTCTAAGCGTTGAAAAAACGTAGACACTGAGAATGAAGACGTGGTACTATCAAACGATGCTCAATTTGCCATGCATCGCCAAATTTTCTTATCAAAACAGGCTTTAACATTTGCCTATAATATTTAATATAGCCTTAGCTATTTGGACACGTCGCTTACCAAATTGATAATTTGATCACAGAGAAGATCACAAAAAAGTGGAAAGCAAAATAAATAGAAGACGAAGAAGATCACTGATAGACCAAAGTTTTAAAGGAATATAGAACATTAGAATAAGTCGGTTGCTACTGCTCTGCGTATAGCCCAGGACTAGACATAGTGGAAGTCCCAAAACGCTTCCTTGTGGGACGCAAAAGGTTAGTGAACGAGTGTTACCCTTTCGTTTGCCAAACAAAAAATTGAACAAGGCAAGATCAGTAGAGAAAGATTACTGTTGCGTTGGAAAAATCGTTGAAAGAAAGAAGAGACAGAAGCGTTGAAAATAATCGAAGCGTAGGACTGATGCAGTATTTGGTGTAGGACCACGAGAAATGCGTAAAACCTGGCCCATCAGGGTTATCAAAGTGGGTAACGCAATCCTCAGCAATGAGGGAACAACCAGGAAGGAACAAATTAAAACAAATATAATGAGTGTTAGTATATATTACCATGACTGTAGCCAAGAGCACGAGGGCGACGAAGAGGAGGTAGAAGAACTGCATGTTGATTGATTGTTTTACCGGGTAGAGAAAACTGATACTCTACTTCGATTCACAGCAGCTTATATATCGAATATTTTTCGTATCTTTATATTGTGGGTCATATTATTTTAACATGTTCAAATAATTGTAACAGCAGCTGCACTAATTCTCCAAGATAAAAAAAAATTCATTTGAATTATTTACCTAATTTATCAAACGCCCATTTTTTTGACAGGTTGATTTTTATTTACTGTCGAATATTATGAGTTTTATTAGTTTTATTTGGACGTAGTTATGCAGAAAGCATTTAATCCGCAATTTACAAAAATCAAGATTCACATCTTTTGCTGTAGGTAAATACGATATTTGACTTATTGAAGTTTAAAAACACTGTGAAATGTAGCCTAATCAAATAAATTACCTTTTTAAAAAAATCCTCAAAAATATAAGGAGGTGATATTTACCTTACAAATGCCGCTTTGGCATATTGATGATTTTTTATCATAATGTTTACAAACGCCTTTTTCAGTTTCATATTTTTAGGGTTGAACGCTTTCTTCATAACTATGTCCATTTATGGGTGAAGGCATTGACTGGTGGAGATTTTATTACCACCGATCCCTTAATAATAATACTAATAATAACAGTGAACTTATATAGCGCAGTTGTGTGATATTTCACCGAAAGTGCGCTTCATACTAAATTAATTAACCTAATAAGACTAACTAACAAGGAGAAAATACTATATAAAACGAACACAAATTAAAACTATCTAAGTTCATGATCGTCATAAAAAAATATTAAAGAAAATGGTTCAGATATGGGTATATCAGTGCACGTGCAAATCAACAGATTACTAGAAGGTAAGGGTATAAAAATCTAGAAAAACGTATAAATTTATTTTTAAAACAAAGAAAAGGAAATAAGATTGAGGACATTAACACGTTGGTACTTAAAAACATTAATATTTAAATGTTATTAGTAAACGATTCTAAATATGCAAACAGTGTATATATGTAACAAGTAATCAAAGAACAATAAATATTTTATGATAATGAGTAAACGGTTGTCAGTAGAAAGTAAGGAAATTTTTAAAGAAATTAAATTTTAATAAGTAACGTTTTGTATTTAGGATTTTTAAACAATTTGGTTTTTAAGACCCGTTTGAACTTTGCTAGGTTCTGTATGTTGGCAAGTTTTGGGGGAAGCTTATCCCAGATGACTGGACCAGATACACCAAAAGCGCGATCATAGTAGACAGGTTTATTTCATCGAGATGGTTCAATCAATCGAACAGCAGTATCTACATCTGCTGACCTCAATGTAAGTTGTCTACTATTTAAGGCTTGTCGGACACACAGTTCCGATATATAGGCTGGTGTCATTCCCTGCAGTGCCCGAAAGATCGTAAGGCAAATCTTAAACTCTATTATTTCAGGGCATCGAAGCCAATAAAGGCGATTCAGAAGTGGAGTTATGTGAAAATATTTGGACTCACTATATATCATTCTCGCCGCTGCATTCTTCACAAACTATCGTTACCCCCAAAATAATTATTTAAAGCCTTATTAAGACCCTAAATATTGGCTTTGTCAAAAATTGGTCTAAAAGCGGTGCAAACGAGCTGCCAAATGACTTTCTTGATAGGGTATTTAAAGGATGCGAAGCGAGAAGAATTTCAGATTTGGTCTGACAAATTCGGTTAAAATCTAAGCTGTATTGTCGCTGATTTGGTCTTGACTTGCATGCGACCGAGACATACAACGATTTGATACGGAGTATTTCTATTTAGAAACAAGACACGCGCATAATGAGGGAGACGGCGTTCATGCGTCAATAGAAAGATAGTCAAACAATGGTTACGTCAGCTTGTCAAGATGATCAAGAGGTAGTTATAAAATGAAAGAACTTGGTTTTTCAGTGCTTTATCTGAAATCTGAAACATAAGGATAAGTATGTGTCTACTGGTCTCCTTGTAGTCCAGAACAACGAGCAGTGGAGGTCTCAAAACGCTACCTTGAGGGACGCAATAGGTTATTGAACAAGTGTTACTCTTTTGTTAGCTAAACAAAAAATTGAAAGCTAAGAAGCTGATGAGTACTGGCACGAAAGGCAAGAGCAGTAGAGAAATATTACCGTTTTGTTGGAATAATCATTGAAAGAAAGAAGAGACAGAAGCACTGGAAATAATCAACGCGTTGGATTGGTGGAGCAAAATAACTTTGTCAATCCGACAGCACTTTTACAAGGACCGATTTTCATTGAGCAAAAAAAAACTAACGGAGAAAGAGTCCAGTGAAATAAAATAACAGAGTTATCCATTACTTAATAAATCAAATCAGTAGCAATTGACACTTATGGCAGCCAGAAATTTGCCTCTGATTCCTCTTTGCTCAAATACTCAACAGTCCCAACTGCTCTTAACCGTTTGAAACCAGGGGGACTATGCTATTCGCGATCGAGGTGTGTTGTATCGTTAAAAGTAGTAGAGAGTGAAAAAATATGGGAAAGAGGACAGTTGAAAAGTACCTGGTCATTGAAGTCTGGTCACTTCATACAGCTATCGCCATTTCGAGCAACGTTTTGTGTGTACAATAGTATATTATACGTCATGTCCCATACTTCTTTTCAGTAAAAAATCATAGATTCATTCGATTTTTTGTATTGAGCTTGTAAATCCAGGCTTTACTACCAAAAACCAGGGTAGGTACAACATTTAAATACAAGCCTCACATATTCTTAAATCAATATTTTTCAACATAAATTCGTTACATATTTTCTTAGATTCGTTTTAAATTTTCCTCTCATTAATCTGTTCCACCAGTTGCAGTGTCAAGTGACCCTTGACATGGTGTAATATAATAATTATGGAGTCAATTTTAAAATAAGAGGATTTTTTACTGAAATTGTTGAAATGCGATTGAAAGAAATATTCTAGAATAGCTCAAAGACTTGAGTACCTGCTATTTTAGAGGGATGTTGTATTTTTGGTCACACCTCACGGGAGGTAGAGTCACGTGCTGTCGTCAACATCTTATTCTCAGCTGTACATTATCGTGCTTGTTGTTTGTGATTTCTATTTGTTATAACTTGATAGCTCTTAAGTTAATTAATAATTCCTCAACCTTAATGGGTTGGGGTATTAAAAAAAATAAGTGAAAAGGTCAAAAACCAAAAACATTAATCTTAATAAATATGAATTTGATAGTAGTGAAGATGAGAACTATATGTGAGAGTTGGACGAAAGTTTTCAAATTGATAGCGAGCGTAAACATGGAGAAAATATTCTCGAAGTTCCTGTACTATCAAAGAGGTGAGAAGATTTTTTTGGATATAACAGACCGCGTCCATACATATGAAGAGTAACATTATAAAAAGCAGGTGCATTAAGAGATATTGTCTACATGTCTCATGAAATCTTCAAGGTTTACGTTGCAGATATCAAGAGACATGTTATTTAGTAGTACTATACCCCATGTCATGGTGTGCTGAGCCAACACGCCTGTTCTGTCATGTGGAATACACAGCAGATCGTGGTGTTGCCCCTGGCGGTAGTTGTTTGGCACGGTCAAATTATAGCATTCCAGGAGGTATGGATTGTCCATCAAATCATATAATATTTTGTACGCCGTTACTGCGAAGATCCCATTTCTTCTCGACTGGAGACTTTGGTGATACGTCTTAGAAAACAATTCTTTTTGATGCATATATTTCGGGTACTTGCCGTGGATTCTTATATACAGATATCTGAGATTTTTTTGGATCTATTCCAATAATTCTATTTATTTATTTTGGTATGGGGCCCATACAGCAGAAGTGTACTCTATTTGAGACCTTATAATGCAGTTGAACACAGAAGTCATCGCTGCAGGTTTGGTTTAAACTGTCTGTAGCACGATGTAGACAACTGTAATATACGGTCTGAAAACGTATGTTTTGGATCAAAGACTACTCCTAGGTCTTTGATGGACCTTATAGATGACAATAAATCATCCCCTATTTTATAATAAAATTTGATAGGGATTTTTGAGCGCAAGCAAGTGGCATTTTGGATGCTTTCTTGTAGGTCATCGAATAGTATCAAGAACAAAAGAGGCCCTATATTTGATCCCTGTGGTATTCCAGAGAATGAAATGAATTATCTAGACTCCCGTCGATGAAAACATATTATTGTTGTCTGTTTCTTAAATAAGACACAAAAAATGAATGATGCATATGATCCGGGACACCGTAACAGACTTTGATTCTTCTAAAGATATTTTTCAAAGAAAACTTTTGAATTTTGAGTAGTGATGAAAGTGTTAATGATATACCGGTTCTAGACCATTTTTCGTGAGTGGATGTTTAAACCAAGATAATCGTTATCCAAATATTATGATTATTAATAATTGAATGATAAATTCAATTATTATAATTAAATATTTACAACAGACCAAAGAGGAGACTTTCTATGTTGCACGACCAACATAAATATGCGAAAAGAAGTTTTTAAAAAATCCATCATTTTAATGAATACATGGGAAGTGTTGATGTGGCTGACCAATATGCCTCATCATACTGCTGTGAATAATACGATCATTACTAGAAAGGCGAAAGGGCTTAAGCGACACTGGTCAAAAACGAGTTAAATATGCAGTTTTGATCAGATTGTGGCCCTTCAGCCATTTAAAACAAATTTACTATTTGGGAGGACGGCTTGACTCAAGCGACACAAGTTTGTGATTTTTTTAGCTTTTTGTCGCTTCAGGTAATTGAGCAAGAGCATTGAGTTACCTGTATTTACTTTTTTTTAAATCCAACCAGGTACTTAAGACTTGTGAGATTTATTGTAAAACAAAAAAAACTTTCAAGTGCTGGGGTGTAAGCTTCCCAAAATGGCACTTCGGCCAGCAAAATAAAATCATGTATTAACTCGCAAAACAAAAGTTTTAAGATGAAAAAAAAAAATCATTTAATTTTATAAAAACGTGATTTCGGCGTGGAGTTGGTGTAGTAGAGAAAAAGCTTGGAGTGGAAAGGGTTATATATCATCACAGGTTTTACGCAGATCCAATTTTCATTATTTATACAGCTGAAAATAATAAAACGTGGCAACGAAAAAGATCATTTATTTGTTTCCTTCGGAGTTTCTTTCGACATTGTCAAATAATTGTCGAAGTATTATAATTAATTGCATTTCATGTTCCTGGCAGGACGGTTACAAGGCAGTACCTACCATACTATTGTAACGATTCTGCTTCAAACTCACAATTTGACACGCTTATGCGACGAATTCAACATCTGAGAAACACATACTCCGATGTCGTTGATATATTTAGCAGGTCAATATAACACTAAAAGTACAACTTTTCACACGGTACAGTTTTTTTCATCTGGTGGAGTTTAACTAACTGTGTAAACTATTTAATGCTGGACCTGTTATTCAATATATTTTTTTCATTTCTGTTCTTTTCTTTTACAATATTTTTGAACCTGTTATTTATTCAATATTATTTGTTCTTTTCATTTTCAATATTTTTGTACCTGTTATTCAATATTCCTTTTTATTTTATTTTACAATATTTTTTGCACTGCTGATGAGTTTATTGTTTAAAAGAATTAAGTGTTAATATTTGTGTAATAACTTTAACAAGCTTAAATAAATAAATAAGACCAGATCGTTCTTTGCTTCTTCCTTCTTTCGAGAAGACTCTCTTTACAGCATCCCCAAACATGAAAAAATAAACAAGGTTTTCGACTTTTTCATGAACTTATGGAAACGACTTTTTTTGTTTAGGTCCTCTATCTCTCTGTTATGTCCCTTATATATCTTCAAATTTGCAACAATACCATTTATAATGGTTAGAACATAATACACTATGTTTAAGGGTAGTACCGCAAAACTCCAGGAGTTTAACGATAATCCAGAAAAAATCCCAGTTGAGATTTTCAAAGAGAGCAATCCGACTGTCCAAATTTGTCGATAAAACATTTTTTAAATTGAGGCAGTAGCTTTTCAATTGATAAATCATTTATTGCGTCAACGCTTATGTCTGGAAAGAACTAAAGGGTCCGCCAAATAACTTTTTTTTTTTGAAAAAAGGGCGCAAAACATCGAGTGTAGCTTCGGCTGTGTGGCACGTAGCGCCGTCCTGTTGAAACCAAATGTTGCCAATATCCTCCTCTTCAATTTTTGTGAACAAAAATTCGTTCAACATGGCCCGATAACGATCGCCATTGACTGTAACGGCCACTCCTTGCTCATTTTCAAAGAAAAATGGCCCAATTATGCCTCTGGACCAAAATCCGCACCAAACAGTGACTCGTTTTGGGTGTACCGGCTTTTCAATGTATGCGTGCGGGTTTTTGTGCCCCAAATACGACAATTTTGCTTGTTTACATACCCGCCAAGATCAAAATGAGCTTCATCCGAAAAGATGATTTTTTGGCAAAATCGGCATCTTCTGTAAGTCGATCGCAGGCCCACTCAGCGAAGCGAAAACGCATTGGATGGTCAGTTGGCTTCAACTCCTGAACCAATTGGACTTTGTATGGCGTCATACCAAGGTCTTTATGCAAAATTCGTCTCAATGATGTCTCCGAAATGTTCAATTGTTGAGAACGACGGTGAATTGATGTTGATGGCGCTTCACGCACACTTTCTGCCACAGCATCGATATTCTCGGGTGTACGCACTGTTTTTGGCTTTTCACGCTTTGGTTTATCGATGAGGATGCCAGTTTCTTTCACTTTTTTCACAAGATAACGAACATACGGAGCTGACGGTGCTTCTCTTCTTCCAAAAACCGTACGCAATTTTCGCACACATTCTGCAACATTACCATGATTTTCAAAGTAATGTCGCAATATTTTCCAGCGTTGTTCAAGCGTATACACAACCATATTCGCTCAGCGGAAGGATAAAACTAATTATCTGTCAAATCAGACATGAGCTAAGTGTTACCATTCACGAAATAAGCACTAGTTGAAAAAAAAAAAGTTATTTGGCGGACCCTATAGATCAAATGCGAAAGTGAATGGATGAAGAAGTCGTGGATGCCCGAGGAAAACATGGCACGATCAAATAAATTAAATACTTTAATCGAGTAATGTGAAGAGTCAGAATAACAAAAGAGTATGTATGAATTTGAATAAAGCAAGGAGTGTGTGCCAAGACATAGTTATATGGCAGTCTGTCCTTTCTGCCTACCCTTGCGGAGAAACGGCGTGATGTTTAGTTAGTAAATAAGATAGTCAGCTGGTTCAAAGCCAACCGATTGTTGGGTAACGGTCAGTAAAACAGATTTTGGATTTAGCGAGCTAGTAGTGCGTTAGATTATCAAGCAAATATTGGCGGTAGAGTGTTTTTACTAACGGTCAGCTACTCGTTTCCGTAAGCAAAAATGTGAATAACTTATTTATTGGGACTTAATTTAAACAAGTCATTTGTATTTTTGATAATTAAGTTTCTGGCCATCCAATGGCCAGGAAATAGTTTTAATAAATGAAAAGTTAAAATGTGAAATGTATTGACTGTAATGAGTCAGTGTTTGAGGCGAGTTTTTAAAAAAACAACGCCCTACAAATTTTCAAAATATTATTATTATAAAAATCGATGACGAGATTAAGAAAAAATTAAAAAAATAAAAAAAAGATATAACAATTGTTAGATAGAAAACAATTACAAGATAGAGAACAGCAAAGAGAAGAAGAGACAGGGAGAATAATAAAAAAAGGACAAGAATAAAAAGGTAAAGGTTAAAAAGAAGAGGAAGATTAAAATGTTGATGCAACTCATCGATATAATTTATGTTATTTAAGGTGGGCTCTTTACGATAAAACAATAGTTATTCGACATAATAAGGTTGACGCTTTTGCAGTTCTACTAAAAATCATTTGTGTGCTGCGCTATGTGACAGTTGCATGTAAGTATTTGCGTTTCGCGACCATCATATCCTAGGGCAAATAATGTTTTCTTGCTCAATCATCTCAATTTATCTTAATGGTTCAAACATATTTTCCTGGGGAAAATTGCTCCATCGGCTTTACCAATTATTTAGAAAAATGTTTTAGCACATATTTCAGCAGTGTATCAACCGTTTTAGGGCAGAATGTTGGGTCAGCTATACGCCGTCGTTGACAGATGCTTGTGAGTAACTGTTGGTCGCAGCGCAACAGAGTTCTCCGTGGGTTGCGTTAAATTTGAGTCACTCAGCGCATCGTGATTACTAATTATATGAATCTACCGGCTTTCGTTAATTGTTATATTTACACTGTTTGCATTTTGAGAATGATTTACTTATAATAGTTGAATATTTATGTTTTATGCACCAATATGTTAATTGAGGGACTTAGAAGCAAAGGCATCAATCTCCAAAAACGGTTCTGTAGCATTGTCAACTTTTGAATGATTATTACAAAGAAATGGAGGATAAAGTGTACAAAAATAATAGTGCACATTAAACTAGGAACAATTTGAAACAATCATCTTTAAATTTATCAACATGTTCACAAAAGAAAAATGCATTAAACGTTAAATCAACATTCCAAGAAATAATTTAAAATGAAGGAGATTGCTGCCTTTGCTTCTTAGACCCTCAATTATCCTCAAACCAATTTTCTTTTCTTTGATTTGACAAATATGTTTATATGAATTCATACGTTTCATCTGGATTTTTATACCTTCTTTTCTTTTAACCTTCTGGTAAACTGTTTTTTTTAATCTGTTGATGTACACATGCACTGTTATACCCATATTTGTACATTTTCTCTCGTGATTTATGATTACGATCATGATTTTAGATAGTTTTAATCTGTATACATACTATGTATTATTTTTCTTGTTAGTTAGTCTTATAAGCATAATTAATTTAGTATGAAGCGCACTTGCGGTGAAATATCACAAAACTGCGCTATACAAGTTCACTGTTATTATGATCATTGTTTTTATTTACCCTGTTTTTGTAAAGTCGATAGTGACTTAAATCCCTTCGTTCAGAACACAAAATAAATGCATGTTTGAAAAAAATTAAATGGTACCATATTGAAATTAAAAAAAAATGTTTATCGAACAAAATTGAAGAAAAATAGTATTTTAATGTAAAATTACAATCCAACTAAAACATTTTTGAGAAAAAACAAAATGAATTCAGCTAGAAAATAATAGATTCTCAAGTTGTAGGCAATAAATCTCAAAAAATTCCGGCCTCATCGGTAGACGGAGTTTGTGTTGGTTTGAGTCAGTGTTCCTTTTGGTGGGTTTGAAGTGATTAGCATTTGCTATTTCCTCTTCCCCTTCCCTTGTTTCCGTTTCCATTGCCCCAGCCTCCGTTTCCACGGCCATTGTTTCCACGGCCATTGTTTCCATAGCCGCCATGTCCACGGTTTTCGTTGCTACCGGAGGCCTGAAAAAGATGCACAAACTTGTCTAAAAAAGCACTCAAATCGTCTCCACCATTTAAAAAAAAATCTTTAGAACCCACACTGATTAGAAATAAAACGGTTTTCGCCATCTTACATATAATGTATCGGCTGAATGCCAATTAAGGGTAAGAAATATTCACTTTTTGGCTTTCTAGTACAAACAAAACAACATATTATTTATCTGTCAATTCAATACGGGTACTCAAAAAAATGACTAAAGTTTCCAGTGATTACAATTTTTAAACAGTATTTTTTTGTAATTCTTTATGAAATGCACACTGGAATTGTAAGTAAAAAGTCCGAATATGCCCCTGCTGGTTTTCAAACTATTCCTTGTACTGAATTTTTAGTATTTTTTTCATAAAATTTCAAGGATTACAGTTAAAAAAATGTATTAACTGTAATCTTCAGACATTTTTTCATGTACATTGGTTTATAGTTGATACCGCACAAGAGTCTCAACTGCTCCCAACCGTCTAGAGCCAGTGAGACTATGGCATCCCCAATCGGGGTAAGTTTTGAGGCTGAAGGTAGTGGGTAAGGGAAGGAGATGGGGAAGAGGAAGGTCAATAAGTACCTGGCTATTTATATCTAGTCACCAAATACGGTTAAAGCCATTTAAACCAACGTTTTGATTCCGAATGGTAGTAGAATCTACCACTCTGGAACGTGCCGCAAATAAACTATATAAAATATAATATTGATTAAATTATCCACCCGGAGTTCAATAGCTTGGGTACCTCTGCCGTCAATGTCTCTGACGGGCCGTTACTTGGAAGACTGCATGGCGGAGTGGGGATTCTCTATAGACAACAATTAAGGGCTACCACAATCCCGCTGGGCAACTGTCGCATGGCTGGAATCGAGGTGAGTTTGAATACTGAAATATTAAGCATCTTTACGATCTATATGCCAACCTGCACAACAGATCATTTCGAAGAGTATTCCAACTGTCTCGCTACCTTGCAAACTATTATTGACGACAAAGATTATAGCAACACAATTGTTATCGGTGACTTTAACGCTAATCCCGATTCACTCTTTGGACTAGAGCTGAAATCTTTTTGTCAAGAATATGAATACATATGTGCCGACATCGAAATTTTACCCAACGATTCCTACACATACATAAGTGACGCGCATAGCACCACCAGCTGGTTAGATCATTGCCTAGTTACGAAAAAATATCTTTAAGCAAATCCTCGATATGAAAAATTTATTATGACATGGACTGGACAGATCATCGGGCTCTCGAGTTGACTTTAATGACAAAAGGAATCCCTAAAAACAGAAGTATATGCTCCTATGATAAGGGATTCAGCTACATGGAACTGAAAAATATACGCGATATCGAAAAATACAATGTATGCTCGCAAAAAAATCTACGTAAGGTCATGGAAAAAATATTATTTTCATTGATAGTGGCAACCCTACAGACGCCCAAATAGAAGACCTATACGAGAATATAGTAGACGCGCTACGAAACACTGCTATTTCAGCATTCGGAGAAAGAGTCAACCAAAAAATATAAGCAAGTCTGTGGATGGAATGACTATGTAGCGGGTAAATACGAAGAATCCAGACAAGCGATGAATATTTGGATCAACAATGGGAGACCACACGAAGGTCCTAGGAGGATAGAAAAGCAAAGCGTGCTGCCTTTTAAAACAGCATTGAAAAAATGCCGAAATAATTCCATACAACTCCAGATGGATAAAATCGCTGGGGACTTCGATAAACGGACTTTAAAATTTTTTGAATAAGTCAAACAAAGTGTTAAATGTACGGTGTAAAGTTCCGAATAACATCAATGGAGAAACGAACTGGAAAACATCGCCAACATTTTTAAATTGCACTTCGCCACTAAAACCCCTTCCGCTACCGTCTCTTCAAACGAAACCCCACTGACAGAATACGATGATATTGAACTCCAGGTCACAGTGAACATGGTGAACACAGCCATCAGAAACATGAAAGCTGGGACATCAGCAGGGCACGATGGATTGAGCATCGAACACGTCAAACACGCAGGAGGAGCGATTTCGCAACTACTGCAACGTTGTTTACTGTCATCCTTAAGAGTGGATACCTTCCTAAAGATATGACCAAAACAATAATCATACCGATTATCAAATCGAAATTGTCCGACATAACTCTACAGGAAAATTACAGACCGATTTCCATCGCTACCTCTATCGCCAGAATATTTGAACGTGTTCTGTTGGACCAGGTTGGACCCCACATGAAAAACGAGCGATAATCAGATGGGCTTTAAAAAAGGAGTGCTCCACGGACACAGCGATATTTTGCGTAAAACGAACGTTGGAATACTATCGAAAAAGAAAACAACTACTTACGCGTGTTTTCTTGATCTCAGTAAGGCGTTCGACAGAGTCCATCACCCCTTACTATGGACTAAACTCGTTGAAAGGGGTATACCATCGAAGGTCGTCCACATTCTCAACACTTGGCACCGGCAACAAGAAAACCTGGTAAAGTGGAAAGATGGATTTTCCGAACCTTTTCATCTGAAAAGCGGAGTTAGACAAGGAGGATGCATGTCCCCATTATTGTTTAACATTTATATGGAAGAACTGACCCATAGATTAAATAATGCTAAGGTGGGCTGCCATATCGGAGGACAGTGTTTTAATAATGTGAGCTATGCAGACGATATGGTACTCATGACGCCGTCTATAAGAGGGCTACGTATCCTCCTGAATATCTGCGAAGAGTTTGCTCAGGAAACAAACATGATTTACAATCCGCTAAAAACGGCATTGATGGTTATCAGATACGGGCAGGGTCCGAAAAACATTCCTCCAGCTTTCTTGAACGGTGAGGTTCTAAAGGTAGTAGAAGAAACCAAATATCTAGGGCACATCATCACCAGCAAGCTAATGGATGACGACGACATCGACAGGCAAAGGCGAGCACTCAGTGTGAAATCAAACATGCTCAGTAGAAGATTTCGGCTCTGTAGTCCACCAGTGAAAAGGACACTCTTCCTGGCGTTCTGCACTACCCTATACACGTGCGAGCTCTGGACCAATTTTAAGAAGAGTAGCATGGAAAGGCTTCGGGTCCAGTACAACAACGCCTACCGCATGATGTTCAGTCTTCCCAGGCACTGCAGTGCTTCCGGTATGTTCACCGAGGGGCGAGTTCCAGGATTTGCAGCCCTTATGAGAACCAGGGTAGCAGGAATGCGGGAAAGGATTTACATCTCCAGAAATAACCTCATCATGGAATCCCGTCAGATCCCGAACTCAAGCATAGAAGCGCATTGAGTAAATTATTGGCCCCATCAATCTTAACGCTGCCAGGATGGACTCCCTCTTGATGGCGTTTTGTAGAAATGAGGCCTAATATACTCCATTAATATTTTCTTACTTACATTCTTTATTTATTTTTTACTTTTTTATCATCATTATTATTATTTTATTTTCATATATTTTTATTTTTTTATTTACTTATTTATTTATTTCTTATGAATTTCTGTTCATTATTATTTTGTTACTATTATTATTACAATGTATTGATATCAATTATGGAAGGTATTGCATTGCACTACTCCTGCATACCTTCCGGAATAAAACTTTTATTATTATTATTAAATGTGTTATGACACATTTTAATCAATTTTTTTTTTTTGCGTACGCCGGGTTTGAATCCACGACCTGTGGATTCGTATTCGAGTGGTAAGCACTCATCTATGGAGGCCGTCAAAAAGACATTTTTCTAACTACCCATATAAATTTTGCAGATACGAGGCCTGTTCAAAAGAAAAGGAAAAATTAAAATTTTCGCGGGCTGTGTACATTCGATTATTGTTTTTTTTTTAATGTTGGTACACAAATTTTTATCATATGTTAGCATTATCAGCCATTTTGGATAAGTGGTTTGTTTTTGATAACTGGAAAGGTTAGTCACGTTTTTGTGTATTCTTCGATTTTTTACTATTGAAAAAAATGGATCAAAGAATATGTATTAAATTTTGCGTTAAAAATGGAATAAAGTGCTCTAACGCACTTAAAATGTTGACTGTGGCATTCGGCAATTCCTCTTTGTCTCAAAAAAGTGTTTGTAAGTGGTACGAGCGCTTTACAGAAGGCCGAGAAGATGTTAATGACGATGAGCGTCCTGGAGTTGTGGAAAACAAATCATGGATTTTATTCTTTGATCCATTTTTTTCAAAAGTAAAAAATCAAACCACTTATCCAAAATGGCTGATAATGCTAACATATGATAAACATATGTGTACCAACATAACGAAAAAAAATCGATAATCAAATGTACACAGCCCGCGAAAATTCAAAATTCACCCATTCTTTTGAAAAGGCCATGTATATCATTTGCAGTATTGCTTGTGTTAGAATGCTACAAAGTAAAGATTAGCGTCATTCTTGAGCGATCCCTTTATAAAGTGGGGTGTTTGAGAAAATTTGACCAATACAAGTGGTTTAACCGAGCGTTCAGAGTCAAATGGACCCTGGATATTTTCGATCAATTTAAAATAATCACGTTTAATAGTCGTTGTGTATTGAGTATTGCTAATTTGTTAAGCGCTTTATTGAAACAGTTGTTTCAGCCTTTGGACATTATTTATAACGGTTGAACAGCTGTAATGATGAAAAATTTTGCAGAATTTCAAAGCGAATTTTGTTTAATTTGATTAAATAGGCTAAACAAATGGATTTTAACAAAGGAACCGCAAAAAATAAAATATTAGAGCACTTGGTTTGTCTTTTTTGAATGTGGTCCGTATTTTTACTTTAAAATATTGCGAAAACATGGACACCAAGAGTGGTAAATATCGTATTGTAGAAATTTTGAACATTGCCAGGGAATATTCATTTCTCCCCCTTCCTGTGTCAACTGTGATCAGAGGTGCATACATGAAGAGATTGTCTTTTCTACCCGGTGAGCGGGCTGTTTTCTGTTACCTTAAGGCTTTTTTTGCAAATGTTTATATTAAAGTACTTTAAGTGAAATTTTGTGGACTGTGTTTTTTGTGGTTTTCGCAATCTTTTATTTAAGCTCACTTACCAAGGTTATGGAGGGATTAATATGAAATTTGGACGGAGATGAAGGGGGCGTACTAGGAGTCCAGCGGCCAAGGTTGAAAATGGAAGGATTCAGGTTTGAATCTAATATGGAAGAAAATGTTTTGGCTAAGTCTATTATGTGTTTTCGGAGTGGAGGAATTTCGGAGCCCGTATTAATGGTGCTATTTCTGACCAAACAGGGACTTTTGGTGAATTGTCGAAGCAACGCATTTTGAAATGATTCGAGTCTTATTGTATTTGATGTAGCCTATATGGGTGGGTCGTATGTAAGTTTTGGTCGGATTTTCGATGTGTAAATATGTAATTTATTTTTGCTTTAAGGCTTGTAGCTGATAAGGGGTCTTGGTGTGTTTGCTGTCCGATGATGAGTGACTAAGAGTGATAATTTGGTATTTGCTCAAGCAACTATGGATAGGTAAAACCTCCAATATTTGGAGACCAAGCCTTCCAAAACAGGCTAACTTTGTGCCTATAATATTGAATATGTCTTGGATTTTTTTTAAAAAACGTCTCTTTTCAAACTGAAAATTTGAAAGTGAAAAAGCTAACAAGCAATGTAAAAGATAGAAAAAACAGAGAAACACCACTGGTGCGCAAGACGTAAAAGTATTTTAGGTTCTCTAACATTGGGATAAGTCGATGTCTACTGTTCTTCGCGTAGCCTGGGACAGCGTGCAGTGGAGGTCCCAAAACGCTTCCTTGAGGAACGCAATAATTTAATGAGTGTCACCTTGTAGTAAGAATACATATGGAGAGAGAGCTAAATGTTTTTACCTTACCTATACAAATTTACCGAAAATCACTTTCTCCTGGTTTTTATAGTCGATACTGCACGAGAGTCCCAACTGCTCCCATTCGTAAAGAGCCAGTGATACTATGGCATCCCCAATGATAGTATGTTGTAAGGCTGAAGGTATTGGGTAAGGGGAGAAGATGGGGAAGAGGAAGGTCGAAAATACCTGGCTATTTATATCTGGTCACCAAACACGGCTAAAGCCATTCAAAGCAACGTTTTGATTCTGAATGGTAGTCTTTCACCAGGGCGATACTTAAAGTATCTGCCACTCTGGAACTAGATATATAATTTAATATTAATTAAACGTGTTGTGACACATATTAATAAAATGAACCCACGACCTCTGGATTCGTAGTCGAGCGTCTTACCACTCGACAACGGAGGATAACGTCGACTACGACTACCAAACGATAACGTCGTACGTAAACGTTGAAAACCGTGAGAGAGAAAGAGACAAGACAAGTTGTCACATAATATCGTAACACTTTTAGGTATGTAAGCATGTTTTCTGTCTCCCGCGTCTCTGATGACTCCGCTCACTACGTTTTTTTTGCGACAAAACTCAACGGTTTTTAAGGTTATATTCTATATTTTTTATTGAAAACAATGCTGTGTAAAAGTGGTTTTACAAATGAATGCTACGTTGTGTCGAAATTTGCTATAAACGGATTTAAAAAGATGTATCCATGAAAATCCTAGCCACGCCCGATTCGGAAAAAATCAAGCCAATCAACGCGTTGGACTGATCGAGAATTTGGTGCAAGACCACAGGATGTAAAAGGGACTGGTCCATCAGGGCTGTTGAAGTGTGGGTCGTGATCCTCAGCAATGAGAGGACAACTGGTAAAGAACGAATATTATAAAGTAAGTATATATTACCGTGGCTGCTGCCAGGAGGGCAAGGACGACGAAGAGGAGGTAGAAGAACTGCATTTTGATTGAGTGTTTTAACGGGTGGAGAAAACTGATGCTTTATTTAGGTTTACAGTAGCTTATATATGGTTTTCGTATCTATTTACTGTGCGTAATATTATTTTGACCATCAAATATTTGGAAGTATTTTTACAGCAGCAGCTGCATCAATTCTCCAAACTGAAACGAAAACATTTGAATTATTTACCCAATAAATCAAACGCACATTTTTCTTACAGATTGATTACATTTCCATGTCAAATATTCTGCTTTGTGTTTTCTGTCACTTTAATTTTATTTATGGTTGAGTTTATTGAAGTTTGTTGCCTATTTTATGCTGATGATGCGGTGCTGATTTCTGACAGTATGGAAGATCTACAGCTTCTCGTGTCTAGGATGAACCGAGTATGTGTACAGAATGAGTTGACGATGAATGCAAGTAAGTCCAAAGTCATGGTGTTTGAAAGAGAGAGTACGCAAACAGTGTACAATATAGTTGTGAATGATGAATACTTGTAGCAAGTGGATGAGTTTATGTACTTAGGAAGTATTTTTACGAAAGGCAGAAAGGTTGATAAGGATTTTGAAAGAAGGGTGAATGCGACTCTATTAATAAAGGACTGAACGCTGTTGGCGCAAATAAGAAATTTACTAAAAAAGCGAAGCTACAAGTCCACAACGAGACGCTTATACCAACCCTGATGTGTGGGGGTGAGGCATGGAACTGGCAGAGGAAGGATGAAAGCAGACTGAATGCTGTGGAAATGAGATCCTTTAGGTGTATGTGCGGTAAAACCATTTATGACCGTATAAAAAATGTGGATATCCGGAAAGAATGCAATGTTGATGTGGGCGTAATGAATAAAATCAAGAAAGGGACGCTTAGATGGTTTGGGCTTGTAGAGCGAATAAACGAAAAAAGGAGTATAAAAATAATATATAATGCGAAAGTGAAGGAAATACATGGCACGATCGAGTAAATCAAATACTTGAGTCGTGCTATGTGAAGAGTCAAAATAACAGAAAAGGATGCATGAATATGAATGAAGCAAGGAGTGTGTGCCAAGACAGAGTTATATGGCGGTCTGTCATCTCTGCCTACCCCTACGGGGAAACGGCTTGAAAATCAGTTAGTTAGTTAGCTTAGAGCTTGTTGACTGGTGGCAATTTTACGGCCACCGACTAACATACCGACCCTTTCTTCGTAAACTATAGCTATGACTATCGCTATCCGTTACCGTAAGCAAATACAATAAATGTTTTTACTCTTTTTTTTGGATTATGATAAAAACAAATAATTTCTATTCCCAACCTCCCTCTTCTTCATCTCCTTCACCTCCACAATACCTTCGGATTCACAACATGCCCCAATTAGGGATTCCATAACACTGGCTTTAGACGGTTGGGAGCAGTTGGAACTCTTGTCCGGTATTCACTTTAATAAAATAAAACTTCTTTTTATTTGGATTTTCATGAATAATTATGTTTCTGGTCATCCCTTGGTCATTCCTTGGTCATCTCTTGGTCATCCCTTGGTCATTCTTCGGTCGGAAAATTGACCCCTTTGAATAACAAGGTTCCATATGACATGGCAATGTTATGCAATAAGGGGCTCTATAGAAAGCTACCTTATAGTTTATTATCGCATGACGTTGTCGTGTCAGATGGAACCTTGTTATTTCGAGGGGTCGAATTAGTGTTGGCCAAGGAAAACCAAGTTTGCAAAATTGATCGCCAATAACGAACGAGTCCTTAAAGCGATTTTTTTTTTACAAAAAAACGATGCTATAAAAATTGTCCAAATATTTTCATTATCAAAATCGAGAAAGAGATTAAGAACAAGGTAAATAATGATTAAAAGTTGAAGAACAATAGTTAGTTAGAAAAAAATCACAATATGAAGACTTATCACAAGATTATTGAAATATCACAAGATAGAAAACAAGAAGAGAGAAGAAAAGATAGTGAGAATACAAACAGAAGATCAAGAAAAAAAAGAAAAGGAAGAAGTACTAAAAGACAACAAATGTGAATCAGAAGAGGTCAAAGAAGAATAAGAAAAGAAAAAAATATTATTAATACGATAGAAACCAATTTAAGTTGATGATGCAACAGATTGAAATAATTTGTGTCATTGAAGGTGTGCTCTTTGCCATTAATTCAATGTTAGTCGACATGATAAAGTTTGAGCCTTTGCAGTTTTACTACAAAAAACCCTGTGTGTTGCGCTCTGTGACAGTTTTACGTGTATTTGCGTTTTGCAATCATCATAATTTAAAGCACACAAACTTTTCTCGCTCAATCAGCATTTATCTTATGATTGAAAACACATTTTCCTGGTAAAAGTTGCTACGTTGGCTTTCCCAATCTTTTAAAAAATGTTCTCGACCTAATTTCAGGACGATTTCAACACATCTAAGATGTCTGAAAACAGATCAGGTTACAACACATTGGCAAAAAAGATCAAGAAAATCATCAATAAGTTGAAATTTGAGCACGACCCACAGATCAGCATAAAACTGTCTGCCTGCCCAAATGGCAGCAGAGCCTTTTGGTCACTGGCGGGCTCCATAGGTCGTAATTTCTGCACATTGCCAGTCTGCCACCTCTTACCAGACTCGTCGGCTCACTAGCAAACACCGCCACTAAAAAGTCCAATTTATTAGGGAAAATGTTTGCAGATAACTCGGCCCTCGATGATCGTTGGTTGCTCACTGCGGATTCTTTACGAAAAAGGTGAAGATCCGCCATCGGGATGTACTCCACGTCTTACGAGGGCTACAAGTTAATAAAGCTAGTGGGCCTGGCGGAGTACCTGCACTGGTATTGCAGAAGTGTGCTGGAGAAATCGCTCCAATTTTGACAAAGCTCTTCAAAATGTCCCTGAAGTGTGGAGCTGTGCCCTTTGGTTGAAAAAAAAGGGTTTGGCACCAAAGACTTGTTAACAAACTCCCATCTTACGGACTTCCTTCATCCTTGTGTACGTGATTTGCCAATTTTTTGAGGAAGAGATCGATACAGACGGTTATTGCCGGTATCACTTCTTCCTGTTATTCAATTAATGCTGGCGTCCCACAGGGATCGGTTCTGTCTCCAACTTTGTTTTCATTGAATCAATGACATTTTGTCATGTGCACCAATACATTGTCACGCGAATGACAGTACAGTGTATGTCAGTTTTTTGTTTGACAAGCCCCCAAAGTGCATAGAAACAACAACGACTCGAACAGCTTCGAAGCAGAGAATGGACTCCTCTTGGAGTAAGAATAATCTTGTCGAATTTAATGTTTCGAATACCCAATCTTATTTCGTTACAACTAAAAGAGATTAAAATTACAATATAGTATCTTTCAACGAAAGCAATTTTTCTAACAAACCTTCCATTGACATGCTCGGTGTAACCTTCAATGACCAGCTGAGGCGCAGAGGCTCCATCGAATTCAGAGTAAAGTTAAGCGTTCTGTACAGAACAGAATTTGGTGGCCATCTCTGGTCTGCAGCCCCTAATTATCTGAAAGAACTCTTGGCTCTGTGCATAAACGGGCGGTCCGTTCAATTTTCCGATGAATTCTCCTATCTCAACAAACGGATTGCAATCTTTGGAGCACAGACTTCGGGTGGGAGTGCTATCCTTTTTCTACACGTATTTCGATGGAAGATGCTCCGAGAAAAAAACAACCAACATTTGTACGCGGTTGAGATTCGATACGTGAGAACGGTTTGCTTTCACGACTCGTTCTTATGTTCAACAGCTCCTTCAACATAAGCCTCTTTAAGACCCAGGTTCACTCCTTCCTTTCCTTAAAAGGCCTTCCACACAGCATTGTCAAAGATGACGGAGGCTCTGAGGGAAATTATTTGAATTATATGTAAGCCTCCTGTGTGGAGTTTATGTTTAAAAAAAAAACAGCAATACGCCATACAGCCGCTTGTGAGCATGTTTTATCCCAGTGGAACAGAGTTTTTTGTAGGCTGCTTTAAATTTGAGCCACTTGAAGTTTCTACTAACAAATTATATAATTCTTCGGGTTAACCCTGTTTTTTATTATTCTCAAGTCGACAGTGACTCAAGAATTTCATTTAAATCACAAAAGAAATGGATGTTTTAATTTTAATAATACCACGGTGAAATTAAAAAATATATATTGAAAAAAAATATTTATTATGTCAAAAACTTTTATTTAACTGTAGAAGTTCACAATGCTTTTTTTTTAAATATGAAAGTAGAATATGAATCCAGCTAGAAAATTTTAAGTCATTCAATTGTTCCTAGTTGGTCTCCTGGTAAGTGTTTCACTAACCGGGTATACTGAACTGTTTATTTCGAAGAGATTGGTGTTAAAAAAATATACGGATTCTTCGACAAAAGGAGTTTGTTTTGGTTTTCCTCGAGGAGTTTGTCTTCCATGCGTTTGAAGGGTTTACTAGTATCCTTTTCCTTTGCCCCAGCCTCCGTTGCCGTTTCCTTTGCCCGAGCCTCCATTTCCACGGTTGTAGTTTTTGTTATTATTTTTATTGTTATTGTTATTGTTATTGTTACTATTGTTGTCATCATTATTATTTCTTCTGGTGTTAGCGAGTGAGCCCTGAAAAAAGGGAAAAAAAAATGTTATTAAAAAGCACTTTAATCGTCTGTCTCTCATGCGTTAGAATGTAGTTTTTTATGAACTGGAACATTGAGATTAGTTGCTCTGTCAGCTGTTCTCCGTTTTGCCCAGAACAGAAAGCAGTGGAGTCCCGAAACGGTTCCTTGATAAAAAAATCATTAATGTTTTTAAGTTCTCGCACATTTCTAAGCGTTTTGAAAACATGGACACTAAAAGTGAAGATGTGGTACGTGCTCAAGCTACCGTGGATAGATGAATTTTCCAATATTTAGACCAAAACTTTCAAAACAGCCTCATTATTTGCCTACAATGTTTGATATAGCCTTAATTACTCACACGTCGCTTGCCGAATTGAAAATTTGAACACAAAGAAGATTACGGGCAAAGTGGGAGGTAGAAGAAAAAGAGGAACATCGCTAATGCGCCAGACTTAAGTGATAAAAGGAATATAGAAAATTAGGATAAGTCGGTGTCTACTGGTCTTTGTGTAGTCCAGGACAGTGAGTAGTAGAGGTCCCAAAAGGCTTCCTTGAGGAACGCAAAAGGTTATTGAATGAATATTAACTCTTTTGTTTGGCCAAACAAAAAAATGAGTTTAAAAATATAATGGTGGGTGGAATGCAAAAAGAGTTAAAGGAAGGTTACCGTTGCGTTGGATCAATCAGGTGTCAAAGGCGTCCGAAACCCAACGCAGAGATTGAACTGGTGGGGGAGTTTGGTTCATCAACACTAAGTTTCACGGACATTTTTTATACGCCTATTTCTATGAACATCAGTTGAATTGACGGGTGAACACAAAAGACTGTATTAAATAAATGTTTTATTTAACTGAAATTAAGACTCTACGTCTCCACACACTGACTACAACTCTTAAAACTACAGATAGATTTATTGACTTACACTAATGCAGCCGTATGATCAACTTTGTCAGACTTCCACCCTCGAAGAGATTTTTTACTGTCCAAAAATCATAATGCGCCAAATGTGAAAAGGCATATTTGTAATTTGGGTTTGAAACAAAATATCCTTCACACCGACGACATTATTTCTTCATTGATTCACACAAATTGTTACACTGTGACTATTTTGTTTTAGAAGTAATACTTTCACAAATGGGATAAATTCAAAAGCGATATTTCAATTTGACGGGTGTCCAAAGAGATATGTACCATATATAGCGACTGATAGAAAAAATAGGAAGTGTCCGAAAATAAAAATACAGTAACTGTATTTACAGTGTTCAATTACAAAAAGGCGTAAAAAAAAAACTGTCGGTTTAGTAAAATTTGCAAGGAAAATCGTAAATCCGTCAATTTGATGGGTGCCATAAGTCTAGTGTTGAGGGTTTTTATTTTAGGGGTTGCAATCCTTAGCAACGAAGGACTGATTCGGTATTTGGTGCAGGATCGTGGGTAGCAGATGATCCTGGCCTATCAGGGCTATTAAAGTAGTATTTCAATTCTAAATCAGAAACATCAATATAAGTCTGTGTCTACAAGTCTCCGTACAGTCCGAAACAGCAAACAGTGGAGGTCCCATAACGCTGCCTTGAGGGACGCAAAAGGTTATTGAACGAGTGTTACCCTTTTGTTTTCCAAACAAAAAATCAAAACCCAAGAAAGTAATGGCTAATATAACTGGCCAAGAGCAAGGCAAGATCAGAAGAGAAAGATTGCCGTTGCGTTAGAATAATCATTGAAAAAAAGAAGAGGCAAAAACATTGCAAATAATCGATTGTTCCAGTATTTGGTGTAGGACAGGTATATATTACCGTGACTGTTGCCAGGAGCACGAGGGCGACGAAGAGAAGATAGAAGAACTGCATGTTGATTGATTGTCAGAACTGATACCTTTCTTCGATTTGCAGCAGCTTATATATAAAATATTTTTCGTATATATGTTTAGTGAGTCATATTATTTTAACATGTTTTAATTATTGTAACAGCAGCCGCACTAATTCTCCAAGCGGCACAAAAATATTTGGATTATTTACCTAATATATCAAACGTCTATTTATTTGACAGGTTGAATGGTATTTACTGTCAAATATTCTGTTTTCGTGTTATTTTGTGATATCATTGAACTGTGACAATTTTACTAATACCGACTAACACACCGACCCCTTCTTTACAAATTTAATAATTAACTTGACATTATTTTTCATCCACTTAAAAATAATTCAATGATTAATAGTTAAGGTAATTTATAAGAAAAACATTAACATTTCCTACTGAAACCCTTTTTACAATATTCAATCAACTTACAATAGATAAAAAATAAAAATATAAAGAAAAACAGTTAAATAACATACAACTTAAGACTTTTGATAGATATCAGAATAAAAATTGACTGACGGCCTCCATGGTCGAGTGGTAAGACACTCGACTACGGATCCGAAGGACGCGGGTTCAAACCCGGCGTGCGCCAATAACTTTTATTCAATTAATATGTGCCATAACACATTTAATTCATATAAAAATAATAAAAAGTATATTGGCGGCACGTTCCAGAGTGGTAGATACTCTAAGTATCGCCCTGGTGAAAGACCACCATAAAGAATCGGAACGTTGCTCGAAATGGCTTTAGCCGTGTTTGGTGACCAGATCTGAATAGCCAGGTACTTCTCGACCTTCCTCTTCCCAATATTCTGCCCCTCCCCACTACCTTCAGCCTAACAAAATACCCTATTTGGGGATGCCATAGTCTCACTGGCTCTAGACGGTTGGGAGCAGTTGAGACTCTTGTGCGGTATTCATATAAAATATAATTAAAAATAAAAAAGTAACACTCAAATCCTAAAACAGAACACTAAGCATTCTCAAAATACCTTGTTTTATATTTTTTATATAAATACCGCACAAGAGTCTCAACTGCTCCCAACCGTCTAGAGCCAGTGAGACTATGGCATCCCCAAATAGGGCATGTTGTGAGGTTATTTCAGTTATTTCAGTTATTTATTATTTTAAAAACATTACAAAATTTTTATTTTTAAGGCGTTTTTAAATAGAGCGAATAAGTGTATTAATACACAATATTCATAAATATAAAACAATTAATTCTAAAAAAATATAAATTGCAATGAATGCAAAGCAAAGACAGTAAAAAATAAAACAGTAAAAAATTAGATAATTTAAACATAATTTTTCATCCAAATGATGTATAAAAAAATAAATAAAATAAAACTAAGGAATAATTATACAAATAGCAGGAATGCTTGTCGTTTGAACGAAGCTTCATTTATGCAAAATATATCGACATCCGAAGCGATTCGATTCAACAACATGATTGCCCTCCCCACCGGCTAGTTGGTCGCTAGCTATTGGCAAGTTGGTCCTGCAGGCCGGGAGATAAAACAACCTATGCTGGCGATGGCGAAGATAACCGTCTGGAACATAGAAATGAATGCTCTCCATGATAGCTGAGTTTTCAGACCATCCACGAATCAATCTGAAGAAATGTGTTGCAATGTACACATCCCTTCTGACCTCTAGATGGTTTGTTCCGAGCATACCCAAGAGAAAGTCGGTAGGATAGAGCCACGGGTAGTAACCGTACTCCATCAAGTAAAGAAATCTCAGAAATTTCTTCTGAACCTTCCCCAACATGAGGGAGTACTTGACCTCGTGTGGACTCCAAACGATCGACCCACTCTCAAGTCTACTCCTTACTAATGAGTTATATAAAATTTTGAGAACCCGGGTGTCTCTGAACTTCCTTGCGGTGCGTAAGACAAAACCCAGCATTCTCAATGAATTGCCACAAGCCATCTCAATGTGAGCATGAAATGTCAGCCTACTATCAAACATGATTCCGAGATCCTTCATAGTGGAGACACGTTTTAAACATAGGTTGTCCATCGTATACCGGTAGTACCAGGTATGACACGCCCTAGTGAATGACAAAATTAAACATTTAGATATATTGAACTCAATATTATTCTTTTTACTCCAGTCAACAATTCTATCTATGTCTGACTGAAGGCGATTTACAGTCTTCTAAAAGTTTGTATTTCAATGAAAAGTTTTAGGTCATCAGCAAATAGAAGAGACCTAGAATGCAGAATTACCTCTGAAATATCATTAATAAATATGGAAAAGAGGAGCGGGCCTAAATTAGAATCTTGGGGTACTCCCTGATCATTACAAAAAAACAAATTGGATGTGAATACTTCATGTGATACGAATTGTTTTCTGTCCGCAAAGTAACTAGCAAAAAAGTTTAGCTGTCGTATGAGAGAAACCTAGTGTAGACAGTTTATCAAGTAAGATGTCGTGATTTACGGTATCGAAGGCCTTAGAAAAGTCATTATATGAACAATCTACCTGGTGGCCTTTATTCAAAGATTTTGATACATAATCGAGTAAACACCAATAGGTTTGTTTCTGTTGAACGACCTTTTTCTAAATCCATGCTGTTCGAAATTAGAAACGGGTCCACTTGTGGTAGCATGTATTTATGAAGAATCGATTCGAACAATTTAGCCGGTGCAGGAAAGTATTGCCACTGGTCACGAAAATTTTCCACTGAAGTCTTTGCACCGCTTTTTTATAAATCGGACAAATTTTTGATACTTTCCAGGAGTCAGGAAATACTCCAGTTTCTATGGAAAGGTTAAATAGGAAACTCAGTGGAAGTTTTAAAAACTCGACACAACCTTTAAAGAAAAACACCGGGAGAAAGTCTGGGCCAAGTGAATGAGTATTTTTCATTTTTCTAATGGAGGATTCTATATCTGATTCGTCAATATGACCAATATCGATATTTTGGGCTCCCTTTACATTCAACTTGGCAGCAGTGTTAGGATTTAGTAATGGAGGTTCATTACTATACACAGTGGAAATGTGTTGCAAAGGCGTTAGCTACATCCACTCCTCAGACTTCCCGATCTCCGTGCATCATGGTGTCTTGAATACCACCATCCCTTGCAGCGATTTGACGTCCCAAAACATCTTGGGATCATGTTTGATATCGTGTTCAATGGAATTCAGATATGCTTGGAAAGCAGTGCGAATATTACGCCTTACCACGGCTCTATGCACACTGAATAAGTCATAGTCACACTGACTGCCAGTAGCCTTCCATTTTTTATGGAGAGCATGCTTCACCCTTATACCCGCGATGATATCTCCAGAGAACCACTTCGGATAGCGATGGCCTCCTCTACTAGAAGCTTTTCTAGTAAAACATGCATCAAAAATATTGTAAATACAAGAATAAAAATAGTGTACCGCCTCATTTATAGTGCAAAAGTATAAAGTTCTTGCCAATCTACTTGGCTCATCATGTATTGGAGATTTTCAAAATCACCCTGCCCAAAATTCCATCCACGCAGAGCGTTCTCATCATTTTTTGGAAATTTCGTAGTCCCTAACACTGCTCTTGCATGAAAAAAAGAAATTCTAATGCAGGGGTGATGCTTATCCTCAGTTAGAAGAGGAGAATTGCAATGGACAACATTAACATATGAATAACATAAAATCAAATCTAATATTCAGGGAGTTAACATTGGAAATGTCCATTGTATTGGGAGAGACCAAGAACGGCGCATACAAAGTTCAGGTCGTGTTCAATATCTTTGGTACCTCGCGCGGAGTATAAGTTGAAGTCTCCAAGCACAATAACATTCCTCCACCAATAGTATTCAAATTTTGATGAATTTTACTGAAAAATAATTGATAAGTGTCAATGTTTGATGCCGGTGGGAAGTAAACGGTATATAAGTAACACGTGATTTATATGTAATTTTTACCCATAGGTCTTCGTTGACAGTTTCTAGAGCAGGTAAGTGCTCTGCCTTAATAAGGCCATTCTCGTTTTTCACGGCTAACAGACAGCCTCCTCCCTGCCTGCGGCCACTACCACTGTCCCTGTCTTTTCTAAATATATCGAAACTGTCATCGAAGAGCTCAGGGTTGAACACACTTGAGTTTAGCCATGTCTCAGTGAGTCCAATTACATCATAATTATTCATCAAAACATTAGACGAAAAAAGAAAACATTTAGTCTTAAGTCCTCTAACATTTTGGTAAAAAATATGTAGATTATTCGAATGTCAACTGGGCTTAAAACTAGGAAGTCATGGTGTATTTAAATTGTTCTCCCATTCCTTCAAGTAGGAGTACTTGGGCCAGTGTTCCGGTTTAAGAATTTCATTCTTTACCGAAAGTGGGATTCCTATCTTGAACGATGCGTATTCTCCCTTTGATTTGATTTGAGGTGGAAGGTAGTGGAGGGGGGAAGGAGATTGGGAAGAGGAAGGTTGGAAAGTACCTGGCTATTCAGATCTGGTCACCAAACACGGCTTAAGCCATTTCAAGTGACGTTTCGATTCTGAATGGTGGTCTTTTATCAGGGCGATTCTTAAAGTATCTACTAGAGTTGGTCGATATCCGAGTTGGGTGAACCTGCGGTTCCAGTTATCGGTGATCGGCGAGAAACCGGCTATTTATCCAGTTCTTTTAAGAACCGGTTACTGGTGCCAGAAAAATTCCTCCAAGAAAAAATTTAATATTGGGAAAAAAAAAATTTTTATGAGGGGGGGGGGGGTTACTAGTGAAATTCTGAAAACGGTAAGAACTGCAACTGTAGAATCGGTTCCTTGTCAAAAGGTTCTTTCCGTCAAAAACCTATTGAGCCCAAACCGGTTCCTCGGAGATATAATATTAACGGTTCCAGTGACTGGCTTGCAACATAATAATACTTGGCGCATATTAATTAAAAATAAGCTATTGGCGCACTCCAGGTCTGAACCCGCGACCTTTGGATTCATAGTCGAGCGTCTTACCACTCGACCATGGAGGCTGTCAAATCTCTGTCTAGGAATAACTAACTATAACAATATTCCTGTAAATATAAAAACTTCAAAAATGAATTTCAACTTAAGTTGAAATATTACACCAAACAACTTTGACAGTCCTTAAAATTGTTATTATAATTTTTCTATTTTTTATTATTTTTTTCTTATTATTCTACAAACCTTGTGTTATCATCATGTTCTGACATTTATTACTTTAACTAATTTTACACAAATACTTTGTATTTTCTCTGCAGTATTCTAAAAACTTAACTCCATTATATTATTTGAGGAAAATTCCCTCACCCAACACAAAAACCTCGTTCTTTATGGTGTGGAAAAGTTGACACAGTTGGAACAGTTTTTAGTTATTCACTGTGCAATTTTTTTTAACAATTATCTTATTATACTAAATAATCTATATAAGAAAATTTAAAATAAACTATCGTTTTCCCAAGATTATTATTATTCAGAGTTTATGTATTTTTTTTTGTATAACAACCCCTCTACTCTACTCTTTGACATACTAAAAATTGGTCTGAGAGCAGTGCGGACGAAGTATCCTATTGTCTTCTTGAATTTATATTAAAACAATGCATAGTGAGATTAACTAATTAACTAACCATCACACCGTTTCACCACAGGGGTATGCAGAGAGGACGGAAGGCCATACAACTCTGTCTCGGCACACACTTCTTCATTCATACATCGTCTCATACATACTCTTCTCTTATTTTGATTCTTCACTGACCCGATTCAAGTATTTGATTTACTTGATCGTGCCAGGTCTTCCTCGAGCGTTCTCGACTTCTTCTACCATTCACTTTCGCATCATTTAATATTTTTACACTCTTTTCTCTGTTCATTTATTCTACATGCCCCCACCATCTAAGCGTCCCTTTATGACCCTATTCATTACGCTTGCATCAGTTTTGCACTCTTTCCGGATATCCACATTTTTAATACGGTCATACATGGTTTCACCGCACATACGTCTCAGGGATTTCATTTTCACAGCGTTCAGCTTACTTTCATCCTTCCTCTGCCAGTTCCATGCCTCACTGCCATACATCAGGGTTGGTGTACGCACTCCATTGAGAACTGCCAGCTTCGCTTCTTTGTACCATTTCTCAACTGCGCCAAGAGCGTTCAGTCCTCCATTAATGGAGTTTCCTGCATTCACCCTTCTTTCAATATGCTAAAATGAGAAGAAAATATTTAAGGTCTGAAAACTGTATCAGCTAAAATCTGAGCCATATTGTTCGTGGTATTTGCATATGACCAAGAAATACAATGAACTGATACTGAGTATTCCTTCTTAGAAAAGAAACCACGCAGAGTGAGGGAGACAACGTTTACGCGAAAAATGGTCAAGTCGGCTAGGCAAGATGGTAAACTAAATAAAATGCGTGACATAAAGCAAAAATCATTTATGATTATGAAAATCAAAGAAACTACTGGTAAGAACAAATAAACGGAGGAAAAGTCCAGTGAAAGAGTCTCAACATTCTTACAGTTGAGACTCTTGTGCGTATATTCATATTAAAAAGGAGATTTTCTCATATACTGTAGGACAAACAAACATTTCTTGCTCAACTAGCCATTTATTTTATCGATTGGAAACGCATTTACCTGGGGAAAGTTGCTCCGTCGGCTTTACCAAACTCTTAAAAAATGTGTAGGACCCGACTTCAGCAGTATATCAGTATTTTTGGGGAAAATTGTCTGACTGGCCATACGCCATCCTTCAACAGCTGCTTGAGAGATATTATTTGTCGCAGTAGAACAGAAATTCCTGTGGGCTGACTAATGATTTGCATCTACAGGATAACCTTTTTTTATTCTCAATGGTGGCCCGACACCTTCATCCACACCAGAAAAGAAATAAACGTTTTGATAAAATCAAAATACCATGTGTGAAATAAAATACATCGATTAGATTTGTTTATTTATTATGTCGAAAACTTTTATTCAAATATTGTAGAAATTAACAATCTACTTTATTTTTAAATTGATGCGGAGTGGCAAATCATCAAGTTGTTGCTAGTTGGTCTCCTAGTACGTATCCTGCACACCAGGAGAACTTCACTGATTAGTTTGAAGTGGTGGTATTAAAATAAATGTACGGGTTCAGTGACGAAAAGGGTTGGTGTTGGTTTTCTTTGAGGGGAATTTATTTGGTGGGTTTGAAGCGATTACTACATTCAATTTCCTCTGCCGGGGCCTCCATTTCCTTTGCCTCCATTATTTCCTTTGCCTCCATTTCCTTTGTTCGAGCCTTCGTTTCCACGATTATTGTTGTTGTTATTGTTGTTGTTATTGTTGTTGTTTTTGTTATTATTGTTTCTGGTGTTACCGAGAGAGCCCTGAAAAAAAGTACAAAAATTGTTTTCAAAAAGCACTTAAACCGTCTCCGATGCACTGGATTAAAGTTTTTTTGTGAATCTAGAATCAAAAAAATAACCGCTTTCTACTGTTAACCGTGTAAATCAGGACAGCAAGTAGTGGAGGTCCCAAAACGCTTCCTTGTGGGATGCAATACGATTTTAACATCAAGAAGATAGTGGTAAGTGGGAGGCAAAAGGAGTAGATGAAGTTTCCCTTTGCGTTGGAAAAATCAAGTGTCGCAGGTATCCAAAACTCACGCAGAGCTATTAAAAGTGGAGGAGCTTGGTTCACTGGGATTTTTAAATGGGGTTCATGATGCTTAGCAATGGAGCAAAGACAAAATAGTTGTAGTCTGCAGTAAAAAGCAGGAGAAGCATTAAAAATAATTGACTCGTTGGACTGATCGAGAATTTGGCGCAGGACCACGTGAAGTGGATATGTCTGGTCTATCAGCTATTAAAGTGGGAGTCTCGATTCTTAGCAATGAGGGAAAAGCCAGAAAATAACAAATTATTTTTTATTTATTTATGAATGAATGTATTACCGTAACTGTAGCCAGGAGCACGAGGGTGACGAAGAGGAGATAGAAGAACTGCATTTTGATTGATTGTCTTATCGGGTGGAGAAAACTGATACCCTACTTTGATTCACAGCAGCTTATATATGAAAAGTTTATCGTATCTTTTCATTGTGAGAAATATTGTTAAAGCAATAAATTGTTTTATTTATTTTAGCAACAGCTGTATCTATTCTTGAAACTGAAAAGAAACACATTTGAATTATTTACTTAATTTTTCAAATGTCAATTTGTTTGACGGGTATTATTTTTTGTCGAAAATTCTGTTTTTCTATTTTTTGACACTTTCATTTTATTTATTAGTGAGGTCGTTTTCTGGTGGCAATTTTACAACCATCGACTAATATACTGACCCCTTCTTTATAAACTGTTGTCACCCCTAAAATGATTATTTAGACTTTTTCATGTATTTCGTTTGCGTATTGGCCCCAAAAATCTTGGGCCTGCCCTTACTTGATATGGAAATCGCTTTGCGAATTTATGTTTTGTAACAATTGATTCCAATCATACAATCCTGAACTAGCCAAAGCACTATTTACTAGAGTTAAAGACAATAATTTCAGACAAAAACAAAACTCTGCTCTTTGTATTTCTTGTCGTATTATTTGTATTTTGACATAATTTTGGCCAAAATTAGTTTAGAATCAACAAAATCACCTCAAAGGCACTGTTACTAAGACTGTAACTAACACACATGAATCTTTAAATACTAATATAAACCAAAAAGACCTAAAGGCAAAGTATTATGCATCAAAATTGACAGCCGTCAAATGTCATCAAAAAAATTCCCCAGATAAACAATGGACAGATCCAACTTGATGAATTCATACGAGAATGAACTGTAAAGTAACTATCTTTAGAGTTTATATTCGTATAACAAGACTGCGTCTTAGGGATGTACTTGAATATGGATCCCTTTATAGCTGGAACGTGACACTTGATATTCGCACTTGGCGTCGCAATGACCCATTTATCGTTTCCAATCACATTGCGGTAAAGAAATCCCATTCGGCTTATTTTGTTTTTTTAATTATAATAAATCTTTATTTAAATACAGTTAACAGTAATAACAGCAAAATAATAAAAATAAAAGCAGAATAATCATATAAAATACATAGAGTGTATAAAGTGTAGGTACATTTATATATTTTAACAAGAGATCTATACATTTTGAAACAGTATATATATATATATATATATCTATTACAGAAATATTAATTAAATAGAAATATAGACCATTATCCGTATTTGCTTAATACATATAACTTAGTTTTTGTATATTTGTATACAGTTATTACTTTTGCTTTCTCGTAACCTGCCTCACTAGGCAAGCCTGTGTTGAGGCAGTAATTTTTGCTGATTGTTTTGGTTACTTCAAATTAAATTAATCTATGGTTAATGTTATTTGAAAGTGTGAATTTAATATAAATATAGAAATAGTAACAAAAAATCGTACATATATAAATAAGTAATTATTTGTTCTGTGATTGGTCTATTACTTTGAATTTGGGTGAGTACACTAGTAAATGCTCTGTCTTTGCTATTAATCCAAATTTTTATGTTATGTTTGAAATTATTTAATGTTAGACATTGTTTTAAATTTTCTGGAAGAATATTGAAGATTCCTGTCGCAATGTACCTAAAACTCCGTTGACCAAATGTGGTAGAGAAAACAAGATATTGGAGTAAATCTTTGTTAGTATTACAAGTAAATCGAGTGTGTGCTCTTTTTTCGTAATATTTATGTTGGATTGTAAAAAGATGAGTGATAATTGATTTTACATATATTTGTCGAACGTCAAAAACTTTCACGATGTGATAAATTGAGTTAGAACTTGCAACTAGGGGTAGCTTGAGGATAATTTTTATAATTGTTTTTTGTGCTTTTATGACAGGGTCTATAGCAGATAATGTTCCACCTCCCCAAGCTATGACACCATACTCAATAAAAGCTTGACATATCGCAAAGTAAATCATTTTTAAATGTTAATTTCAAGTCAAGAAAGTTTCTTATGGTTCTAAAAAAAAAGAAAATGGTTTTCTGATTTTTGTGCAATGCTTTGCGTGTGAAGGTTCCATTTGAGGTACGGATCAATGGTGAGGCCAAGGTACTTCATCTGAGTGGTGCGATCTATCTTAGGACACTGACAGCATACGTCGGGATTTAGACACAAATGTATTCAAATGGGGATATCATCATGTGGTTGGCCTGCAATGTTAATGCTTGATGTGATATATTTTGTTTTCTCGGTGTTTAGAGTGAGTGTATTCATATCCAACCATTTTTTGACAATGCCAATATCGCTGTCAGCGTTTTTATATACAACTGACCACGTATCAGCTTGAAACAGTAAAACCGTATCATCAGCAAAACTGACGATTTTTCCTTGAATATTAAGGTTACATAGTTCGTTAATATATAGCAGAAACAAAGTTGGGCCCAATACACCTCCTTGAGGAATTCCGTATTTGGATGAACACTGGTTGCTGAGTATATTCTGTATTTTTCACTTGTTGTTTGCGTCCATTTAGGTAGCTTTGAAATAAGTTTAGTTCATTTCCTGTAATGCCAATTTTTTCAAGTTTTTTAATTAATTTGTAAAGAGATATTGTGTCAAATGCCTTAGAAAGGTATAAGAAAATTGAGATGCATTTTTTGCCTTTATCGAGGGACTTCACAATGAAATCAGTAACAGCAGCGATAGCATCTGAGGTACTCTTATTTTGTTGAAACCCGTATTGATTTTCTGAGAACAACTTTTGACTGGCGACAAATTTTACAAGTTGAGTATTAATAATTTTTTCAAAAACTTTCGACAGACTGGTCAGTAGAGTTATTGGTCGGTAATTATTGATGTCTGTCCCAGCCTTATGTATTGGAATAACGATACCTTGTTTCAGATTTGAGGGAAAGTGTCCCTGGGTAATACTTGGGTTTATAATGTGTACTAGAGGCAATGAAATTTCCGTAGATAACAATTTCAAAATGTTTGTTGTTATTCCATCTACTCCGGCAGAAGAAGTATTTTTTAGTGATTTAATTATTTTTATAACGTCTTCCTCCGACACAGGATGGAGAACGAAATTTATAACTTTTGGTTTTTTTGCTTCTTTAACTACTGCTTCAGGAAATTGTTCATTCCCAGATTTTGGAATTCGAGAAGCGAGATTATGACCAACATCATCAAAAAAAATATTGAAATGATCAGCAACAAGCTTTGGATATTTCGAGGTGTCAATAATGTTCCCATCAATAGAGAGTTTGTTTATGTTGTGTTTGTCTTTGGTATTTTGCGTATTTGTAGCTTCTTTCACACGGTCCTCTTTTTTCCTTTTCTCAAATAACATTTTTATCTAGATTTATTATTTCGGATTATGACCTTTTCGCTTTATTTTTTACTATAGCATGATGGGAAAGAGAATTATTTCACTTATTATATATTTTCCGCTCATATATCACCCTCCACATATCTAACGGTTATGTTAAATTGATTATTTTCACTATTGTGGAGAAGTCAGAAAGTTTCAGTCGGTTAGACTTACTGGAAAATTAAACAAAATCTATTTTGAAAACCGAAAAGAGTACCCGGGTACCCTTTCAGTCACATAAAGGTTAAGGTTGGATTTGAATGAATCTATGAAATATTATTTACTTTTAAATAAAGGTTAAGGTTGGATTTGAATGAATCTATGAAATATTATTTACTTTTAAAAAAAATCTAAGTTTTTAGAAAATATTCGAGCTCCATTGTCAACAATGTTTTAACATTTTAAGAAAGAATTGTAGGGCCATAAATACGCCATAAGTCGACAACCGCTTGTGTGCCACTATTTGTTGTATTGGAACAGAGTTTTCTGTGGGTCGCGTTAAATTTGAGTCACTTCAAACACATTGTGACTGATTATATGAATCAGTGTAAGTATCGCCTTGTTGTGAGAACACCATTTAGAATATAATCGTTGCTCGATGGAAATAGCTTTAGACATTTGTGACTAGATCTGAAAAGCCAGTTACTTCCCAACCTTCCTTTTTCCCATCTTCTCCCCCTCCCCACTACCTTCAACCTCACAACATACCCGCGTTGCTTCAGCATATATCGGACTCTGAGTTTAAGAAGAAAGTGGAACATGAGCACAAGGGAACGTGGCGCTCTCGCAGCTGGCTGACGTGTTTTAGTATTTCTCGTTATTTTTCGCCAAATAAGTAGGATATTTCACAAATTACTTCTTTAAAATTACACTAAAATTACCGTTGTTGTGTATAGGTTAAGTGAATAAACTCTAAATAATTTTAATGTGTCCAGTTTCGACGTAATTTCGATTTTTAAGAAAATATTTCAATCTTTAAATATCAGTGTTTTAAATGCAGTGCAATGAGAATGGCTCGCTTTGACCCTTGTCCAGATGTGTCCTTCGACCGCCCGGGAACCGGCAGGGGGGCGGGGGAGTGCCGATCTCGACCGACTGTTCCCGAACGCGAACGAACCAGGCACCCAACAAATCACTTAAGTGACACCCTTACAGATGACAGCCAGATGACATTTCCTCACGTTGATCTAAATCTGTTAGGGCGGCCGCATTCCATCTTACATAAACATTACAATTTAACAATATCTGTACAGCACCCTTGAGGTGATTTTTCACAAAAACGGCGCTATAAAAATCATCCAAATATTTTATTATTATTGATACGAGGTTCACTAAAAACGACGGCTTGATTGTACCAAAATATTATAGTAAATACGGGCAGCGAACCCTGGAGTATAACGTGCCTAAATTATTCAACATGTTACCGAGCAATTTAAAAAAATGTGAATTGTTTACAAGAGTCAGATATATGCTGAAAAATGGCTCCTAAGTAGAAATAATTTAAATTAGGCGTTTCTATTATGTGTACTTAAGAAATTGATGTATTGTTGTGCTATATTATGCTGCCCAGTGCATCATGGTATGATTTTATAGTGTATCAATTTCTTAAGATGTGTGAATTTTAATAATATGTTTATATATTGATAAGATCATCTATATTTTCCTTGTATTCAATATCCTGTTGACAAACTATTTTATTGTAGTTTAACGGGATGGTGATTTTCGAAGAACAATAAAAAACCCCATTTGGAGATTCCATAGTCCCACTGGCCCTAGAGGGTTAAGAGCAGTTGAGACTAGTGTGGTATTCACTATAAAAATAAAATATTTCAAAAATCTACCCAATATTTGTTATTTTTTTTATTAAATTGAAAGTGACTTAAGACTTTTGTTCACTCCATAAAATAAATGCATTATTTAATAAAAGAAATACCATGATGAAATAAAAATTATATCAGCTGACAAAATATATTTATTATGCCCAAAACTTTTATTTAAATGTAAGAATTCAAAGTCTAATTAGAATAGTTTTGAAAAAGTGGAACATGAAATCCAGTTAGAAAATGATGAATCATTGATTTGTTGCTGGTTGGTCATCTGGTACGTGTACCATACACCAGAAGAACTGCATTCGTTATTTTGAAGATATTGGTATTAATTAAAAGATGTCATTGAGGTTTGTTGCTTTAGGGCTTGAGGCGCATATTTTTCATTGCTCCGTTTCGGTTATTCTTATTATTATTGTTGTTGTTGTTGTTGTTGTTATTGTTCCTTGTGGCACCGAGTGCGGCCTGAAAAAAAAAATTGTACATAAATTTAATGTGTTATGACACATATGCATTAAATACAAGTTATTGGCGCACGCCGGGTTTGAACCCGCAACCTTTGGATTCGTAGTTGAGCGTCCTACCACTCGACCATGATCCAGATTCTTTCAATACTGGATCAGTCTAGACTGCAATAGTTGGACTGATTCACTATTTATAGAATCTGGAACATCGGGATTAATCAGTGTCTACTGCTCTCCGTGTAGCCTAGGGCAGTCAGTAGTGGAGGTCCCACAACGCTTCCTTGGGGGACGCAAAAGGTTATTGAACGAATTTTACCCTTTGGTTTGCTAAATGAAAAGTTAAAACTCAAGAAGTAATAGGAACTGGCCAAGTGGAAGCGAAGAGCAAAAGAGAAAGATTTCAGTTGCGTTGGAATAATCATTGAATGGAAGAAGAGACAGAAGCATTGAAAACAATCGACGCGCTGGACTGATCCAGTATTGAAAGAATCTGAAGAATTGGGATTAATCGGTTTCCACTTCTCTCCGCGTAGCCTTGGACAGCAGTGGAGGTCCTAAAATGCTCATTTGAGGAACGCAAAGGGTTATTGAACGAGTGTTACTCTTTTGTTTTCCAAACAAAAAATTGGAAACTTAAGAACTTTATAGGAACTGGCCAAGTTAAAAGCAAGAACAATAGAGAAAGACAACCGTTACTTCTGGAATATTCATTGAATGAAAGAAGAGACTAAAGTAATTAACGGGTAGGGCTAATCAGGCATTTGGTATATGACCGCGGGTAGTGAAAGAGGCTGGTTTATATTGGCTACATGATGTGGTGAAGGTTATAATCCTCAGCAATAAGGGGACAACTAGGAAAGAACAATTTTAAACAAATATTATAAATGTTAGACTATATTACCGTAGCTGTTGCCAAGACCACAAAGGCGACGAAGAAAATGGTGAAGAACTGCATATTGATTAATTGTCTTACCGGGTGGAGAAAACTGATTAATTATTTCGATTTACAGCAGCTTATATATTGAAAAAAAATTGTATCTTTTTATTATCAGTCATATTGTTTCAACAATCGATTTTTGATTTATTGTAACAGCAGCTGCATCAATTATTTTAGCTGAAAAGAAACGTATTTGAATTACTCGTTTAATTTATCAAAAGCGCATTCATTTGACAGGTTGAATATTATTTCGTGTCAAACATTCTGTTTATTTTACAGTTTGATTTTATTTATGACTGAGGTCATTGACTGGTGGCAATTTCGCTTCCATCGACCAACATATTCACTAATATAACTTCTTTACAAACTATTCTTACCCTAAAATAATTATTTAGAGTTTTTTATGCAATTCGTAAAATAATTACGTGTCCAAAAACTTTTTCACACTTTTTCGTTAGTCGAATAATGCACAGCTATGCTGTCAGCGCAATAAAAAAAAACATTATTATCCCATATTGTGGGTAATTTACAAATGTATAAAGAAAACAGATATTTTTTTTTTTGTAAATAAAAAAAAATAAATAATAATATTGTCCTGAGGATGGAAGAGTGCTTCTGAAACCGGTCAACAAAATATTAATAAGTGGTTTTAATTTTTTTTTTAAACCTTTTTCCTTCTAAATATGGCAAGCCACAAAGTTAATACTTGACAAATGATTTGGGAAATTTTTCAATTAAATTCTATGTTTTTTCAACAGTTTGAACGTATGGTAGATCCAGCGCTGACTCAAAGTTGTGTAGAAAAGAAGGAGATGGAAAGAACCTGTTTTTTGAGATCTGCTCACCAAACATTTATTTATTCAACACAAATCTCGTAAAAAAACAGTGGTTTACCAAATACATTAAGAGATGAATGAAATAAAAATATTGTAAATACATGCAACATAATCTGTCTCTCGACGAATCACCTTTAGATATACAAATTATAACCAAATCCTGTACTGTACAACAAATTCAGCAAGTGCATTTTTTTTAATTTCGCTTCCATGCCCTAAATAGACAAAAAAAATCATAATTATAATTTTAAGTTAGTGAATGTGTCTATCTGATGGGACCTGTCAGGTAAGTATGTTGCTGTATATTTTCTCATTAAACTAGGAATTGGTATGTAATAATAAAAATAAGATCTGTACAGCGCCCTTGAGGTGATTTTTCACAAAAGCGGCGCTCTACAAAGCATCCAAATATTATTATTATTATGCAAAAATACTGTAAAAAAATTGAGACCGGTTGGTAGCTGAGTGGAAAAACGCGTTGGACTCCCACCCGGGCGTCGTGGGTTCAATTCCTCTGCGGATAAGTTTTTTTTTTTTTTACAATAACTCCACACAGGAGGCCTTGAGGAAAACAATTTCCCTCAGGGCCTATATCATCTTTGGGGATGCTGTGTGGAGGGTTTTTTTAGGAAAGGAAGGAGTGAACTTGGGTCTTGAAGAGGCCCATGTTGAAGGAGGGAGGAAACACAGAGGCCGGCAAATCGTTCCATAGCCGAGCTGTTGAACATAAAAACGAGTCGTAAAAGCGACCCGTTCTCATGTATTGAATGTCAACCATGTACAAATGTTGGGCGCGCGTTTGGCGAGTTTTCCGACTTAAGAAGAAGTCCTGAGAAGTCCTCCATCCAAAAAATATATGCACAGTATAATAAAATAAACTGATAGCTTATTTACACCCCACGAATGGACAAGGTATTACTGATAGCTTATTTACACCCCAAGAATGGACAAGGTATTACTGATAGCTTATTTACACCCCACGAATGGACAAGGTATTACTGATAGCTTATTTACACCCCACGAATGGACAAGGTATTACTGATAGCTTATTTACACCCCACGAATGGACAAGGTATTACTGATAGCTTATTTACACCCCACGAATGGACAAGGTATTACTGATAGCTTATTTACACCCCACGAATGGACAAGGTATTACTGATAGCTTATTTACACCTCGCGAATGGACAAGGTATTACTGATAGCTTATTTACACCCCACGAATGGACAAGGTATTACTGATAGCTTATTTACACCCCACGAATGGACAAGGTATTACTGATAGCTTATTTACACCCCACGAATGGACAAGGTATTACTGATAGCTTATTTACACCCCACGAATGGACAAGGTATTACTGATAGCTTATTTACACCCCACGAATGGACAAGGTATTACTGATAGCTTATTTACACCCCACGAATGGACAAGGTATTACTGATAGCTTATTTACACCCCACGAATGGACAAGGTATTACTGATAGCTTATTTACACCCCACTAATGGACAAGGTATTACTGATAGCTTATTTACACCCCACGAATGGACAAGGTATTACTGATAGCTTATTTACACCCCACGAATGGACAAGGTATTACTGATAGCTTATTTACACCCCACGAATGGAAAAGGTATTACTGATAGCTTATTTACACCCCACGAATGGACAAGGTATTACTGATAGCTTATTTACACCCCACGAATGGACAAGGTTTTACTTATTCGAAGGAATCTTATGACTTCAAATTGAAGTTGTGTGAATCATTGTATATGACATGGTATAATTCTCCAATTTCCAGAATGTCAAGACTTATTAACTCAAGCCATGGTCTTGAAATTTTTGGTAGCAGTCTAAATGATTTTTATCATGCTTTACGACTCTACCAAAACTTTGAGTAGACCATGGCTTGAATGTTCTCTCTTATGTTTATATTGCCTTATTTTTGTCATCGCTTCATTTATTTTAATGAATATGCTATTTCTTATCTGTTACTCTTTTTTCTATTTCGTGTTTTATATGTATTTTTGTAATTGAATAGTTCCATCGCTGTATATATTGGCGTGTTTTTATATGAGGAAGTTCTGACTTTCGGTGAGTAAAACGTCACATGATGCCTCGCACGAATGCACTTATTTAAGGCGGACAAGTTGATCTCCTTTAGTATATTAAGGTTATAAATACTTTTAGAAATCAACTTGTAAAAATGTTAACCCAAAAACATCTTCCGGCGGGCTAGCAGCTAGTGAAAGTCATTTGAGCAACGTCTTGTGGGTACAATAGGGTGTTAAACGTCATGTTGAAAACATTTTTTTAAATGAAGACTCCTAAATCCAGTGAAAGCTGTGTCTTCTTCTTGTGAATTCAGCCTTCACTAGCAAACGTCAGGGTGGGTACCTGAATTCGAATAATAATAACCTCCATAGTCGAGTGGTAAGACGCTCGACTACGAATCCAGAGGTCGCACGCTCAAACCCGGCTTATGCCAATAACTTTTAATTGATCAATATGTGTCATAATACATTTAATTCATATAAAATAATAAAAGGTTTTTTTGCGGCACGTTCCAGAGTGGTAGATATTCTAAATATTTTCCTGGTGAAAGACCACTATTCAGAATCGAAACGTTGCTTGAAATGGCTTTAGCCGTGTTTGGTGACCAGATATGAATAAACAGGTACTTCCTGACCTTCTTCATCCCCATCTCCTTCTCCTCCCCACTACTTTCAGCTTCGCAAAATACCCCAATTGGGGATGCCATTGTCTCACTGGATCTAGACGGTTGGGAGCAATTGGGACTCTTGTGCGGTATTCACTAAAAAAAAAAATACAACCTATTTTATTTGTCTTGACAATTAATTACTTATAAGCGATTCATGACTCGCTGCTGTTTTAAATGGGTTTGTATCAGAACTCCCTTATAGACTGGTAAGAATCAACTGAATTTCAAATGATGCACTCTTTCGAAACTAATTAAAACTAATCCTGATGAAATTAACCAAGTATTTTGCGTATTTAAAATTAGTAAGTGATGATTAAACTAATGTTTATTTTTCAAACATACAACCGTGCATTATTATTTTTTTTATATTGACCAGACTTCACGTTTATTCAGGATTTATCATTTGTACAGCTGAAAATAATGAAACGTAGAAACGAAATACTAACAAACAAACAGATCACTAATTTGATTTAATCCACGTCACGTTTGACTTTGTCGTTAGCTATATTTGCACACAACTTGTCACATGAGAACGGGTAATTTTTACCACTCGTTCTTTTCAACAACTCGGCAACAAGACGTATGTTTACTCCTTCCTTTTTCGAGAAGACTCTCTACACAGAATCCCCAAATATGACAAAATAAATTAGGTTCTCAACTCTTTCTATTATTTCCAATCTTTCTGCATACGTGTTTATAAGCATGGATATTTGAATATTCAATAATTAAAAAAAAAAATCATTCAATTTACAAAGGAAGCCTTGAAGTAAATTATTTCCCCAGGGCCTATTTCATCTTTGGGGATGCTGTGTGGAGGGTCTTTTTGAGGAAAGGAAGGAGTGAATCTGGGCCTAGAAGAGGCCCGTGTTGGATGAGGGAAGGAACACAGAAGTCGGCAAATCATTCCACTGCCGAGCTATTAAACATAAGAATGAGTCGTAAAAGCGACCCGTTCTAGCGTATTGAATGTCAACCTAAAACAAATGTTAGGCGCGCGCTTGGCAAGTTTCCCGACCATGCGCCAGTGCCAAATCAATGACGCAAGTTTCTCGGAGCATCTTCCGTTGAAATACCGGTAGAAAAAAATACAACATTCCCACTTGACGTCTGTGCTCCAAAGATTGCAACCCGTTTGTTAAGATACGGGAATCTATCAAACAGACCGCCAGATTCTGAACCGAGTCAAGGGTTTTTTCAGGTATTTTGGGGCTCCAGACCAGAGGTGGCTGCCGAATTCAACAGTAGAGCGCACTTGCGAATTGTACAAGGTTAGCATTTGTGTACTATTGAAGTTTCTGTGGACCCTGTACAGTACGCCCAGCTTCTCTGGCTTCGATGGAGCCACCGTGCCTCAGCTAGTCAGTTAATGTAATCTTCCAACAATACAATTTATAACAATATGGCAAGAATTAAAAAAGAACCCCGTGTGAGGTTAGTGGCCAAGACACGATGCATCGTGTTTGAGGGTGGAACACCGAAACTTAAGAAGGTTTATTCCAAGAAATAAATCCAAAAAGAGGTTTTCAAAGAGGGCAATCCTACTGTCCAAATTGGTTAGTAATATTTTTTTAATTGTGTTGTGGTCGTAGCTTTACAATTCATCGATATGTTATTAACCTTTTGCTTATATCTGGAACTGATGATTTGCTGGGTTACGGTAAGTAAAACACATTGCGCATTTAGCGAGCCAGCAGCGCGTTAGATTACCGGGAAATTAGCGGGCATTTTGTTTTATTTTTAAAAGAAGTCAGCTACATTTAACCGTTTTTAAACACAAAATATATCAAAACTTATTTTTCCAAATAAATATTTTTTGTATACGAAATAAAATAATAACCTTTGTGAAACACCACTTTATTTGAGTTAACCGCCAACCAGGTTTCGCTTTTCTCAAGCTTCGTCAGGTTTGATTTTGATGTATTTTGTCTGTTTTCATCAAAGCCAAAGCCTTGATGAAAAAATAACATTTATTTTTTTTCTCGTCATCCAATGACCAGGAAATAACTTTGGAAAACAAAAACTAAGTTTATAATTGATTACCAATAAAAAGCGAGTCACCGAGGGGATTTTTCTCGAAAACGGTGAAAATTTTCTGAAGAATAAGGTTAAGAATAATAAGGTAAATAACAGGGGCAAAATATAAAACAATTATAAGATAATTAAAGATTAACGATAACGCGAAAAATAGCTAAATAAAGAACAAAGGCAATAACAGTGATAAGAAAGCAAGGACGATATCAGGAATAAAAAGAGAAACGAGAAGAAGCAGAAGAAATCAAAGAAGAAAAACGGGAGTCAGAAGAGGTCAAAGAAAAATAAAAAGGTAAAACCAAAAACAAGAACGATAAGAAGAGCAAATAAGTATTGATTCCATATTATATTATGGCAGTGAGGCATATAACTAATAGAGGAAGGATGAAAGCAGACTGAACGCTGGGGAGATGAGATCCCTGAAGCGTATGTGCGGTTGTCATTATTATAATTATTATTCTCTGTTGCAACTTATACAGTTCAACATTCCTTGCCGTAGACCCAGAAACATTGAATTGCTGTTCCTCAAACATCACGATAATAATTATGGGTATAATTCTCCAATGTTCAGAATGTCAAGACTTGTTATCTCAAGCCATGGTCTTGAAATTTTTGGTAGTAGTCTAAATGATATTTGTTATTCTTTACAACTTTACCAAAACTTTGACTAGACCATGGCTGAATTTTCTCTCTTATTTTATTTTGTCCTATTTTTGTCATCGCTTCATTTATTATTATGTATGTGCTATTCCTTCTCTATTGCTCTTTTTTCCATTTCGTGTTTCATATGTCTTTTTGTAATTGGACTTTAGTCTGTTCACTTATAAATAAATAAAACTATGTATGACTGTGTTAAAAATGTGGATATCCGGATAGAATGCAAGGCTGATGTAAGCGTAGTGAATAGGGCCAAGAAAATAATTCTTCGATGGTTTGGGCATTTATAGCGAATGAACGAGAAAAGGAGTGTAAAGGAATATATGATGCGACAGTGAATGGAAGAAAAAGTCGGGGACGCCCGAGGAAGTCATGGCACGATCAAGCGAATCAAATAATGGATGAGGATGACATTGACAGGCAAAGACGAGCACTCAGTCTGAAATCAAACAAGCTCAGTAGAAGATTTCGGCTCTGTAGTCCACCAGTGAAAAGGACACTCTTCCTGGCGTTCTGTACTACCCTATACACGTGCGAGCTCTGAACCAGTTTTAAGAAGAGTAGCATGGAAAGGCTTCGGGTCCAGTACAACAACGCCTACCGCATGAGGTTCAGTCTTCCCAGGCACTGCAGTGCTTCCGGTATGTTCACCGAGGGGCGAGTTCCAGGATTTGCAGCCCTTATGAGAACCAGGGTAGCAGGAATGCGGGAAAGGATTAACAACTCCAGAAATGACCTAATCATGGAATCCCGTCAGATCCCGAACTCAAGCCTATGCTTCTATAAACGCATTGAAGTAAATTATTGCCCCCATCAATCTTAACGCTGCTAGGATGGACTCCCTCTTGATGACGTTTCGCAGAAATGAGGCCTAATATCCTCCATTAATATTTTTTGTACTTGTATTATTTTATTTATTTTCTTTTGAATGTCGGTTCATTGTTATTAGTTAATATTGTTATAACTGTGCATTGATATTAATTATGGAAGGTATTGCATTGCACTACTCCTGCATACCTTCTGTAATAAAACATTATTATTATTATTAAATACTTGAATCGGACTTTGTTGAGGGTCAGAATAACAGAAAAGAATGTACGAGACGATGTGTAAATGTGAAGAAGGTTTTTTTCATTTTTTTTAATTTAATATTAGTTGCTTGTACACTATAAAATTTTGACTTATATACTGCTTATTATTTTGAGTTATGTGTATTTTAAATAGTTCTTACAGGCTATTTTAGATGTATTGTTTGGCATAATTAGGATGGTTTCCGACAGTCATAACATTTCATCCCTTTATGTTGTTAGCTATTTTGTGTGTAGGCCTTATTCTTTTCTGGTAGTCTGATTTATTTGCATGCCCATTATGTTTGTGAATATCAATATTGTAGATATTTTTTCAGAAAAATATTTTGGTTTTATGTTTGGTTTGGTTTATGGTGGTCCGTCCTCTTTACCTACTCCTGCGGGAAAATGGGGTGATGATTAATTAGTTAGTTATATTTTAAATAAGACAATTTTTTTTTTATGATGATGCAATCGATTGAAAAAATTTGGACACATGCGATTATTGTGAACACTGTCAGACGGTTTATTTTTAACTTGTTTGCCCAAGTGTAAGATAGGAAAAACACGTTCAAACCATTTGAAACAATACTTGCTTCCAGCAAAACTGTTTACACCGGTCAAAAGTAAAGCTGTGCAAATTATTCTTATGTTATTAATTTGCCAGGTGGCCTTATTGACGTAACAAATACTTTAAAGTTTGCAAAATAAAATTGTTAAGAACAATATTATTTTGCAAAATTATTTTAAAATTACGACTAAAACTCACCAAATCTGAATAAAGAGTAAAAAAAAATCCAACCGAACAATAATTTCAAAATTTTCTTGTTTGAAAAGTGTAGGAAAGACTTTGATTTAATTTGCATTTTCAAAATTTTTATTTCTATAATTGACTCACTTTCTTTATTGTAACTCATCCAGTTCAACATAAGGAAAATTTAAATGCTATTCCTCAATCATCACTCTACTAATTATGGGTATCATTCTTCACTGTCCAGAATGTCGAGACTTGTTGACTTGAGCCATGAAAATCGAAATTTTTCATACCACTCTAAATGATTTTTCCCATCATTTACGACCCTACCAAAATTTGGCTTGACTTTAGCCTTGATTCGAATGTTCTTTCATGTTAATATTTTGTCCTATTTTTGTCATTGATTCATTATACTTTTGTGTGTGTGCTGCTGCTCGTTTTTCCCAATTTGCGTTTTGTATTTTAATTGGAATTGGACAATAGTCCAATTACAAAAAAATACCAAACACAAAATGGAAAGATCAGGCAACTGAGAAAAAACAGCACAAACATTTTATACAATGAAGCAATGATAAGAACAGGACAAAATATACATAAAAAACCACATTCAAATCAAAGCCAAGCTTAAGTCAAGGTTTTGGTAGAGTCGTAAAGAATGAAAAAGATCATTGAGACTGTTACTAAGAATTTCAAGAAATGAAATTACATTTACAAAGGCGATTGTCGTCATCATCACGGGGTGAGATTTGGCATCTTACACAAAGGTTCTCCATCAACTGCGGCGAGAGGCTTTCGTCTCAGGTCCTCGGTCCTTCCCGTCTCTCCCTTTCTCATTCTGCCTCCGGATGCTGCCCACTTCTACTGGACCACCGACACACTTATCTTCAAGACTTTTTACATACCCAGCTCATCGCAGAAATTTCGAAAATTTCAAGTTACACGTAAATTTATAATTCTCCTTTTTCTGATGCCATATAATTAACAATAATTATTCATATGTCTAAAATTAGGTTAACGTCAGATTTATTTGATTGTTAAGTATTTTATCTGCGACGAATGTTGCTCTAAATTTGGCTGTCTTTTATTTTTAGGAAAATTAACAGCAAATCAACAATGAATACATGCTTCATAATAAAAACAACAAACCATGCCGAATATACATTTTCCTCTGCTGGTGAAAAATGTGAATATAAAGAGTTTTATTTTAGTAAATTAACTAAGTTTGAGCGAGGAGTGGAAGATGGAAGGGAAAATAAAACTGAGATAAAGGAAATAAGAACGAGAGTAGACCGAAAGTTAGTTTGGGTGCAGTCGTGCAGCGGATTTTAGCTTAATAGTAATATTAATTAGTTTAATTATCTATCTAATGAAGTTATCTTTCCCAGCTGCAGAGCTAACAAAAAATAATGATAAAATAATTGATACGAATACTTTGAGTATCTCCCCAGTGAAGGACCACCATTCAAAATCGAAACGTTGCTTGAAATGGCAATATTCGCGTATAATGATCAGATCCGAATAACCAGGTACTTCCAGTGGCCGCTCGTCACTTTTTGGTGTGCTAGAGCCCTAAGATTGAAAAAATGCCATACTTGATTTTGTTGTAGATTAATTTAAAAAAAAAAATTGCATTTAGATTCTAAAAGACTTTTTAGTTTTAGTCACTGACTCACCAAAACTGAAAAATCTCCATCCAATTTTTTTAAATTAATTTATAGATAATAATCATTTTCGGCTACATCAATCATGTAACTTTTTAAATTTCAGCCCTATAATACACTTAAAAGTCACGAGCTGCCCTTGGGTACTTCCTAACATTGTGGAAAACCTTTTTATGGAGAGAGAGCTAAATGATCTTACCTAACCCATAGAAATTTACAATAAATCACTCTATCCTGGTTTACACGTCGTAAACCGTGAGAGAGAAAGAGATAAGACAAGTTATCACATAATATCGCACCACTTTTAGGTATGTAAACATGTTTTCCGTCTCCAGCGACTCCGCCCACTTCGTTGTGTTATGCGACATAACTCAACGATTTCGAGGTTAAATCCTATTTTTTTTTCGAAAGAATGTTATACAAAAAAACAAAACATTATGTCATCATTTGCCAGGGTGTTAGCCAAGCCCGAGTTAGGAAAAAATCAACAACCCTGACTACACTGTTTCGCAAAGATATCCCTCTTGTAAAATTTCGCTCTGAGTTCCTAACCTTTCTCTTCCTCATCTCTTTCCCTTCCCCACGACCTTCAGCTTTACAACATACTCCATTAGGAGATGTCATGGTCCCACTGGCTCTAGACGGTTGGGAGCAGTTGGGACTCTTGTGCGGTATTCCCTATAAAAAATGATTAAATTGAAATAGTACGTATTATTTAATTTAATTTTATAATTTTCTCGCCCCTTGAAAAATGACAATATTTAAACAAATTCCAAGGTACATATTTTCCAACCGCAGTTTTCCAATGCTGTTTTTTTGCTTCGGCAAATATTTGATACGACAACAAATATTGATTCGTTACAGAAATACTTGAATGTTGTCTCAGACCGATAAATCCCAAGCAAGATTTCTTTTAATCATTATTTCAAAGCGAAAAATTTATCGCCGCGTTGGCAAAAGCCTTATTTGTCGAAATATTTTCAGATCGACACTCTAAACTGTGCAGATGGACAGATACCAGGGCCAAATGAATCCTTCGACGCACAAAGTAGCGTCAGGACTGGAGTCGGTATAACAGAAGAGAATGTGTCATACGATGGATGAATGTAAATGATACAAAGAGTCTATAAGAGTCAAGACGGAGTTAAGGCTTTTGAGTTTTTATAGTGATTACCGTACAACAGTCCCAGCTGCTCCCAACCATCTAGAGCCAGCGAGACTATGGCATCCCGATTGGGGAATTTCATGAGGTTGAATGCAGTAGATGAGGGAAGTAGACAGGAAAGAGGATGGTTAGAAAATACCCAAGACGACTAGGTCCATTTCAAGAGGGCGACACTTAGAATGTCTATTACTTTGGAACATGCCGCAAATATAGTATAAACTATCTTAGAGTGTCTATTGCTTTGGAACATGCCGCAAATATACTATAAACTATCTTAAATAATATTTATTATTTGCGCACGCCAGGCTTGAACCCGCGACCTTTATATTCGTGGTCAAGTGCCATACTACTCGACCTCATTTTACTCTATTGGCAGCACCATTGCTTTATTCTGACATAATCACTATTCAAATAAAGAAATATTGGATGGTGATCTGCCTCAAGCACCCATACGAAGCAGCTCGTGAAAGCACAAAAAAGTACTATAAAAACAATCCCAAAGGTACCTATAAGAATCGTCAAAATGAATTTTTAAAAACCTTAATGTTCCCAGCATCACAAAATGTACAAAAAAAACTCAACTTAATTTTAAAAGAAAGAGTTAGTACCTTACTGACCAACACACTCACACTACAAGAACAAAAACCTTAAATAAAATCAACATTCCAAGATTGAACACATCTTTTGGACAGAAAAATCACAAGTCTCATGCTGCCAAATTATACAATGCTCTCCCAAAACATATTAGAGACGCCACCATGTCAAGAGCAACATACAAATGTGGATAAATAACCATGAAGACGAGGAAATTGTAAAGATGATGAAGTAATCGTAGAACCAGTGACACCAACGCAGCAACCTACAGTCCCCCTCGGAACAGGAACCCCTAGTGAGGAGGACTGTGAAAAAAATATTATTGTTTTTCAACATATCTGTTTTTCAAAATGTTATATTGTAATTAGTAAAAACATTATAAAAAAAATCGAATGTAGGTTTTATCACCACTGGTCCGATTTCACGAGGTAAAAAACCATGGTGAAAATAATATTATGCAAATGAATAATATTTTTTTAAGCTGGTATAAATGCTAGACCTTAGACTCTAAGGTACCCTTTGTCCTAAGGTAACTGGTAAATAATTTTATGTATTTTGAATGTCATCTGATATTTCAATGGTAAAGAACTCTTCCCTTGAGAAAGAAATTGAAAATGCACTTCTAGTATAAGTTTCCTCGCTTCGATATAACATTCATCTAATTGACTAGCTAACTAATCATCACGCTGCTATCTTTCATGGGTAGACACAGAGGATGGACCGCCATACAACTTTGTCCTGGCACACACTCATATTTTCATACATCGTCTCATACATACTGTTTTGATATTTTGACTCTTCACATGGCCTGATTCAAGTATTCGAGTCACTTGATCGTGCCATGTCTTTGTCGGGCGTCCCCGGCTTCTTCTTCTATTCACTAACGCATCATATATTCTTTTCGCACTCTTTCCTTTGTTAATTTGATCTACATGCCCAAACCATTTAAGCTTCCCTTTCTTCGTTTTATTCATTACGCTTACATGGTTCAACCGCACATACGCTTCAGGAACCTCATTTCCACAGCATTCAGTCTACTTTTATTCTTTCTCTACCAGTTCCGTGCCTCACTGCCGTACATCAGGGTTGGTATCAGCACTGCATTGTGGACCGCTAGCTTCGTTTCGTTAGTATATGCGCTAACAGCGTTCAGTCCTCCATTAATTATACAACATGCAGATTATTGATATCTTCCTTGTGACCGTCATGTTTCTTGTGACAGTAATAGTAAGAAGAAAAAAAAGTATTTAATTGGCCAAAATTACACTTCTTGGTCCACAAATTGAAAATGTTACATTTCTTTAATGTACAATTGACAGATAAAAAAACTTCACAATTCCAAAACCCCACAAATAGAAAAACGTAGCACCTCAAAAACTTCACGACTATTTAAAAAAATATCACCAATCAAAAACGCTGGCTGTCTGTCCTTTCTTCTTTCCCTGCGGAAAAAAACGGCGTGATGGTTAGTTAAAAAAAAAATTCAGTAAACATAATTTCTTATTTTATTTTTTTTTTTTGTTAAAATTATCACTTTAAAACTTTCCGAATATTAAAAATCAATGAACGGATTCACTTATTGTCCATTTCTCACTTATAATCAGTTGCGTTGTGTATACTTTGCCTTATGTGAAAGCATTTAGGATATGGAATAGCTGGTTGGGGGGAGTTGCTAGTACCCGAAGCGCATTATAAGATTTCATCATAGTAAGCAATTTTGTGTGTTGGCTTTATTCTTTTCTGGTTATCTATTGTTTTTGCGATTCCTTGTATTATATTTGTGAATATCAACCTTTTAGATAATTTTGTCGGAAAAATATGTTGGTAACAAGTTGCTCTTCATTTTATGTAAAAACGTCAATGTGTTTTTTTTTTTTTTTTTACATTAATACCGCACAAGAGTCTCAACTGGTCCCAACCGTCTAGAGCCAGTGAGACTATGGCATCCCCAAATTGGGTATGTTGTGAGGCTGAAGGTAGTGGGGAGGGGAAGGAGATCGGGAAGAGGAAGGTTGGGAAGTACCTGGCTATTCAGATCTGGTCACCAAACACGGCTTAAGCCATTTCAAGCAACGTTTCGATTCTGAATGGTGGTCTTTCACCAGGGCGATACTTATAGTATCTACCACTGTTTAATGTTAGCATCTGTTTTACTGTTAGCCAATTTAGTTCCTCTGACATTTTAGTTATTTTTGAGTATCTATGTCAGCTAAGTATAATTCTCATTGCTCTATTTTTGGAAAATTTGAAACCTGTTTTGTTTTTTTCTGGTTGGATCCCTGACACGAGCATTTATGCGCGTCGGGCTAGTGTGAAATAACTCGTTAAGTCTAGTTGTTCTGGGTGACATTTTAGATTGATTAGTTTGAATAAGCTAGGGCAGTCAATTGCGTTGTTGCAGGTTTTATATAAGTTCATTCAGTTAAGGTATATTTGCCGGTTAGAGATAGTTGAGACGTTATACTTAGATAGCATATATATGTTCCCCCCTTTAGCTGGATGCTTTTAATTATCTTTGTAGATGGTATAAAGTAAAGTCCATATGGGGGTGCAATACTCAAATTGAGAACGGACCAGCGTATAGTCTAGAAAGAGGTAGGTTTGCGGTTTTCAAAATACACGGCTGTTTCTGAAAACAAAGCCTAGCGTGCAGTAAGCTTTATCCACAATAATCTCAATGTGCGCATCGAAATGAAGTTTGGAATCATAAAGTATGCCTAGGTTTCTTGTACTATAAACGCGCTCGAGTGAGTAGTTACCAATGTAATACTTGCGTAATACAGCATTGTGATTCTTAGTGAAAATTATCGGCTTACATCTGTTGAAACTTAGATATATTTTATTTTCATTACAAAATGCTTCAAACCTTACTAAATCTCTTTGGATGAGTAGACAATGATTTAAATTCCTAACAGCAAATATTTTTTTATTTTATATTTTTTTATTTCACCAGCGTACAATAGAAACGAACAGTGCCAACAACACTTAGTAACGTTATTGATAAAAAGTGTAAATAACAACGGACCCAGGATTGATCCCTGTGGTACGCCAGAAGTAACTTATTTAGGAGACAAAAACGGCAGTCTACGTGTTTCAGTTACTCAGATCGGAAAATTTAGTTACACATTACAACCTCCATTGTCCATCTCACCTCTCAATTCCCTTCAGCCTTACAAGATTCTTCAATCAAGGATGCCATACTTGACTGTTTCTGGGCAGTTGGAACTATTATGCAGTATTAACATCAAAAAAGATAAAATAACT
>JAGWCC010000921.1:0-154766 GCA_022651775.1 Drusus annulatus | reverse complement strand
GATATTATTTTTTAAATTGTTAAAGGTAGACACGTTTAAAGATTATTTCAGCCAAACGCATGTTGAAGAAGGGTGAACGCAGGAAACTCATAAGAAATCGTCCAAAGTAGCGAAGCTAGCAATCCACAATGGAGTGCTTATACCAACCCTGATGTATGGCAGTGAGGAATGGAACTGGCAGAGGAAGGATGATAGTAGACTGAACGCTGTGGAAATGAGATCCCTGAGACGTATGTGCGGTAAAAGTGTTAAAAATGTGGATATCCGGAAAAAAACGCAAAGCTGATGTAAGCGTAATGCATATGATCAAGAAAGTGATGCTTTTATGGTTTGGACATGTAGAGCGAATGAAGGAAGAATGGAGTGTGAAAAGAATATATGATGTGTGAGACGATGTATCAATCTGAATGAAACAAGGAGTGTGTGCCAAGATAGAGCTGTATGGTGGTCCGTCCTTTCTGCCTACCCCTGCGAGGAAACAGTGTGATGGTTAGTTAGTTAGTAAGCCGTAATACGCTTCTTCCCCCTTCTTGATACAAAATTTCCGTCTTCAGAGCAGGTGTCACATCTGTGCACGTCGCATGTCAGATGCGACATCAAAAACCATAACTGATGTCAGGTGTGACATCAGAGATCACATTTGCCCTGATGATGGGCACAGCATTGCTGTCCGAACCGTCGGCTCAAGAAGGAGGACGAAGTCTAATACGGCTCACTACCCCAAAAACTAACCGTCAAATAAAATTAATGTTGAATTAATGTATTATTGAATATCCAAAAACAGCCATATTATTGCAGATTGTAGGTATTTGATACAACTGAAAGAAAACTCGATCATTATCAGTTCAAGATTAATGAAAAGTTGTAGGAGAAGTCCACTCATTTATTTTGTGGCTGGTACGAGTGTGTTCCGCTTAGATTAGCATTTTTTTCATGCGACTGCATATTTATTATGAAATACAAAAATCGACACAAATTCTCTCAAATCTCTCATTTTGTTTAGACAATAATCTTTTTCAATTGAAGTGGGCAGATCGAGTTTCGATCCACTGATCCTCGTCCTCTAAGCAAATTTGTAATTGTTCTGGTCTGCTACGTTAATAATCATGAAATATTGTAAATCCCAACGAAATACATTTCATGATGCATATGAAATGTTGGTGTTGGTCCTATGCTAGAATTATAATGTGCGAAATTTGATCGTTAATGTCAAACACGTGGAAGGTTCTAATAAATACAGTAAAAAATGTCTTATTTTGAAACTGTTAATTCGTGGTGGAACTCCATTTTAATGTTTGTTATAATACAAAATTTTAAACCTTATTTCACCATTTTAATTATTAAAATAATACGATATTTTACACTTTATTTCACAATTTTTTTTTTGACCTGGCCGGTTTTACCTAATGACGGGCATCTTCAGATTGGTACAATTTTAAGTAAATCTGTGCTATATAATTATAGACTATTTGTCCGGAATGGACGCTTATTGAGCCTCGTAGTGAACATACTCGTATGTGGCTAAGGGTTTTGTTTTATTGTTGACAGAGGCCGCTTTACAATAACATATTGTAAAGCCGTCCTAAAGTGAAACCGGTCAGGTCTTAAATAAAAAGATAGTGTTTCAAAGTTGAAGAATGGTATTTTTTAAATCATTAAAGTAAAAAATACAGTAGAAATTGTCAACAATGAAACTAAAAATCGACTAAATATTTAGTATTAATATCAAAAATATATATTAATTACTTACAACAAAAATGTTAAAAAAAAAATCTTCAAAATATGTGAGAACAGAAAAGAGACACAGAAAACAAAAATATTGGGTTGTGACTGAGACTCAAACCCGTAACCTCCACGTTATCCGGGTGTGGTGCTACTATCAATTCCGCCATCCCAACCAATTCATTAAGCTTTATTTTTAACAATCACTAACTTCTTAAAAAAAACAAACTAACCTTCATGCCGTTTCTCCTCAGAGGTAGGCAGAGAGAACGGACCGCCCTACAACTCTGTCTTGCCACACACTTCTTGCTTCATTCGCATTCGTAAATACTTTTCGGTTATTCTGACTTCTTGATATTGTCAATATTCTTACTTTGAATTTTTTCCCATATTTTCGACGATCTAAGTTCTATCAAAACATAATTAATTGCAAATATATACAAAGTCATGTTATTTAAATAAATTAAATACCTATAATTTACTGGTTAGTAGCTGAACGCGTCGAATTCCCACCCAGGCGTCGTGGGTTCAATTCCTCTGCTAGCTAAGTCCCTTATCATTGCACAAGCATTATCTTAAGCTTATGATGATGGTAGTAGGAGTTTTTCAAAAATTGACAGGTTATTCGTAACTTGAGTGTTTATTTTTCTAAAAAAAATACAATGAAAAAAAAACATTTCGCAAAAATTCTTTATTTAAAAATAGCGAAATTCGCTGTGGAAATGGTTTTACCACGAGCACGGAGTTATTTATAAATTAGTGCTCGATGACTATGCTTGACCCAAAATTCTACCAAAGATTACCATACTTATACAGACCATCGATCCACACAGATATATATTTTCATCGACTTCTTTTTATGGACACAAACAGATCTGTTTTATTTTTGTTAGAATATTACTGAGAAAATAATTGGATAATGGGAAATGTTTCTGCTCGCTCGCACTCTCAACTTTCCTTACGGCGTCTCCGGGAGTACCTGGACAATAAAATGTCACCGGTCTTTTTACGTTCAAACGGAATGCCCCCTCATTTAGGACAGGTACTTTTCTATGGAAGGAAATGTGTATTTCCTTCTTTGGCCTCTTTACCAACGACGAGTATGTAGATTTTTCAGTTCAAGTTCTGTTCACTATTACCGATACCTAATTTATATTATATTTTGGGAAGTTGACACCAGATTGACGGTCTCCATGGTCGAGTGGTAAGACGCTCGACTGCGAATCCAAAGGTTGCGGGTTCAAACCCAGCGTGCGCCAATAACTTTTATTTAATTAATATGTGTCATAACACATTTAATTCATATAAACATAATAAAAAAAATATATGCGGCACGTTCCAGAGTGGTAGATACTCTAAGTATCGCCCTGGTGAAAGACCACCATTCGGAATCGAAACGTTGCTTGAAATGGCTTGAGCCGTGCTTGGTGACCAGATCTGATTAGCCAGATACTTCCCAACCTTCCTCTTCCCAATCTCTTTCCCCTCCAAACAACTTTCAGCCTCACAACATACCCTATTTGGGGATGCCATAGTCTCACTGGCTCTAGACGGTTGGGAGCAGTTGAGACTCTTGTGCGGTATTCATATAAAAATAAACCAGAGAACTTGAAAGTTTTTTTTATTTTGCAATAAAATCTGAGTCTTCAGTACCTGCTTGGATTTTGAAAAAAAACTCGATCATTATCAGTAAAAGATAATTGAAAAGCGCAGTAGAAGAAATCTATGTATTCTATTTATGCCTTTAGAGTCTGCGTGGCTGGTACGAGTGCATTCCGCTTAGATGATACATTTTTCATGTGACTGCATACTTATTATGAAATACAAAAATCGACACAAATTCTCTCTAATCTCTCATTTTGTTTACAGAACAATCTTCTTCAATTGAAGTAGGCGGCTCAAGTTTCAATGCACAGATCTTCGTCAGGTAACTCGGGTAACTCAGGTAACACAGGTAACTCAGGTAACTCAATGCTCTCACTGAGTTACCTGAAGCAACAAAAAGATTAAAAAAGTCCCAAACTTGTGTCGCTTGAGTCAAGACTTCTCCCAAATGGTTAAAATATTAAATGGCTGAAGCGCCACAATTATTTTTCATGAGATGCACATGAATTATTCGATTTGCAACCTGATTAATACTTATTTTTCTTCAAAGTATGCTATGTTGTCAACCTGTCAATATTCAGAAAAAAAAACTGTTTTTTCGTGATGATATTAACTAGCGGAATACAACCAGACAGAGGCGTGCACTCTATATAGGCGCATAAGCACTGCCTACCCTGCCGTACTCGGATAAAAATATGAATCATGTTGGATAAATAATATTTAACTATTCCAAAATTAAATCTACTCTTTCGAAAAATACGCGTGAGGTTCAGCGTTCCGTCCTACTATAACGTGTCAAAAGCAGTAACTACATATGCCCAAATAAACCCAATGTCACAGTAGATTATTCTGTGTTTACTAGACTACACAAAATACGTATGCATGTATGCTGTGAGCTGTGTTCGCGTTCAAGTGGCTCGTCTATGTTAGTATATTTGTAAGTGTCTAGGTAGTGCTTTTACAAAAAAAAGTAATAGCAATCAATGACATCTTGTTTGTTTTGTTTTTGTAATTTTATTTAGATGTATGCAAATATTTTTTTCACACATCTAGTAAGAAAAACATTTACATATTTCACAAAAATAGAACAAAGCACATAAGGTTACTATACAGCAGATATAAATTGAAATCTTAGTAATCTTAAAAATCATAGATATTTTTTAACATATTCAGCACAAATCTTACGAAAAGTGCAAAGATTTGAGGCTTCTTTTAAGGCATTTGGAAGACTATTAAAAAGTTTTTGACCTTTGTAAAACACGCTGTTTTGAGTACACGCAAGTTTTGTTTTGGGAAGCCTAATATCATGACAACTTCTCGTAGGATAATTGTGAAAATTTACATTATATATAATATCATTTTATCTGTTGGTACCTATCTGTACTATCAATTAATACGGTGTTTTCCTGCTTTTTTTTTGCCTACCCTGATCAAAAACTCTGTGCGCGCCACTGCAACCAAAGTATGAAGATATTAAAGTAGAGTGCGAGAGGTGAAATAATAGAAATACAGAGAAATGAGATGAGAAGAGGGACCGGAAGATCTGCCGGGTGGCTTGTTCCGGGAGGCCGGTGTGGCCGGGCCAGGGACCACGTGAAAGTGTGAAGGGTCGGGAAACCGACAAAAATAGGAGCATTGAATGGTGTGGCGTAAAAATACCAATGAAATTGGTCATGTTAGAAGAATAGGTTTTTAAAGTGTGTTATAGACGTGTCTGCGCAAGATAAATTGGACGTAGTTATGGAGAAAACGTCTGTTGGATTTCAAAAAGATAACTTGTTAAGCTCTCACCTTTTTGTTTATCATCCAGTTCCTACCTATCCCGCCAATTTGCTATTCGGTTTATTATTTAACAACACTGCAAAAAAAAAAAGAAGTTGGTTGGTGAACGTCGTGTCACTTGTTGGTGCTCTTCTTTCTTCGTCGTCGGTTGTATTGTTGCTCCCAAAATAGAAGATTTCAAGAATTCTAAAACATCTACCTCATCGGTGAGTGAATTGGCTTAAATCCCTATTTTACCCACATGTAAAATCGATCTTAAGCTTATCGTTTTTTACAGTGCAATATTATAAAGTTATCCGAAGCTGAAAACACATTCGGTGTTTATCGCAGCTTCGGATGCAACAACGTCCAACCCACAATTTGCCAAAATCGAGTTGTACGTGTTTTCCTATAAATAAATAAATACGAGATTTATATTTGCTGAAAACGTCCAAGCTCCAAATGGAACAAATTTTTGGTAATTTAATTTTTTACTAACCCACATTACAAATATTTCACATAAATTGATGTTTTAAAACATTATAAAATGTAGGATAACATAAGGAAAACATTTTTATTTAATAAACGCATTGATAAATTATAAGATCACAAAGAGATAAAACAATGATATTCACTTTACAAATGCCGTAATATGCTTTTTAATCGTCATACTTTCAAACGCCTTTTTCTCAGATTCGTCTTTTGGGGGTTGGACGCTTTCTGCATAAATACGTCCAATCGATCTTGCTTTCTAAAACTAATCTTCCTCTTCGTCATCTCTTCCTCCTCCTCCTCCTCCTCTTTCTCCAAAATTGGTATACCTATATATTTTTTTAAACTAACTCCACACATATCCACGCCTATGTCATCTTTGGGGATGCTGTGTAGAAGAACTTTTCAAGGAAAAAAAAGTGTGAACCTGAGTCTTGAACACACAGGCCGGTAAATCGTTCCACAGCTGAGCTGTTGAACATAAGAACGAGTCGTTATTCTTAAGTGGTTTTCATGCATTGAATATCAACCGTGTACAAATGTTGGGCGCACGTTTGACGGCTTTTCCGACTATGCACCGGTGCCGAAGGGATCAACGACGAAAATTCTTCGTAGCATCTTTCATTAAAATACCGGTAGAACAAAGACAGCATTCCCACCTGACGTTGGTGCTCCAAAGATTGCAATCCGTTTGTTAAGATAGGAGAATCTATCAAGCGGACCGCCCGTTTCTGCACAGAGTCAAGGGTTTTTTCATGTAATAAGAGGCTCCAGACTGAAGGTGGCTGCCATATTCGACAGTGGGGCGCACTATCTACTATATTCGCACTGGTTCCAGGCAGTTGCTACTTACATAAAAAAATACTGCTTATTTGCCAAGCTGTTTTTTTTTCTAAAATTTGTTTCAGCAAAAAAGTGCGAACGGTGAGCTCTAGCGTTGTAAAATTTATCCTTAAATTTTAAGCATTTTTTACAGTAAGATAAAATAAATATTGAATATATATATATAGTTCGGACTAAAACATACAATGGTGTCTATCCAAGTCAGAGGGTGCTGTTTGATGAATTACTTTTATTATCTTTCTTCATCTGGTATCCTCTCCTATCGAAGGTTGGCTACCATAAAAAAATCTTCACTCTGTTTGAAGATGTTATTAAATATGTATTTTTTGTTCTTTTTCAGTACGAGTAATCATGAACGGGAAGCTGTTTAGTACCTAAATGCCCCAGCTCAGTTTTTACAGCTTACTACCGAAAGTTGGTTTTCCACTGTAGTTAGGTACCGTAATATTCCAGTGTTAATATTTCAATTGAACGACGATTCTGATCATTGAACAAAAATATACATATTTTTCTAGAAAGTAATCACTTTGTGGTTTGACATATTTAAGGAAAATGAAAAAATAAATTTATATAAGACCACATATTTTGTTTTATTTTTTACCGGTTTCGATTAGTCTAAGCATCATTGGGGTATAAAATTAAACTAAACAAAAAAAGTGTGCGGTTATATATACATATAGAGGGACAACACAATATTAAAAAAAATAAGAGAACAGTGAGAAAACAATAGAATAACATTTAAATTATAACGAAGAAACAGACAATATGAAATAAAGGGGCAAACTGTTTGTTTACTTTTATTTTGTACCTGATGATGCTTAAATTAAAATAAAATATGTGGTCTTATACAAAGTTATTATTTCATTTTCATTAAAAATATACGCTTAGTTGGGTTTGGGCATATAGAGGGAATGAACGAAGAAAGGAGTGTGAAATCATATGTTATGCGAAAGTGAATGAAAGAAGAAGTCGGGGACGCCCGATGAAGACATGGCACGATCAAGTGAAGAGTCAGAATAACAGAAGAGTATGTATGAGAGGATGTATGAATGTGAACGAAGCAATGAGTGAGTGCCAAGACAGAGTTGTAAGGCGGTCCGTCCTCTCTGCCTACCCCTGCGGAGAAACGGCGTGATGGTTAGTTAGTTAGTTTACAAATTGGTTTGTAGAATCTGATAGTATTAATACGCTAAGCCGTCTTCTGTACACGATTCGTTAGATCGCCGTGTGGGAGCGCTAATGTTTGCAAATAAATACTGGTAATTTTTGCTCATACGTAAAAAAGTTTGAAATTTTATTTCGATTACGCTACTTCACGATTTACTCACCATGTCCTTTTTGACGAGTGTGTCAAGACTAAACTAGTCTGCGCACTTATCTGTTATATGCATTCTCAAAAGCCTTACAATATATTGCGGGGAAACGGCGTGATGGTTAGTTAGTTAGTTTTAAAAATATAAATGTTTTGTAATTTTTCAGTACAAAGTATACTGAACGGCAAACCTTGTATCCAGCAGGAAACTGTGATTCCTGGATAGCCCGGCCTAGTCCATAGAGTTTATCATCGAAAGTAAATTTTCGACTGCGCCGAGATAGAGATTTTCACAATTTACGATACGTTGGTGGAATTACCAGTTTTATTTATATGGCGTGCAGGATAAAAAATCCGAGATCATCACTTAGCCGCAATATATTACGGTGCATATGACTGACAGATAAAGTGGTGTGGAGCGGGCGTGATAGATGGCGGTGTGCGTGAGGCCCCGCCCCGTGGCGCCCCTCCGGGGGGCAGGGCCGCACCTGCCGCCAGGGAGAGGAAGCTCGGTATCCGATACCACTCTCGCAATACCTATCCCATAGCCGGCCCGAGAGCCTTCCGAGAGGGTTTCCCGACCGCCGCCCCCCGCTGCCGCCGCCGCCCCGCCGATCCCGCCGGCATTAATCCGCGCGCGCGACCCCAACATCCGAAAATGTGCCGCGTCCTAATTGTCGGACCGACGTCGCTTACAACGCTGTGTTTTGTATCGCAAAAGTAAACAACCTCATATTTAAAATCGCACAATCCCGTAGTATAATATATATTTAACATTTGTCAAATATTCACTTAATCATTCTCGTGTTTTTATTCATTTTAGTTGCCCCAAACAAGTGTGCCGATTACACAGTATTTGTTGATCCAGTGTACCTAATTTACTTTATCCTACATCTGTGCAAGATGAACGTTCCAGTCGCGGCGATCACTCTTCGGTTCTTGACGTTAGCTCGCGCGTGAGGTGTTGGTGGTCGAGGAGCAGCTCGAGCTTCGAGGAGTTGTGAAAGGAGAAGTTAAAGGAAAGTGCAGGAGGTGTCGAGGACAACCACTTGTTTGTGCAAGTCCCCGCACCGCGACTTGAGAACAGAACCTCCGGAGCTTTACCGGGTAAGTTTGACTTCTTGACACGCAATCTTTTGTACTAGCATATTTTCGTTATTTCAATTTGTGTTGCCTTTAAACGCTGGCATGTTGAAGAGATGAAGACAGCAAGTTTCCTGTTTGTTTATTTTTGGAGAGAATTTAAATAAAGAGATATTAAAAAATACATTATGAATTCTAAATAATGTCAAATACTGCAAGTTTAATGGTGGATTTTCAAATACAAACTCATCCAGTTATTTTAATGATCTATTTGGCTACCTAGACACTATAGGCAATAGTTTAGTATGAAGACAATATGATTAATCAAAAATTACTGTAGTTTTAATAAGATTAAAGTGATCAGGGTAGACTTTCATCCAGTCATGGATATCAACGGTATTGATGATGATGACAAGCTCTTATATCATAAGTGTATTGTCTATCTTCAGAACGTGAATAATAAAAGCTTACAATATGCATAGCATAGTTGTAAAAAGATTCCATTAAATATAATGGAATATAGTTGGAATATCCAAGTTCTTTTTTCTTATTCAAATTTGAGTATTCGTTTGATTCATACCATATTATTTAAATATCTATAGATTTCCTTTTCTGATTATATCACGATAGGTAGCGAGCAGAAAAACTCTTTAAATAAAATTCTAATACAAGTTAATTCTTGGTATTAACATTATAAAACTTGTACTTGATGTTTAACGGCTTGATATAATAAACATTGAGTAATTGTTAATTTTTACGACAAAACATACCGTAAAAATACCTCCTTTGTGCCACTAGCGTAATTGAGCCGGGGAATAAATCCATAATTTTCCAAAAATATATTTTCACCAATTTTTGCGAATCTTCCTATTGCAAAAATGTATTAAATTTATGGTGTTTTAAAATAAGGATTTTCATATGGTATTTTCCAATCATCTTCTTCTTAAAATAGTGGGGAAGGTTTGGTAAGGAAGGTCTTAGAGGGATGCTGAGATTTTTCAACCAGTCGACAGCATCGGAAGTCACTTGATTCAGAATTGAAACGTTGATTCAGTTGATTCACCTGGGAAACTGGTGAAGGGGCATTCTTCTACACTGTGTTCTGTTGTTTGTATGTGTTCACATACTCGTATAAGCACACCGTGACTGTCCCTGCTGCGGCTGAGTGAGGTACAGGTCCTCCGAAAAACCAGGAAGTTTTATAGTCGGGTTTACAACAAAGTTCTTGTGTATTGCGCCCGAAGTGTGCCACTGAGTTCGCCACAACTCTCCAGGAGAGTGTCTGAAACAGACTTTCGCCTTCAGCTGAAAGGGGTTTCTCAAATGCGAAGCGGTTAGCCAGAAGGTTTGCAAGGTATTTCCTTTTTGTATTTCTTGAGGCTTACTGTCTCTCGTCTTACAGTGGATACTCACTTGTACCTAGATAATAATAGTTAATTTATTTAGTGCAGTTTTGTGATAGTTCACCTCGCGTGCGCTATAAACTTAATTACCTAACCTTAAATAACAACGATAAAAAAAAATATTTAACAGATATGTGTGCAAATTAAAACCAGCCAAAAACATCGCCATCATAAGTGTTCGAGAGGACAGGGAGTCATTGTAGTGGCGTAGGTGTCCTAATGACCGTGCACGAAGTAATGTAAAGCTGCACGTCGATCTTTTGTGTTTACGCACTTGTAGCCCACACTGGAGCACATTATTCAGCCACTGAGTATACCGGAGCAATCAGTTTTTTCATATCGTCAATTTGAGTATTGGTCTTCTTGCTTACGTTTTCCAGCTTTACGTCAGAATTCTGTCCACGGCTACGCCAAGATACCGAGGTCTATTATAATGAATAACAGTACCTCCTCTGAACGTAGCATCTCTCATTGAGCGTAGCACTTGCATGCAAGTTGCTGGGGGTGGAAAGCACTTAGTTGCACCTGCTTTTGTTACATTTGCTTTTCATTTCAAGTCACAGAAGTACTTTTCCATGATAATTAGCGAAGTCAACGGATTTATGCTAGACTGTTGTACCAATTTTTTTACGTGCCTACCGCACAAGAGTCTCAATCTGTGGCACTCCCAACAGGGGTATGTTGTGAGGTTGAAAGTAGTGGGGAAGGGAATAAGAAGAGGAAGGGGAAGGTTGGGAAGTTCCTGGCTATTCAGATCAGGTCACCAAACACGGCTAAAGCCATTTCAAGCAACGTTTCTATTCTGAATGGTGGTCTTTCACCAGGGCTATACTAAGAGTATCTACCACAGCAATGTCATCTGCATAAAAAAATCTCCTCTTGATTTATGGAATGTACGCTATATCCAAAAGAGCGCAAGTACCAATTACTGTGCGAGTCCATTTTTTAATCTATAAGTCATTATTTTCTGAGCTCCTACGTGAGCTTTCAAGGTGCGATATTTTCCAACAGAAAAAACCAAACACAGTATTTATGCATTTGAAAATAAAAATACGTGTATGCCTATAATGTAACAATGCCATCGATGTTTGTATTAAATCATAATAAATAGCTGGGAAAACACATTTTATGTAGAATTTATTATACACGGAATCTTTTTTAAAGGGAAGCATGCTGACCTGTGTGGTCGAGCATAAAAAACAACCCCGTTCATGCATTATTCATGACGACCCGCGGTCGAAAGCTGACTTATTCGCAGGCTCTTGCACTCCTCGCGGGGAGCTTTATTACGTGCTGTCACGTGTCTGACTAATGCGGACTTAATAATGGAAGATAAGCCTGCGAAGATATGTGTTTTCCACTACACCAAGTGATGAATTCTACCTGGAATTTCAATTTCTTGAATTGATGAAGGGTAGCAATTCAATGTTATTCTTTAAACAGTATTTTTCGGTGACTTGTACCGAATTCTAGTTGACTAAAACGATACATTGATATTAAAGAAAATTCTAGAGTAAAACAATCACTAGAACTAATGTTTTTCTATGAGCAATGTTCAGAATTAGCTGCAGAATTGACATATTTTTAAGATTTCCAGACTAAAGTGCTTTGTTTGGTGTGTTCGTTGATGACATTTTTTTTATACAAATCTGATTATTAATGTTGAATTTTATAAAGTTTTTGCTCTCTCTTCCTTTATTGTAGTATATACTAATTCACCCTATTATTTAAAACCCACATATAAATTATACCTCTGTATTATTCTTTAGTTATTATATATGCCCTGACAGAGATTAATCTAAGCAAAACCGATTGGCGTTAAAACATAATAAATTCGTAGATTAAAACGTTTTAGTGTTTTTTAATTTGTTTTAATATAATAATATGAATGTGTAATCTTCTCTATTTAAAAAAAAATAAATAATTGTCTGTCCGTTTTCGATTTCCTCAAAAATTACTCGACCAATTTCGCTAAGAATAGCACAGTTTGTTTTATTAGTGACAGGAAGGTTTAGAGAGTAGTTTGAATGAAATCAAGTATTTAAAACTTTGATATAACATTGAACCCGCAATTTTCTATTTAGGTTATGCCAAAATTGTATTTCTTTGAGTGGCATCGCAAAGCATGCTGGGTACTCGCTAGCGTAATCACAAAATATTCCGACATAAAAAAATAATAGAAGGTTAATCTTGAAAAGTGTTTTGATCACCCTTTAAGATGAATCTCTCTTCAATGCCTAGAAAAAATGAGGGGGTAGGTACAATTGAATACTCGGATAAAATAAATTCAATTGTGTACTTATTTATTGGGTCCCAGTGTTTTACGATTGAAACACCGACAAAGAGCCTATTTAATATAGTATTAATATTGTTATGAAATAAATGAATGAATTGTGAATCGTTAGAACTAGTGAAGAGAATTGCCAAAGGCCTAAAATATCATTCTTACAACAAAGGCAATTGTTGCAAGAAAGAAGATCAGTTTCAGAGATGGGTTTCACGATGGCACGCTAGATTATTCCTCCTTGATGCTGAGGAATTTAGGATTCAGAGACACATCATAAGCTATATGATTCCTTATTTCAAAAGTCTATTTTGGATACTAAATATAGTATTTAATGAACATATCATCGCAGGGAATTAGACATTTCAAATACTACGAACCTCGAGGAAACGCCAAGCACAGACGTATATTTTTCGCGGTCCTTCGAACCGGATGTTGGTTACGGTGAGCGATTTACATTCCGAGAAATAAGTGACTTGTGTTGACTTAACTTTTCCCTTTCATTAATCGCACTAATAAATAAAACAATTCAAAAGTGATTCTTTAATTTCATTTTAATTGGAAAGGTCACAGAAAACAACTCATCAGTAGGCCCTTTTCACAATTGTCCGGAAACGTTAATGTCAAATAAATAAGTCTGATGCCATATACAGGCGGCCAGTTAGTGAGTATAATATAAATAAACAAATGATTTATGTTTTTAAATACATTCCTGACAACATAAAAAAGTTTAACTCATTTCATATTACATAATAACGAGATGTTTCAAAAAAAATTTATACCTATTTATTTATTTATTTTATTATATACGCCTTTGTGGGCTTTTACATAACTGTACAATAGATACTACAAAATAATAGTGACACAGAAATAACACGGAGTAAATAATTAGCATACAAACATCAATTAGTTACTGGAGACATCACAATGGAATAAATTAAAATTAGTATTTTTGGAAGAGGTATGCTATTATAGCCTTCTTGTAACTAGATTCAGCGCAGTTGAATACATCTACTATTTCTGCGAGGGAATAACCCACTGCATGCAATCTAGGTACAAGCGAGTATCTAAATGACGCAGTCTTGATATTATTGTTACATTAAAAATAATTTTTGGATCGAGTAGTTTTGTTAGGTATATGGAAGGTAATTAAGCTAAGTAAATCAGGGCTATCTATAATACTATTAACAATGCCCACTGCATACGTGTGGTAAAGCTATCTGTGACATATTTATTTTAGTATGAATTATTGAATAAGTAGCAATAGCATGTATGGTAGATGAAGGAAGAAATGAGTATCGGAAGAAGAAATTAAGAGAAAGACAAAGGAAGGAGGAGTGAATATTGAGTGCTTGAGGCGAAGGGAAAATTTCGTTTTGTTGATAACCAGTTGTCAATGTTAACGAATATAAATTGATTTTTTGAGTAGCGTTTTAAAGGTAGAACAATACCCATGTTTATATAATTTATTTTTTTCATATGGAGAAAAAACAATTCACCTACCGAAAACATCCAAAGGGGAAGTAAAATGCTTAGAAAAACAAATTCTCTCTCTTACAAAACTTAATTTAATTTTTTTTTTTAATTCTCTGATATATCTAAACATTTGCGGGCAATAATGAACATGATAAGTACGTTTTATAAAGCTAAGGGTAGGTAGTACAGCTAGTAATTTCATAAAAGCACAGCGATTTTTTTACGTGAACAATAACACAGAGAAGAATAAAGTCGTTTCATTCAAACGTAGGAAAGTAGGTACTCTCAACATTACACTGGCGACCACCTTTTTGAATGAAAACTTTGCTTGGGTATGTTCAATCTTAATAGCCAGGTGTATCCCGATCTTCCTCTTTCTGTCTTCCTTCTCTCTTCCCCATTTCCTGTATCCGCCAAGCATTCTCCAATTGGTGCCAAGACCAAATTGAACAAGGATATATTCAAACTAAATAATGAGACTGTTTGCAACCACTGTCAATTTGTTTTCTTCATGACCCCTGACCCCACGACATGACGTATGCATCTATGACCGAATATATCACCGAATCGTACATACATTGTATTATCATCCGGTGTCCGATGATTTTGTCACAACAAACCCCGGACGTTGGTCGCTCGGATGATATATGCGGCTCAGTCTATACCTCAGAGCAATAATATACAAGAGGTAGCGCTGCTGTAGTCAGTTCTTATGAGGTTTGCCGGACTCGGCTAGACCTGGGCGTGGCCAGGACTACGGCTACAGCATTTATACAACCATTCATCATAGCACATGTTGACATAATGATTTGGTTTATTTGTATAACCACTTTTTCACAGTATTGTTATAAACAAAAATATAGCATATAACTTAATAAACCGTTGGGTTATGTTAATTTATTTTGCGTATCAAAACATGTGGGCGCAGTCGACGGAGACGCGGCACACGAAGAACATTCTAACAATACTTTAAAGCGGTGTGATAATTTGGGAGATATTGTTGTCTTTCTCATGGTATACGACGTAAAAACCCGGAGAAAGTGATTTATCCCAAATTTGTATGTGTTGGGCAAAAAGAATTAGCTCTCCTCCATATATTGTTACTTCAAGGCCCATACACTGTTCATCACAGTCAATATGTACGTGCAAGTAACATTTGTAACACGTGAACACACTTTTTTTTTACAGTATTTAATTTCACCCTACTTTTGACTTCTTAAAATTATTTAAAAAAATTATTTCGGATACTTCACCGGTGAATGCAACATAATTATAACTGTATTCATCAAATTATGTATAAAACTGTATGTTTTACTAAATAAAATAATGACGCTAAACGTCACTTTGTAGCATTCTAATACAAGCAAAACTACACATGGTTTATTAACAATTTTTCTATGGGTAGTTGGAAAAATGTCTGAGGTTTCTAGTGAATACAATTTTTTAACTGCAATCCATAAAATTCCACGAAAAACATACTAAAATGTTAGTAAAAGGTATTTATTTATTTATTTTAGGTACCAAATATTCCAGTATGGATTTCATAAAGAATTTAAAAGATTACTGTTTAAGAATTGTATTCACTGGAAACCTTAGACATGTTTCTAACTACCTGTATATAATTAACATATACATAATTTATAGTGTTCTTGTACTAGAAATCCAAAAAGTGTGTATTTTGGGTGCTGACTCATTTTTTATTTTTTTATTTATTACAAAATAATGTACATTTCCTACACGGTAGTAGTTAGCAGTGTTGTGGAAGACGAAAGATGAATGTGTTGCTTGTGTAATGGTAGAGGACTGAACTTTCAGGGGTGTGAACCCTCGACGGCTGGATGTGATCCCGATATAATAAATGGTAAATTTGCGACACGTTCCATCGTGGAAAATTGCCCTGGTGAAATACCACCTTTCAGAATCGAAACGTGGCTTGAAATGGCTTGGCCATGACCGTGTCTTCTCAACCTTCCTTTTCCATATTTCCTTCCCCTTACCACTACCTTCACCCTCACAGCATACTCCGATTGGGGATACCATAGTCTCACTGGCTCTAGACGTTGGTTGGTTGGGAGCGGTTGGGACTCTGGTGCGATATTTACAATATATGAGGGGCTTAAAAGCAAAGGCAGCAATCTCCTTCATTTTAAATTATTTCTTGGAAAGTTGATTTAACGTTTAATGCACTTTTCTTTTGAGAATATGTTGATACATTTAGAGATAATTGTTTCAAATGGTTCCTAGTTTGATGTTCACTAACATTTTTGTACACTTCATTCTCCATTTCTTTATAATAATCATTCAAAAGTTGACAATGCTACAGAACCGTTTTTGGAGATTGCTGCCTTTGCTTCTAATCCCCTCATGTATTTATTTTAAAAATTGAATCGTATGTAAATAGTTCGTTGTTCACAGCGCTGCGATAAAGAATGTGTTTTGTGAGCATATCCGTGTGCCCGAACTAATATAATTTTATCTTAACTTCTTGTGAAATCGATTAACCTTGCTGGGTGATATCAGAATTTGGCGACATCAGTTTTCTTCAAACCGGTATAGATAACACTTCTAGGGACTATCTGCTCAGTGTGCAGTACAGTACGCCTCGGGCGAACATCCTGCGCGATGATTCTCCGGCCGATGTTAAAGTACAGTAATGTTTCGACTTCCTGCGCTAATGCCGATGTAACGCCTTAATTGACTTAGCGGCCGCCCGACTTTTGGTTGCAGCCGGCCGCGGTTTGACCCACGAAGCTGAGCGCTTTGTCTAAACAGTGCCGAGAAAAGATACAAGTTGACCGAAGAGGCGTTGATTGACGCACCGATCAATTTAATTGGGCAATCGTAAGCTATTTTTATAATTAATAGCATTCGCTGTCGGCTTCATCAGTGGTGTGTTCCTGGCAACATTATTGAGTATCCGTCACACCCCTGACGATATTTTTAAAAATATATTTTATAATAATAGTTATAATTACCGACCTCCGTGGTCGGGTGGTTAAGACGCTTGACTACAAATCCGGAGGTCGTGAGTTCAAATCCCGGCGTGCTCTATTAAACTTTATTTGATTAATGTGTGCTTTTTCACATTCGATTCATGTAAAATATACTTAAGTATCGCTCTAGTGAAAGGCTACCATTCAGAATCTAAGCGTTTCTTGAAATGGCTTTAGCCGTGTTTTGTGACCGGATCTGAATCGCCGGTTATTTTTCAACCTTCCTCTTTCCTATTTCCTCCCCTTTTTCATTAATTTCAGCCTCACAATATACGTAGTTGTGCGGTATTCACTATTAACCTCAAAAAAATAAATATATAAAGCACATACAAATGCTCCTATCACGTTGTAAAAAAATATGTGAACTGACTGAAAGTTCCTGTGACTTATTCTATTGTAAGAAATCTCTGAAATGTTGTTCCATCTTTTACAAAGCTCTTGGCCGTGCCTGTTATATGAAATGAGTAAAAATCCATATTAATGTATTTTTGTGTTAATACTCATAATTTTTACTTATTAGTTGCCAACTAACTATATGGGGAGTGGTCGTCGTGGTTGGTGTTTGTAAATCGGACATGAGATGGACAGGGTGGTTAAAGCCAGTATTAAAACTACTAATAATTTTGATAGTAACAATGAGCGGTATTTAGAAACCGGGATGGTAGGAAGGTACAAAACTACTTGTTTAAAGTTATACTTAGAAATATTAGAGCTATATAATCAACTTCAGCTCTGGACAAAGCGCAATATATTAAGACGTCATTTAATACCATTGTTGGATCCAAAGTTGCGATAAAACACCGAATGTGTTTTCAGCTTCAAATGAATTTGGAAAATAGTGGACTGTAAAACGACAAACTAAACTACTTGATGGAAGTGTCTAATTATAGATGGGGAAGATTATTGGAATGAAGGTAAAATAGGAAACCATTCACTCACCGAAGTAGTTGAAGTGGAAGTTCTTTATTTTTCTTACACAGTTATATTTTTAACGAAAAAAATCACAACAAAACGCCACACGTAATTTTATATTACTTGCAAAATAACGAAAAAATCGACGAACAAGCGAGAGACCAACGAACAACACGAAACACGTTTTTTCACATTAAACTCATCTGTTTCGTTTGTCACTTGTTTCGAAAACCATGTTATTCCATACGGAATTCGGTATTGCGAAATGGTTGAAAAAGGTAGGAACTGTGTGAAAAACATGAAAGTAAGAACCTATCAAATTATCACTTTAAAAATCCAACAACCCCTTTGAAAAATAAATGCGTATACCTATAAATATGTATGTATATACATCACGTCCTTACTTGACGATTTTTTTATTATTAAACACCGAAATATATATCTAAATATAAGAACTGTAAAAAATTTAATATTCATTTTATAGAAGTGAAAAATTCAAGAATATCTCAAAACCAGCTTTTTGCAATTTTAACATAATAGTCATGTTTTTGTCGTTTTAAGTGCTTGTGTATGTATAAACGTCTGTGTTCAGTCATCTATATTATTATGTATCATTTGCTTGTTTAAAAAACTCATAGTCAACCATAAAAATATTAGTATGTCGATATTTAGGTATCGGCATATCTAATACAATCTTTAAAATCCTCGATTTACATCAAAACCTCTTATTTCTCCTTATGTAGTTATTATTTACCATCTCGGTTGTTTTCATCTTCTCTCAAAACCTTCCATAAACCAGAAACTGTCTGTTGGAACCCATTTTTATGGAATGCAGATAATATTGACCTAATTGATGACCTATTATATAAATAATAACCTCGGGAAACCACTATTATTGTAGGTTCTCCAAAAGATTCATTGCCGTTCAAAGTAAAAAAAAAAATTCGTACAACTTTGCATAATAGCTTCGCAATAACATAAATCTAGTTGTCGATTTTTTTCTCAAGCAAACTAGTTTCTGCAGATACTAATACAACAATCGACATTGAAATGTTCTTTAATAATCTTGCTCATTTACTTGAATGTTAATAACTTATTTGTAATCATATTTAAATATTGCATCTAAATAGTCTAGTTTCACCTCAGTAACCATGTTGAACCACAATGAGTTTATTGAACGAATAGTAATTTAAATATTCCATAGATTGATTTGGTGCCAAAAGACTTCCTTTCTTGAATCACACCACATTATCATACAATGATCGACTTGCATCTCAAAAATAAGAGATTAAGTCGTGCTTCTAAATAACCTTACCACGGATGTGCACCACAAAAATATGATATATCCACGAGCACCTTAAAAGCCCGAGACATGAATGTATTTTGCCTCTTATGTAAGTTTGGTATGAAGGTGTGTCGACGTAATGACTGAATTAATATCTAGGTGATAACGAAAAGGTTTTGCAGCTAAGCCAGAAAGGCAATGAACGTCGAATTTTCTGTCTAATCTGCAAAACTTTGCACAGCTTTAGTTCATCACCTGCTTGGTACTAAAAAATAAGTTACAAATCACTGAAGCACTCATCTTTTAATTGCTGTGTGATTGATATTAGAACCTAAAAGCTTTTGCATTCTATTAGCGATTTTTTGAGAAATGTTGATCCCACATGTCCAATGCATACTTGAACGGATGGTATTATCACATAATTTAGATAATGTCACCACTGTAAAAACTGACACATGGGTCTAAATGAAAAATAGTGAAGGCTTTATTATTATATTTTTGTAGAAAGCAATCACTTTGTGTTTTGACATATTCAATGAAAATGAAATAGTAACTTTGTATAAGACCACAGATTTAATTTTAATTTTGATGACCGACCAGTTTCGCTTAGCCTATCCATCATCATTATTCTTTGATCACCTTCTCAGTTGACGTTTTGCCTCTTTCATTTTATATTATCTGTCTCTTTCTCTCTGTACCTTTGTTATATTTTGAATGTTTTTTTTTGTTTGTTTTCTTACTGTTCTTTAATTTAATTTTATACTGTGTTCTCTCTCTGAATGTACGAGTTTAAATAATCACACACTATATATTTTTGTTTAGTTTAATGTTGTACCCTCGTGATGCTTAGGCTAAGAGTAACCGGTGGGTTATAAATAATAAAATAAAATTTGTGGTCTTATGTACTTCAAATGGATTAAACAATGAAGCTGCTCAAGGAGCCAGTTGGATCAAGGCCGGAGCTTTACTTTGTTTAGATGAAACCTTTGTCACTGCAACTCAGACTCCGCTGAGTTCGTTCTGACCGCAATAATTTGCTGTGTTAAAACACACATTGAGTATTTTTAAAAATCTGTATTGAAATGGACAACCGCTGTATCCATAGATGGGTCCGACGCATTTCCCTCGCCGGATGCAGGCAATTTGGCCACGGAGCAGCGAGCGACGCTGCAAACAAACTATCTCTGTCCAGTCCCAGCGAGGAACTTCTGCCGCGACAGCCACCGAGAGACCCGCTGCCGCGAGCCTTGATGATCTCTTGGCAATATATGGTAGTTAAAGCAAAGTTATAGTCGACTGATAATAAAAGTAAACAAAGTACAACGGTGTTAAGTGCGATGTTGTCAACGCGTGTTCTCTTTTGTGCCCTATGACTCGAGCGATCTGTGTCCGGAGGTATTCGCTCAGTGTGGAACATGAGGTAGCTACGATGTTAATATATGCAGATGCGTTTGTCTATAAGTATGCCCCGTTGCTGATTGCTGGTGCATTTGTCGGTGCATTACCGAATGATGTCACTAGAGCACGGGAATCAGAATGACTTTAATGAAGTATTTTACAGGCAGTGCTTTGCATTTGAGGTGTACGCCATATTGTGGTGTTCGCTGTCTCAATTCGCGAATTTTATTACTGATTATTCAGTGAGTACATTAAAACGAATATTAGAAATACTTTATTTTTATAACATAATATTTAAAACGTTTTTCATTTAAAAAAAATCATATTTACACTTGAGCGACAAAATTATAATGCAGTGATATAAACTTCGGGGGCCACAGTTTAGTAAGAATGAATAAATTAACTCAATGCGAACATAAAATAGATTAAACACTCTTAAGTACCTACGTAATAGTGTTGGTGAAATGTTGTTTTGTTTTTCACATCGTCGAATGCAACGTTATTACAGATGTAAAAACTTATTTGTGCAATCGTGGACACCGACACTGTAAATATTGTGATTAAATGTGCAAAAAAAGTTTGTTCTTTTGTTAATTCCTCTTTCGACTGCACATATAAATTTGTAAATCTATAAAATAGAGCTTTCTATATGCATCCGGTTAGTTCGTATATGTGGGCGATAGTTTTTTTTTTTTTTTTTACATGAATACCGCACAAGAATCTCAATTGCTCCCAACCGTCTAGAGCCAGTGAGACTATGGCATCCCCAATAGGGGTATGTTGTGTGGCTGAAGGTAGTAGGGAGAGGGAGGAGATGAGGAAGGGGAAGGTTGAGAAGTACCTGGCTATTCAGATCTGGTCACCAAACACGGCTAAAGCCATTTCAAGCAACTTAAGTGGTAAAAATACACAATGCATTAAGTATTTTTGGCACAATGCTTCATTACGTATTTTTTCCTCCTCTGTTTATAGAGAAGGAGTACATTTCAAATCAATTTTTCGTGATTGGTATTAACAAAATGTGATTCGCACAGAATTTGATAATTTTCAAGTGTTCATTAGGTAGGTACTATCTATCTACTTTAATATATTATGGTAAAATTGACCCCGATAAAATTTATCCAAAATAAATAGGTCACGTGATGACAATTAGTACGGTCAGTTATAAAAGACGAATATTGTATTTTTTTTGCATTAGAATGCTCGAGGTGACTTACATTCCTTTAACAATGTAATACACTTTACGTATATACATTACTAGTTGTTATGTTCGAAAAATAACGGGATGTAACTTGACTTGCCAAGACTTTAATCCACTAACTAACTAACCACCACGCCAATTCTCCGAAGGGATAGGCAGAGAGAACGGACCGCTATACAACACACTCGGTTTTGGCGTACACTCCTGGCTTCATTCACATTAATACATCTTCTCATACATACTCTCCTGTTAATCTGACTCTTAACATGGCCCGACTCAAGTATTTGATTCACTTGATCGTGCCATGTCTTCCTCGGGCGTGCCCGACTTCTTCTTCCATTCACTTTCGCGTCAAATATCGTTTGTAGATGCCCAAACCATCTAAGCGTCCCTTTCTTAATCTTATTTATTACGCTTACATCAACCTTGCATTCTTTGCGGATATCTACAATTTTAACAGTCATACATGATTTTACGCACATACGCCTTAGGGATCTTACCATTTGTCTACACCACTCATCTATTTTAAATATAGAATAATGTTTGCCAAAATATGTTATAGGTAGGTACTTTATTAGGTAGGTAGGGATTTGAAAAGTTAAAATTTTATTTTGAAAGTTTTCATCAACATCTGTTCCAATTTTGAATTACATTCGTACAAAAAAATAAATTGTTTGTAATTAACTATATGTTATTTTTGAAAAATTACAACAATACACACATTTTTAATTTTATTTTCGGTGATCGGAATATCGTACACGGCCAAATAGGTACAAGGCTTTTATAACAATAATATTTGCATTAAATTCGTTGGTTACGCCAGTGAGTAGGTACCTACAAACTTCAATTAATATTTTTATTAACACAACGTCATCATTAGGTAGGTCTCATTAGCGCGTTGTTTCAACTGAGGCGTACTGTCGTACAGCCTGACATACTTGGCCTTGCAGGCGGCCTGAAAAGAAAATAAATAAATTCCCTTGATTTGTAAATGTTCTTTTTTGTATCCTAAATATACAGTCGAACTTGGTTATAACGAGCGCGAAGGGACCAACAAAATTTTCTCCTTATAGTCATTACTCGTTATAAACGTAGGCAGGTATAAAAAATACCTACCTACTAATATCGGTATTTACGCCAGGGTATGAAAGCCTGCATATTATAAAGCAAAACATTTTTTTATTACGAAAATCATACTCACCTAACTGCGACATGATTTAATTTATGATTACACTAATAATAATAATAAACTTTATGTACAATACTGGATAGTAATGTTTTTTAGAACGAAAACTATCAGGTATTATAAACCCTCCTTAACGTGATTTACGGAAAGTCCGCCGCCGTGGCGGACGTGCGGTTTTCTTTGTCTTGTTTATGACATTATTTTGCTGTTTCGAGAATTGGTTTTTTTTCACATACCCAGGCGCATTTAGTTGACAATATTTTTTGGACGTTACATCAGTGAAACAACCTCGTTATAACCCCTACACCATTGTATGAAAATAAGCGCGAACCTACATATCATTAAGTAATTGCTCATTATAGCCGTGACCTCGCCATTACCGTGATCGTTATAACCAAGTTCGACTGTATTATAATTTCTAAGGTGTATGCTGTGTGGTCAACCTGTAAAAATAAAAATTAAAGTATTTTTACTGAGTGCATTACCATTCCTTTAGCACACAGAAATATTGATCAAGACAAAAATGCATTTTCAGAAAGTTAAAAAAAATCGTAGGTAGGTACATAATAAAAAGGGGGAAAATATTACGGCATTTACACCGGTTTCCGAAAGCGTTGAAAGTAGTCATACACCAGCACCTTGGAGTGACAATACATGGATTTATAGAATTGCAAACATTTGCCAGTAAATTGTCAAAGTTGGTTGACATATTTTTTCTCCGAAGATTGAGCCCATATCGTAATGGGGTTTTTCGAGAAGGTAAGTGCTATGGGCATCACCCCGCGCTCGTTCTGGGCTTCCAGTAGGCAATATGTGTCACTTTATGCCCTCGCACTAAATTATCTGTTTGTTTACAACTTATTGTTGTATATAATTCGCATTCCTAACTAAAATAAGCCTTAAAATATTGTGCCCCGTGCAGCAGAAATGTGATTCTATTAGCTAATGCTTGTGTTAAAGTATTGTCTTAATTGAAATAATATAATCTAAAGTCTTGTGAAGAAAATTAATTTGTATTATGAATAGTGCCCATGGAGACGAATTCTTCGAACTTAGCTACGATATCCGTAACAGGATAAAATAATATATACCTACCTATTTATTTCATGTCAAAATTATTTATAATAAACTGAATTATTATGTCCCATTAGATTTTTTAAAAACTATAATATTTCTAATAGTTATAATACTACCCAACTTTGCCACAGATTCAATACATAAAAAAAAGAAAACACAACATGAAGCAAAGGATTTTGAATAGTTTTTTTTTTAATAATTACTTATTAACTTTTTGTTTCTTACATTATTTTTTACTTTATCTACCTCACTAGGACATAAGAAACTGTTCTGAGGTAAGTGACAGTGAGTACAAGTAGAATAATATAAAAAAAATGATATTTTTACAGAATGTTAGATGATACAACAGATACTGACCGTAAAACTCTCTTGATACCATATAAGATACATTGACAGTAGGTAAAGTTGCAAGGCACTAAATCCCATAATTGAAGACAGTGGATACGATACAAATATACATACATTTTACATCGTAACAATCCTACAATTGTTTATAGTCAACACATTACATTTTATACCCAAAGAAAAAAATGCTAGTCTTAAAGTAGTATATAATAATAGTAGACTTATTATGGAATTATGGTGCAATATTTATATAATATCTCTCCGTAACCGTGACAGACCTTGCTGTAACCGTGATAATCATAACCAAGTTCGACTGTATACACAATTTGACTGAAAAACTATGTGTTTCGATCAACATACAATGGTTAATCGTTCCGTACCTGAAAGTAAAAAAACCAAAAGTACGATCTAAAGTGGGGTAACGTAGTTACCCCATTTGATCTTGCAAAGTAACAAAACAAAATCTTAGATAATTTGTTTTTGGTAATACTTAGAGAAGTATCTTCATAATATTTCGGTAATATTTATCCAAGATATCACACCAAAAATTCGTTTGGGGTGTCATTAGAGCCCCCTTTCGAACGGGAGTGTTAACTTTGCAGGTGGTATATAAAGGAACTGGCGAACCATAATATAATCCAAAATACCAACCGTAGCGACGAACTGGAATTGATTTTTATTTGTTTCCATTCGACTCATAAAAGTTGTGAACACATCTGGGATGCTTCAACACTCCAAATTGATCATTTCGATTAACGTCTAGTTTTTTTTGTGAAAATGTTGCGTAAGAATAAATTCAATCTCCATAAGGAATGTTATAGCATACTAATAATGATATTAGATTAAACGCATTTAACTTTTGGTATATCAGAAAACTCTTGGCTGTTGCACACTGCATATCTAAAGAGTCTGACTTTGCAATCTATGTGCATATTTATTCAGACATATAACATATGATCGGAAGATGATCACTGGTTACTAATACCACTATTACTGGTGTTATAAATGATATATCAATTCGTGTTGTTGCCATTTTAAACTAAATGCATACTGAACACTGTAACCTCTCAATTGTTATAATAAAAGACGAATGTAACAGGAATTGAGGTTTCCAAGGAGTTTTCGTTGGCAGAACCATACCTGCATAATCGTTTGTCATAATTATCATCTGTACATGAGCGCTTTTATAACATAATTAACTAACCATCACGCCGTTTCTCCGCAGGGGTAGGCAGAGAGGACGGACCGCCATATAACTCTGTCTTGGCACACACTCCTTGCTTCATTTACATTCATACATCGTCTCATACATACTCTTCTATTATAATGACTCGTCACATGACCCGATTCAAGTATTTGATTTACTTGATCGTGCCATGTCTTTCTCGGGCGTCCTCGACTTCTTCTTCCATTCACTTCCGCATCATATATTCTTTTCACACTCCTTTCTTCGTTCATTCGCTCTACATGCCCAAACCATTTAAGCGTCCCTTTCTTGATCCTATTCATTACGCTCACATCAGCCTTGCATTTTTTCCGGATATCCACATTTTTAATACGATCATACATGGTTTTACCGCACATACGTCTCAAAGATTTCATTTCCACAGCATTCAGTCTACTTTCATCCTTCCTCTGCAAGTTCCATGCCTCACTGCCATACATCAGGGTTGGTATAAGCACTCCATTGTGGACTGCTAGCTTCGCTTCTTTGGACAATTTCTTATTTGTGCCAACAGCGTTCAGTCCTCCATTAATGGAGTTTCCCGCATTCACCCTTCTTTCAATATCCTTATCAGCCTTTCCGTCTCTCGTAAACATACTTCCTAAATACACAAACTCATCCACTTGCTCCGAGTATTCATCATTCACAACTATATTGCGCGCTGTTCTCGTACTCTCTCTTTCAAACACTCTTTTAAAAAATGATCGAGATATATTGGAAAACCCTTGACTCTGTGTATACTCTGTATGTACGAGTTTATTTAACCACACACAACATATTTTTGTTTAGTTTAATGTTGTACCCTGATGACGCTTAGGCTAAAAGTAACCGGTGGGTCATAAAAGTTAAAATAAAATTTGTGGTCTTACGTGCTTCAAATGGCTTAAACAATTAAGCTGCTCAAGGCGTCAATTGGATCAAGGCCAGAGCTTTATTTCGTTTAGATCGAATACTCCGACTCTCGTTTGAATCTGAAGACTTTTGTTGCCCTTCAGACATCTAGAATATATATTTACCAATTGGGAGAAGGTTTGACTCAAGCAACGCAAGTTTGGGACATTTTTTAGCTTTTTACTGAATCCTTATGAATTTTATTGTAAGCCAAAAAAATAAATTTAAGTGCTCTGGTGTAAACTTCGCATAGTGGCGCTTCAGCCTCTTGCATTTCTTTCGTCGATGTGTTGATATAATCGCTAGCCTAATTTTTCTGCAATCACAAATATCATCTGCACATGTGAGGTTTTTATCTATAATCATTGCAATAAACGAAAGCTTTTTTATATTTATTTGAAAGCCTCCATGGTTGAGCAGTAAGACGCTCGACTACGAATCCTAAGGTCATGGGTTCAAACCCGGCGTGCGCCAAAAACTTTTATTTAATTGATGTGTGTCATAACACATTTAATTCCTATGAAAAAATAATATAAAGTATATTTGCGGCACGTTCCAGAGTGGTAGATACTCTATGGTAAGTATCGCCCTGGTGAAAGACCACCATTCGGAATTGAAAAGTTGCTTGAACCAGATCTGATAGTCACGTACTTCCCAACCTTTCTCTTCCCCATCTCCTTCCCCTTCCCGCTGCCTTCAGCCTCACAACAAACCCTAATCGGGGATGCCATAGTCTCACTGGCTCGAGACGGTTGTGAGCAGTTGGGACTCTTGTGCGGTATCCACTATGTATATATTAAAAAAATATATAAATATATATCGGACATAATTCATAAGAATCACCTAAACGTGAGAGCTTTTAATCTGTACTCATAAGTATCGTCTATACCTAGATGCAAAGTGTTGTTTTGGGTTACAATTTTGATGGAATGTATATTTTGTGGTTCCAGGCTTGAGAGAACCAAGCGAGTCAGGACCCGCCCGTGGTCCTACAGCCGAGGCATGTACGAGAGCAGCTGCTCCTACGGCGGCGCCCTCGAGTTGAAGCGGGGCGCCCTGAAGGAGGAGCTGTGGGCGGCGGGCGACTGGCCGCCCTACCGCCTCCACCAGTCCACCTTCGAGCAGCTGAAGCAGAGCGTGGAGAAGGCCAAGGCCGCGCTGCAGGACCGCTCCGGGTTGCTGGGCTCGTCCGCCTTCAGCGACCTCTACGGCAACCAGCGCATCCCGGAGCACCTGGGGTAGGAGGCGAGCCCCCTGGGCTTCCGCTCGAGGGACGAAGGCGGACTCACGACACTGGACCACAAGGCTAAATCACTAGGTAAGTTAATTTATATTTAATTTCAGTTTTTTTTTTAATTATTTTATGAACACCCTGACTGGCTTTTACATATTACATCAACAGAAAAAGTGCACGTGTACAGAGAGTAATAACAAAAAAGATGTCCATTTGACGGCCTCCGGGGAGTGGAAAGACGCTTGACATTGTAACCCGACGTGTGTTAATACATTTTCTTTAATAAATATTTAATTACATTTTAAATAAAAGTAACTTTGTTTTGACTCCACTTTATTAGATACATATACCAACCGGTAAACCATATGTAGTTGATGTGCCCATTTTATGGTTTTCCCAAGCATTATAATTCTGTTTTAATTTAATACATATTTGTTCAACCCTGAAGAAGGTTCAGGTAGAGCCGAAACCGGTTGGTATATGTATCTAATAAAGTGGTGTCAACACAAAGTTACTTTTATTTAAAATTTGATTATGTCTTACCACAAAGTGAGTGCTTCATGTCAAAGTTTAATATTTAATTACTTAATCAAAAAGGCCTGGAAACGAATTCAGTTCTGTTGATATTTTTATATATTCCATCATGAAAATCCGATCAGGGTTATTTAACATAATTAGGTAAATTGAAAATGTTGCATGTCATACATAATTGCATATATTATTTATTTCTTGTTATGTTTGTTGGTTCCGTCTTATCAATTTTATTATAATTATCTTCATATACAATTCTTGCTTATAAACAAATTAATATGTGTAATAACACATTTAATTCATATAAAATAAAATGTAGCATATTTGCGGCACGTTCCAGAGCGGTAGATACTTTCAATGTGAAATGGCTTTGGCCGTGTTTGGTGACCAGATCTGAATAGCCAGGTACTTACCAACCTTCCTCTTCCTCATCTCCTTCCATCCCCACTGCCTTCAGCCTCACAACATACCCCGATTGGGGATGCCATAGTCTCATTGGCTCTAGAACTCTAGATGGTTGGGAGCAGTAATCTGGGCAAAATCTGGGAAACAAATACTTCGATGTTATTGATATATTTAGTACGTCAATATCACATTATAAGTATCCCTTAGTACAGTTTCTTTCATCTAGTAGAGATAATGTATTTGATGAAACTATTTAACTCTAGATTCACCTGCTATTCAATATTTTTTTTTTCTTTTATGTACAATTTTTTTCACTATTAAAGCTGGTTTCACACCAGCGTCCGGATCCGCTCAGTGACGATATTGTTCCGCATGAGAGCTTATTGATATAGTATGAATATCAATCAGGGAGTATGTGCCAAGATAAAGTTGTGTGGCAGTATATTCTTCTGCCCACCCTTGTGATATTTAACTACTTAGTTAGTTAAATAATTATTTTGATGTGTAAAAATACTTACATCGCATATTTTTTTTATTAAAAAAATATTTTTTAATCACTAAATAATATTTTTGATAATTAATAATTATTATTTAAAAAAATGGTTTTTAATAAAAAAAATCTACGATGTAAGTATTTTTACACATCAAAATAGTTTTTTTAACTAACTAAGTAGTAAAATATCACAAGGGTGGGGAGAAGGATATACTGCCACACAACTTTGTCTTGGCAACTCCTTGATTGATATTCATACCATGTCAATAAGCTCTCATGCGGAACAATATCGTCACTGAGCGGATCCGGACGTTAGTGTGAATCTAGCTTAGTGAGTATATTGTTTACAAAAAATGATAATATTTGTGTTAATAATATAAATAGTAAAAATGACGTACCTAATATTCCTTCTAGCCTGATTAAAATGGCTGATTTTCCATTCTTTGTAAAGCCCAACCAAACTCAAATCATTAAAAGAGCAGTCCATTTTTCCACTTAACTACCCGGGGTGGAGATGAGATACGAAATCCGGACATTTACCGACGCGAAACTTTTAAAAAGAGTCATTATGGGAGGCTAAAAATGAGCGTCGTAATGAATAGGGTGGCTGTTATAATTCCTGACGTGTTTATTACGGCCACTGAGGGCGCCACACCCGCTGTGGATACTCATTTCCGACTCACCCGGTACTTATTATGATTTTATTTCCCCGCGGTGGCAATATTGCATTTGGTTTGTTCCAGAAACTCACTCTCCGTTTTCTGAACTCCGGACACTTTTAAGAGCTTTCAGAATTATTAGAAAATTACTTTCACGGACAGTTAGCGGTTTATTTCACACATCGGGTGATTTGGTAAACGGTTTAATAATGCAGCAAGACGACGTATTTTAAAATTTTGTTTATTTAGAAATACCGTCGGAAGCTGTAAATAAGTTCGATATGTAATGAAAGAACTATTATTTTTCACGTGCATATTTTAATACTCAAACTGAGTTAACAACCAATTTTATGAGTTTAACCCGTATATAAATTTAAGATTTAAAGGTGTATTTTCATGTATTTTTCTATGTAATTCAGGTCAATATTTTTATCTCCCTTTTATGACAAGTAAAGGCGGCTATATGCTATGCGCTTTGTGCGTATGTAGTGTCTGTGCACATATCTATGTGAAATCCATTGATATATCAACACGTTATGTAGTTGTCACCCTGAATGGAAGCAGGTAGGCCCTCCCTCGGAGGGATAAACCGGGAGATAGATGCTCCCGAGCGTCGCGGCGCCGAGGGGCGGGCGTTGCCTTGACAACCGTTCGCCGCCCCGCCCTCCACCTCCCCCCACCTCCGAACCCCCCGCTATCACCTATCTCATCCCCTGTTCGGCGGGCCCTAAGATCACCTTCTTATATAAAGCGGGAGAAGATTTGTGGCTTAAATTACTCCTGGAATCGTAAAAATAAGCTCGTATATTGTAGAAATTTTCCGCAATTTTCTTTATTTTCTCATAGCCATTATTACGATGTTTATTGTAAGACATTATTTCTTATGGAACTTTTTTTACATTCTAAACGAGATGCCTTTAAGTAATAACCATATCTGTTTGAATAAGAATTTAGACAACAAAATCGTTTTGAAAGTGCGTTTATTGTTGGTATGAATAAACCACACCAATTAATCTCGCGCAGGCCTTCCTCTTCTCAGTGTGGCTGACAAATAGCGAGTCGACATGCGATGCTGTGTAAGGAGTTGCCAGTCAGTAGCAAGTAGCCAGTAGCCAGTAGCCAGTTGGTAGTCGCCAGTTGCCAGCTAGGCAGTTGGGTTACTGGGACGAGTGGCCGGGCGGGCGGCGGGCGGCGGGTAATGGGCCGACGGAGACGTCTTCCCAGCCCGCACACACTCGGAGGAGTCGAAACAACAAAAGGCGTTCTGTTTTCAAAAGCCGGGGCCGACCTGAGTACACCCGTTTCCGGAGCTCCGCCATTACAGCTTCCGCAGCCGCCATTTTTCAATTACAAAAGAAAACAATGCGCGCGCTCCGGCTGCCTTCTCATTGTCTCTTTCTATTTATCTTTCTTTTCAGGCTTTCTTTTCCCCGTCTTTAAACTAAACTTATATTATTTCTCCTCCAACAAATAATAAAATGTGAAATTGTCCCCCATTCTTTGGCCTAGCGCTGTGCGACTCCGGGAGAGTCTTTATTAGCACAAAGAAACGAGAGTTGAGGAACTTTTCAACGATTTCATTGTGTTTAAGAATGATGCAGAATTATTATACGGAGAGCGTATTTCTTGAGTACCCGAATATACCTAAGCGCGCTGGGTTTGTGTAGTTTTTTTTGGTTAGAAAATAATCTAGTGCAGAAATTATTTCGGATTATTCAAAATTGGAATGCAATGAATAATACACCGTCCTACTCTTTTTTATAGTTCATTACATTGAACCATTCTAATATTTATAAGTTCATGATGAAAGTGGCGTTGTGAACTGAAAATAGTTCCGATGGCCTTGAAATTGCTATTTTTGTGGCATGAAAACACAATGTCCACGAGTATTTCTACTTCAGGAAATTATGTTTCTTTTTTTTTTTTGATGTGTAATTAATATTTTTCATGGAGTCAAATCGACTGCAAGAGCAATATTTAACGATTTTATTTCCTACGCTTTGAGCTATGATTAATATAAACCATACAATTTCGTCTGTGGTGTGATGTGGTGTGGTGTCAACATTTAAAAATCTAAAAATACATAATTCCTATTTTCAGTACATGTAATGAATTTATGCCGTCGTTTTTACAATTGTTGGTGGTGTAATGATCATCATAGTTGCCTTACAAGCAGTTGATCGGGGTTTGATTCTCAACCGCGGCACCAAAAAAAAAATCATAATAATAACATTTTATTTCAGCGGAACAGAGCTGTGGGTACAATACTGCCATACAAATATTATACAAAATATAATACATGTGAGTTAAATGAAAACAATGAAAGAGATATTCTAAAAAACTGAATTAAGAAAAAATAACATTAAATGTTAATAATAATATAAGACCATATGTAATTATAATAAAAAGAAAAATAATAATTTACATATATAATTATTTTTAATATAATATTCCAAGATTTTTCTGGGATCTGCGCCAGTTTTAAAATTACACACTAGGTCAAGAAATAAAATAGCTGTCCTAAAATTGAAACAAATCTGTGTCTTTGCTAAATTAAAATCATTTTTGGGATTCAAAAACTGGTTTATAAAATTCAGCAGTATTCGATGTGCTTATTCACAGAATAAACAAGGGAAATTATTACATTCCGTATTTTCGTCATGTCGCGAGGATATTCCAAATAATTTACATTCCCAAAGGAAAAACAAAACGTACTACTTCCGCACCTGAATAATGATCAAGCCGAAATGAAATAATCATCCGAAGAATGTTTTGTGGAAACATGAATATTATGGAGCATTAATGCAAGAAACTTTCCACCCCCCTGAACGAAAGACATAATAGGCATAATGAAATACGTAGGTACGGTACAAGCTATAAATGACAAGCATTTTGTACTTCGGTGAATAATATTTATTTGTGAACTTTCTCTCTCAGTTTATCCGAAGTATTCATTTTAATTATTAATTAAAATTTAACATATTGTACATTATTTGTACAAGCTTTCAAATTTTGCTGCTGGTGAAGTTTTGGTCTCTCTGTCGAACTGTTTCATATCTCACTATAGTGAGGTTATTGTAAAACTTATTTTATTCAATAAAGGGGGTGGCGATGAATTGTTGGCTTTTACATGAATTACAAAGTTTGTTAGAAATTGATTTGTCGTCTGATCTTGGTAAATTAATTATGGTAACATAATTATCTGATTTTGAATAAAATACCACTCTTGAAAAAGCAATTTTAAAAAACTTTTTGATAAACTAATAGCAAAGTGAAATATAGACATGAAAACACGTTTTATCTAAAAAATTAAGGAAAAGATATTTTTTCGAAGCAACAAAAACTCTCGGACGGTAAAGATGGATTTTTCTATCTTAAATTTACAGGTTACCACGATGCTTTGAAAGATTCATTTAATTTAAAAAATAAGGCAATTTGCTAAATTTTTAATACCATTTTTTTTTTAAATTGTACAATAAAAAGGGGGATTTCTGTAAAAAAGATTTTTTTTCAAAAAATATTTGCACTTCTCAAATACAGTATCGGTTTTTTTTCAATTGTTAGGCTTATTAAAATGACAATTATAACAACAACATATTATCAACTTTAATTCTTTAAAAATAAATTGGGTCCATGTGCTAAGTTGCATGACGGTCCCCAACGTAAAAAAACAGATATTTATTTTAAAATTAAATAATAAACAATACATTAACCCAGTAAAGAGACTAAAAACATGAGCTTTGTATTTTGTATGTGTGTTTTATACTTTATAATTTGTGTAGAATTGCATTAACCTCCCCACGTTCTTGAATAAAGAAATAATAATAAATAAATAAATATTGTCATCGCCGGAAAGCTAAAAGGTCTAAAGCGCCATGTGGGGAAATTAACACTAGAGCACTTTAGAGTGTTTTTTTTGTTTTACTATAACATTCGCAAGTCTTCAGTACCTGGTTGGATTTTTAAAAAATAAGTTGAAAAAGAAGCGAAAAAATTCAAAACTTGTGTCATTTGAGTTAAGCCTTCTCCCTAATGGTAAATATATTTAAAATGGCTGAAGGGCCATGAGAGTCAGAGCTTTCGAAGCAGAAAAGAAAACTGATCAAAATTACATATTTAACTCATTTTCGACCAAAGTGTCGTTTAAGTCCTTTTGCCCTTCCAACGCACAGCCACTGAGCCCTATAGCAGTGTATTTACATTCCCAGTCCGTGTAGAGATGATTGCCAATATAAATCAGCGCCGCCCCGTGAGGTGAGTGTCGCATTGTTCACGGATTCCCCGAAACGTATCGAATCCAAAGCCGGCAAAGTACCACCCGTGCGGAATCGGGCGAGTGGCGGCGCGATGTCAGTAATGGCTCGGGCGGAGAGATGACAATGCGCTGGCCACGGCGCATCAACGACGGCCAAAGGGTAGCCGAACGCTGAACACAGTAACCCTGAACACCATCACCCTGAACACTGGGGCATTCTAATATCTAGTATCGTAACACTGGCTCCCACTCAGGGCAATTTGTCACACTTTAGAATTGTCGAGCGTTCGCAATTCCCACGATCCGAGATTTGCACTTTTCTCGTACATAATGGGGATACCATTTTTTTCACCATGCCTATCAGCTATTTTTAATGATGTGCTTGTACAATGTTTACGGTTCATCATTGTAATCTCAGAGCAATAATGTACAAGAGAGAGCGCTGCTGTAGTCAGTTTTTATGAGGTTTGCCGGACTCGGCTGGGGCTAGGGTATTTATACATCCATTCATAACACATGTCGACAAAATGTTTTTGTTTATTCGTATTACCACCTTTTCACAGTATTGTTATAAACAAAAATAAAACAATTAAATAAAAAACACACGTTGTTTAAATCCACTTTATTTTTGTATAAGTCAACTAGTTTCGACTCTGCTGAGTCTTCATCGGGACTTAAAAATATACTAATTATTAGTATATTTTTAAGTCCCGATGAAGACTCAGCAGAGTCGAAACTAGTTGACTTATACAAAAATAAAGTGGATTTAAACAACGTGTGTTTTTTATTTAATTAATCATGTCAATCCACAAAGTGTTTGCGTTTTCTGATAAAAAATAAATCATGTTACCTGATAAATCGTTGGGTTATGTTAATTTATTTCGCGTATCAAAACGTGTGGGCGGAGTCAACGGAGACGCGGGAAGCGAAGAACACTCTAACAATATTCTAAAGCGGTGTGATAATTTGGGAGATTTTATTGTCTCTTTCTTTCTCATGGTGTCAACGTAAAAAACCCGAAGAAAGTAATTAATCCCAAATTTGTATAGGTCGGGTAAAAATAATTAGCTCTCTCTCCATATATTGTTACTTCAAGATTGAAATGATGTTCTATTTTTCTTCCTTGATTCAGAATCAAGCCGGTGATTTTGTTTGGTGGAATTTTTTATTGATTCGTCTTTTAAATTATATGTGCTAGAAAATAAATCATAACATGTAATTTAACTTCCTTAATTCTTAACACATTTGAAGACCCCACGGCAAGAACATCTTTGTCGAAAATGAGTTAATATTCTCACTAAAATAATTCTGGTATGCTCTATCTAATGAACACTGAATGTATCTTTCAGATCATAAAAATGGCACAAACATGGAAAATGAAAGAGTTGAAGACGTTAACTGCAAATTTTGTTATGGCTGAAATATTTTTTTAAATTTAGAACTGCATTAAAATGCCAAATTATATATTAAATTTAGTACGTTAGCTGTAATATTCTTGAAAAATAGTAAGTGGATTTGTGATGGTACACACTTTTTTTTAACAAAACGCAAAATACTTAATATTTCAGAATGAATCGACAGGTAGTTAACAGGTTCTTGCTATGGGGTCTTCATTTGTTTATTTTTAGTTTATTTATGAAACACAATCAAAACATTTACATAAAAGCATTAAAAAAAAACATAGCAAATGCAATCGGCGTGTAAATATTTCCATTTAATATGTTTTCAACATGTATGGCGTACTTAATAAAGCTTATGAATAATTTAGCCACAAACAACAATGTCCATCTATCCAACTGAAACTCGGTGCATGCAACAACACGATTGAATCACAAAAAAGGTTAAAATATCTTACCTGGTTAAATTTCATTTTACATTTTAACTTTTTTAATTTTTTTTATTTATTAACTTTTTGTTACTTACATTATTGTTTACATTACCTACCTCACTAGGTCATAAAAACCTGTTCTGAGGTTAGTGACAGTGAGTACAAGTAGAATAATATAAAAAAATGATGATATTTGTTGCACAATGTTAAATGATGCAACAGATACTGACCGTAAAACTCTTTTGATACCATATAAGATATATTGACAGTAGGAAAAGTTGCAAGACACTAAATCCTATAATTAAAGACAGTGGATACGATATAAATATACATAAATTTTACATCGTAACAATCCTACAATTGTTTATATGGCCTTCTGCAAAAATACTTTAAAAGAATTTATAGAACTTAAAAAAATGACAATATTGTGATTTTTACTTATTCTATTGTTGAATCTTGACGTTTTTGGTATAAAATTATAATATCCCGTGTTATTCGGTGTATGTTAGTCCAGAAAAAATCAATAATTCTTGTACATCGTAGGCTAATGTTAAGTGTGTCGTATTCACTAAGGTACTATCGACTAGATCAGGGGTCTCCAAACTTTCCAGCCTTAGGGCCATACTGATTACTCCAGTAAGTTCCGAGGGCCAAAACCATTTTATCATTATTGCCGGTGGTAAAAAGTAAATGTGAAATAGTCAATAATTTGTTAGTTATTATATACTGAAGTTAAATTTTCTGCATTTTATACATGTCTTTACTCATTACAATTCTGTGTTTTTTTATCCAACTTATCACAAAAACAATAACAATAAGCCTACAACAATGTTATGAGTAGTTAGCCCATGACCATATCAATGTAGATGTCATATTAATAATTATTCAACATAAAATTAGAATACTTCAGTAAACTAAATATAATTTGCTATAAAAAATATGTTCTCTAAAATGAGTTTTCAAGTATGCTAGCTCTCCGCGGGCCGGACAAAATCTGTCCGCGGGCCGGATGTGGCCCTCGGGCCGTAGTTTGGAGACCCCTGGACTAGATTATCAATAACTTTGAAAAAAAATAGACAAATCAATTAATATTCCTCCTTTGTGTAGGCTCTCGAATTCGAAATAGTTAATTCTCTGCTGATAGCCTTTAACTAGACATTGTATATTAACTGAATTAATATTATACTTGCTGTTAGTATTAAACAAAAATGTTTATTTTTGTACTATCGATTAGATAATGTAAAAACAAAATTGCAAATTTATGTGAATTTACTCTCGAGTACATACATATTATCCAAGCTCAGAACAAATAAATTATCAAATATTAACTCAACTTTACAAGCTTTAAATGATAACTAACTAATCATCACGCCAGTTCTCTGTAGGGGTAGGCAGATTGCAACTCTGTCTTGGCACACACTCCTTGCTTCATTCACATTCATACATCGTCTCATACATACTCTTCTGTTATTCTGACTCTTCACATGACCCGATTCAAGTATTTGATTTACTTGATCGAGCCATGTCTTCCTCAGGCGTCCTCGACTTCTTCTTCCATTCACTTTCGCATCATATATTAAATATGATGCGAAAGTGAATGGAAGAAGAAGTGTATATTATATTATGTTCATTATATATCATTAAATGTTTATATATAATAACGTTATAAAACTTGTCACATATAAATTGAAGGTAAATTGATACTACATCATAACCGCATTACATTTTTTGGGGGAGTAACATTCATTAATTATTTCTAATTTTGAAACTGTTAATTCGTGGTAGAACTGAATTTTAATGATTTTAATAATACCAAATTCCTAACTTTTATTTCACTTTTTTTTTTGTGGAATAAAGTAAAAGATTTGGTATTATTAAAATCATAAACATTCATTTGCCTAAAAAAACTTCTATTCCATTTCAAGAACTTCTTGAGATTGTGTTTCATTTGGTAAAATTCCACAACATGTTTAATTGTGTAACAATTTAAATAAAAATCTAGACGAAATATTATTTAAACTTTGACCCGAATCACCAGCTTTGTGGTAAGACGTAATTAAATTTTAAATAAAAGTAACTTTGTTTTGACACCACTTTATTAGATACATATCCATACAGATACAAACATACCAACCGGTTCCGGCTCTACCTGAAGCTTCTTCAGGGTTGAGCAAATATGTATTGAAATATATGAATGAAATATTATTTTCTTCGAATATTTTAATTGTTTGATTAGAAAAACAGATTTTTCCTAGTAGTAACTACCGATTATTTATAAAATCGACATTGAACAATATGTGGCCTGTTCAAAAGAAAAGGTGAATTTTGAATTTTCGCGGGCTGTGTTCATTCGATTATCGTTTTTTTTTGTTATGCTGGTACATATATGTTTATCATATGTTAGCATTATCAGCCATTTTGGATTAGTAGTTTGTTTTTGACAACTGGAAAGGTTACTCACGTTTTTGTGTGTTCTTCGATTTTTTACTTTTGAAAAAAATGGATCAAAGAATAAAATCCATGATTTTTTTTCCACAACTCCAGGACGTTCATCGTCATTAACATCTTCTCGGCCTTCTGTAAAGCGCTTGTACCACTTATGAACACTTTTTTGAGACAAAGTAGACTCGCCAAATGCCGCAGTCAACATTTTAAGTGCGTTGGAGCACTTTATTCCATTTTGAATGCAAATTTAATACATATTCTTTGATCCATTTTTTTCAAAAGTAAAAAATCGAAGAACACACAAAAAAGTGACTAACCTTTCCAGTTGTCAAAAACAAACCACTAATCCAAAATGGCTGATAATGCTAACATATGATAAAAATATGTGTACCAACACAACAAAAACAAAAAAAAATCGATAATCGAATGTACACAGCCCGCGAAAATTCAAAATTCACCTTTTCTTTTGAACAGGCCTCGTATACGAGTGTCTGCACTTATCTAGTCGGTAGTGATGAATTTATTTTATTCCTACGCCATGATTTATTGCGGCATCACAATGGTAAAAATGTGAGAATATTGCGTCATTGAATTTCCCTCGCATTCCGGATCACCCCCGTACCGCGAGCGGCGCCCAGCGAGGCGAGAGATCGCACCAAAACAAAGTCGCCCGCTCCCTCCCCCCGGCCCACCCGGGCGCACCCATCTCGCACCGCGCCCGAAGTCATGTTTGGCAACAACCGAACACAGCAACAATGAGATTATTTATTGCAGAGTCCTTGTTTATTATAGCAGCTGAGATTGGGAGCGCGAGTTGAGTGCGGCGCCTCCCGCGGCGGCGCGTGCGACCCGCCGGGGCTAATGGAAGACCTCGGAGAGCAGGAACCAACGGGTCGTGACGATAATCGGGATATACCTCTTCCACCCCTCTAGTTCTTCCTCGTGTTCTTTTCTTGGACTTCTTCACTTATACTTTTGTTGCAAGCGTGTTCATAATGCATACGATTGTCAACATGTACGGGGATGTGGATCTACTGACTTCTGGTTGCCCCGAATGCGACTTGTGATGCCTTATTTACTAGCATGAGGTTGAATTTAAGAATGGGAGTTAAGTGTTGTACCTTCCGTGTCAACCAGCTAGTATCAATGGGAGACACCTCTGAGAGAATATACCAACGGGACGCGACGAGAATTGGGGATACCCAGTGGCGGCTCGTGAGTTTTTAGTGTGCTAGAGTGCTGAGATTGAAAAATACGACATTGTGAGTGTGTTGTAGCCGAAAATGATTTTTATTTATTTTTTAACTTTTTATTTTTTGTATGAAGATTTTTAGGATTTTTTCAGTTTTGGTGGTGCACTGCACGGATTTCTGAAAAATCTTCATACAAAAAGTAGAAATTTCGCAAAATTATTGATCGTTTTTTTTCAATCTTACCACTCTAGCACACTACCTCCTCTCACCTTCTTGTTCTTCCTTACTTTCTCATTTGATCTTCCTTATTTTGCTATTGGACGCTTGATTATTGCCCGGTGATGCAAGGTTAAACTATTTTTTTGTGCTTGTATTACACTTAAATTGTATTCAGAGCCGGTCCTATGGCGCAATTAGAGCAGTTCGCTCCAGGTGACTCATTTCCAGCTGATTTTTTTACTCTGCAGGCTTAACAGAACGAAACCCTGTTAAAAGAGAACCCCACATAATGTATGCACACATATCGGTATACTCGTCCATATTCATGAGGATATAGCTATTTCGCCATCTGATTGCTACACAGATGAAGTATAAGCACAACACTTCTTAAATTGCATTATTATCAATGCAATTATGGATCATTGCACTATTCCTGCATACCTTCTGGATTAAAACTCCTAGATTTTTGATTGGTGCATCAAGAATTGGTGTCACAATAATAAAAAATAAAAAAATCGTCTCTGGAAAGGCAAAAGGGCTTAAGCGACACTTTGCTTAAAAATGAGTTAAATATGCAGTTTTGATCAGTTTTTTTTCTGCATCGAATGCTCTGACTCTCGCTTGATTCTTAAGACTTTTGTAGCCCTTTAGTTATCTAAAATAAATTTACCGTTTGGGAGAAGGCTTGACTCAAACGACACAAGTTTGTGACTTTTTTAGCATTTTGTCGATTCAGGTAACTCACTGAGAGCATTGAGTTACTGAGTTAACTTCAAAATCCAACCAGGTACTGAAGACTTTTGAATTTTATTGTAAAACAAAAATAACGTTTAACTGCTCTGGTGTAAGCTTCCCAAAATGGCACTTCAGCCCTTTTGCCCTTTGGCGACAATATTGCAACTTATGATTCAAGGGCAATTTGACGGCCTGCATGATTGAGCGGTAAGACGCTCGACTACGAATCCAAAAGTCGCGGGTTGGAACCCGGCGTGCGCAAATACATTTTATGTAATTAATATGTGTCGTAACACATTTGATTGATATAAAATATAAAAAAGTATATTTGCGGCACGTTTCAGAGTGGTAGATACTCTAAGTATCGCCCTGGTGAAAGACCACCATTCAGAATTGAAACGTTGCTTGAAATGGCTTTAGCCGTGTTTGGTGACCAGATCTGAATATCCAGGTACTTCCCAACCTTATCCTTTCTCATTTTCTTTCCCTCCCCACTTCCCGTCTTCAGCCTCACAACATGCCCCAATTGGGGATGCCATAGTCTACTGGCTCTATACGGTTGGGAGCAGTTGTGACTCTTATAATATTAAAAAATAAAACTAAGCAAATACTCTGACTTATAGTTCAAGGGGATTTTCAATAAATAGTTGACATATTCATGGCATTGATTTAATTCAAACGTGTGATTACAGTTTTCGCGGGTTGTGAAAGGGTTAAAGTTGCAATGTCTTCAGTTAAAAACCTTTCCCACTAGTGCCACTTAACTTCTCTCGACCCAAAAGCAATGGACATGATAATGCGCATCCCATGACGATCCCGACACGCGCGATTGATAACGGCACAGCTCCCCCAGCAGAACACGACAGGACCGAACAGAACATAACAGAACCGAACGGAATAGCAGAATGAGAGACGTTTTGTCCTTGGCGCCGTGATTTATCACCCCGGCCGGCGGCTCCATTGTTGGTCACGTGTGAACCTAATGGCGATATCACGCCGACGGCCTCCGTAATTCCAATAATTGTTCCCGATTTCTCTCCACTCATCCTGTATACAAATAGTAATCCCTTCGAGTGGCGGTGACTGGCGTTAACTCCGAGGGAGTCGACGATGAGACCAATGTCGGCTTGCTGACTTGCGCAAGGTAAAAATACGCATTAAACACGCTCATTATACGTCGCCTAAGTGTTCATTATTGGAGAGACGCATCATCGTAGTCTTTGATAACGTAAAACGATTATCACGCTCAGAAAAAGTAATTCATTGAAGTTATTTAAGTGAGCACCAACAAACAAATACATAGCCTGTTCAAAAGAAAAGGTGAATTTTGAATTTTCGCGAGCTGTGTCCATTTTTTTCAAAAGTAAAAAATCGAAGAACACAGAAAAACGTGACTAACCCTTCCAGTTGTCAAAAACAAACCACTGATCCAAAATGACTGATAATGCTAACGCATGATAAACATATGTGATATAGTAGATGCGGTATAATCTTATATGAATTTTCATTGAATTTTATCAATTAAAAGCTTGGAGTAACAATGTATGTAGAGAGAGCTAATTATGTTTACCCAACCTATATAAACTTGCGGTAAATCACTTTCTCCGGGTTCTTAAATCTTACGCCATGAGAGAGAAAGAGACAACAAATATAATACACCGCTTCTATGTACTGTCGCGAAGATCTTGGGCTCCTGGGTCACCGCGGGACTCTGCCACATTTTTTTATTATGCCACCAAACTTGACACAACTATACGGTTTTTTAGATTATATGCTATATTTTTGTTAACAACAATACTGTGAAAAAGTGGTTATACGAATAAACAAAAACATCATGTCGATATGTGATATGAATGGATGTATAAATACCTTAGCCTTAGTCTTAGCCACGCCCAGATCCGCCGAGTCCGGTAAAAATCATCAGAAACTGACTTCACTGCCTTGGATAGATACCACTCTTTATGCTCTAAGATTAAAAGGTTCATTATTTAAATGTGTTTTTTTTTTATGTAAGTGACAAGAGTAACAACAGCTCCCAACTTTCCGGTGCCAGTGAGACTATGGCATCTCCAGTCGAGGTATTTTGTGAGGCTGAAGGCAATAGGGAGGAGAAGGAGATGGGAAAGATGAAGGTTGGAAAGTACCTGGCTATTTATATCTGATCAGCAAACACGGCTAAAGCAATTTCCAACAGCTTTTAGATTATTTCGTTTCGATTCACAGAGGTCGTCAGTAAGTATATATATATTGTAATAAAAAATATATTGTTGGAAAGAGAAAACGGTGTACTGTTTTAAGTTTGCAGAGGAAAAAAAATAAAATCCGCAGACTAACGATACTGGTAGACAGTGGCACCTCGTGACTTTTATGTGTGCTAGAGTGTTAAGATAAAAAATACAACGTTATTGATGTTGTTGTAGTGGAAAATTTTTGTTATTATTTTTTTTTTGTATGAGGATTTTCAGGATTTTTCAGTTTTGGTGGTGCACGGCTTGCTGAAAAATCTTCATACAAAAAGTTGAAATTTCGAAAAATAAATAAAATATTTTCGGCTACAACAACATCAATGATGACGTTTTTTTCAATCTTAGCACTCTAGCACACTAAAAAGTTACGAGCCGCCACTGCTGATCCTATTTACACAGACCGTGTTAATGGGATCTGGGAGGCGTATAGACTCGCGTCTCATTGTTTTGTTATTTTATATATAACTAAAAAAATAATATTATTTTATTTAGTTTAATTTTGTAGCCTGACGATGCTTGGGCTAGGCGAAACCGGTGATCATAAAAATGAAAATAATATCCGTGGACTTATTCAAAACGATTTCTTTATTAATTTTTCACTTCCGCTAAGCAAACCGAGATCAATTTATAAAATGTATTTGCGTTGCGGCGTTTATTGTTTGCCCTAACCGTGTGAATTAATTCTCACTCAAAGGGCTCCCGGCGGGCCCCATAAAAACATAAATAAACAGGCAAGTATCTCCGCGATCGGAGGGTGGCGCCGCTCGCCTTTCGCCGCATTTGACTCGGTAAATATGTCGCGGGGCTTAATGTTAAATCGTAATTGAATAACATGGCAAGCGCGAGGGTCGCGGGCGATCGCATGCCTCTCGGGTTACCGGCGCCCGTGCAGAGCCGCTCGCTGCTCGGGAACGCCGGCGGACAATGGCCGCCTTGATTGCGGAAAAAAAATCTGAAGCTCGAGCCGTCTCGCCGAAATTTCGCAGGGTCGCACCGCCGGGAGCTCCGCTGCGATCTGTCCTTCTGACGCGGTAAGAAATCCAAAGTAAAAAGTGCTGTAAAAAAGAACGTGAATTGTAATTAGATGCTTTGTCGACTTTAGTGTACAAGTAACTAATATTAAAAAAAAAACTAACACACGCGTTACACGGCCTCCGCGCTCGAGTTGTTTAGATGCTCAACTACGAATCCAGAGGCCTTTTTTTTTTTTTTTTTTTTACGTGAATACCGCACAAGAGTCTCAACTGCTCCCAACCGTCTAGGGCCAGTGAGACTATGGCATTCCCAAATAGGATATGTTGTGAGGCTGAAGGTAGTGGGGAGGGGAAGGAGATTGGGAAGGGAAGGTTGGGAAGTACCTGGCTATTCAGATCTGGTCACCAAACACGACTAAAGCCATTTCAAGCAACGTTTCGATTCTGAATGGTGGTCTTTCACCAGGGCGATACTTAGAGTATCTACCACTTTGGAACGTGCCGCAAATATACTTCTTATTATTTTTACATGAATTAATTAAATACACATATTAATTAAATAAAAGTAATTGGCGCACGCCGGGTTTGAACCCGCGACCTTTGGATTCGTAGTCGAGCGTTTTTACCACTCGACCATGGAGGCCTAAGTCCCGACGTGTGCTAGTTAATTAATAATAGCAGTAAATAATAGCTAATTAATAGCACCTATATTTCTGGGACGTTCCAGAGTGGTAAAAACTCTAAGCATCGCCCTGGTGAAAGACCACCATTCAGAATCGAAACGTTACTTGAAATGGCTTGAGCCGTGTTTGGTGACCAGCTCTGAATAGCCAGATACTTCCCAACCTTCCTCTTCCCAATCTCCTTCCCCTCTCCACTATCTTCAGTCTCACAACATACCCTATTTGGGGATGCCGTGGTCTCACTGGCTCTAGACGGTTGGGAGCAGTTGAGACCTTTGTGCGGTATTCATATAAAATAATAATAATAATAGATAATTAATAGCACCTATATTTCTGGCACGTTCCATAGTGTTAGAAACTATAAGTTTCGTCCTGCTGAAAGACCAACATTCTGAATCCAAACGTTACTTGAAATGGCTTTGGCCGTGTTTGGTGACCAGATCTGAATAGCCAGGTACTTTCCAATCTTTCTCTTCCCCATATCCTTCCCTTCTTGTGAAAGGCCACCATTTAGAATCAAAAAGTTACTTGAAATGGCTTTTGCCGTGTTTGGTGACCAAATCTGAATAGCCAGGTACTTCTTGACCTTCCTCTCCTCCATCTCCTTCCCTTAAGCCCACTACCTTCTGCCCCACAACATACCCCAATTGGGGATGCCATGGTCTCACTGGTTCTAGACGTTTGGGAGCCGTTGGGATATCTTGTGCAGTTTTCACTATAAAAAAGGGAGATGTCATAATGAATATATCGATGGAATACCTGGTCCTGCCGCAGAGAGCTCCGTTCTAACCTTTATTTTTGTTACATGCGTCGATTATGAGAATGTCTGATCCTACCGCTGAGAGCCCCATTGTAACATCTCTTTCTGATACACGCATCGTTTATGAGGAAGAGCGAGATGTAATAACGGATCTATCAGCGGTAAGCATGCTTTTCCCGCCGCTGAGAGCTCTGTTGTAACCCTTCTTTCTGATACATACGTCGCTCGTGAGACAGAGGGAGAGGTTGCATGCGTTGTTTATGGGAAAGAAAGAAAACATGCAATGGGGTTATCAACGGTGTTCTCATATTTGTATGTCTATAAAGGTGAGGGTGTTAAAATACACATCAACGTGTGTGTTTGCATTTGCAGTGGGAAAATAACAACCATTTTGATACGTCATATTTTTAATGCATTAAATTGCTTTGATGGGTCGGATAAGGTTATATAAAATAATACAAATTATGATGCGTTTTTCTAATAAATGTTATTTAATACTTCAAGTATCACTCTGGTAAAGGACCACCATTCAGAATCGAAACCTTGCTTGAAATGGCTTTAGCCGTGTTTGGTGATCAGATTTTAATAACCAGGTACTTCCCAACCTGCTTTTTTCCCATCTCATTTCTTTACCCAATACCTTCAGCATCATAACATAACCCTATTAGGGATGCCATAGTCTCACTGGCTCTAGACGGTTGGGATCAGCGGAGACTCTTTTGCGGTATCAAAATAAAATAAATAGGGGTTGAGATATGCTATTTTCTGTTGAAAATTTCTAATCTAAATGTTTCGTATTTTTTTAGTTGTCTGGTTCTAACAAAGCTGTTTTTTTTTTTTTAAATTAGTACACAGTTACACAATATATTATTTAAAATATAATACTACGATAGTCTTGAACAAGACCGGTTAGTAGATTAGTGGACTAACGCGTCGGATTCCTACACAGGCATTGTGAGGTCAATTTCTCGCTAGTTAAGTTCTCCTTCATTGCACAAGCAACATCTTCAAATTATTATGATAGCAGTAGGAGTTTTTCAAATACTGTCAGGTTATTCGTAACCTGGGAATGTTTGTTTGTCTTAAAAAAAAAATCGTTATACAATTTCACGCCAACCCAACGTGTCGTTTGTAATTTTTTTCGCAGACAACAAAAAGTGATTTTAAGGTTTTTACAATAAAAGTTGCTTCAGTGACTGTGGCTAAGAGTTGTCGTCCGGTTAGCGGAAGTTCCCCCAGTTCGAAAAAGTTTCCAGTAAATACATTTTTTCTCGTTTGACTTTCAAATCTGTACCAACTTATAATTCGATAGAAATTTTATTTAAGCATGGGAAATAAAATATTGAACAAAAACAATGATATGCAATTTTATATTTCGATATAAATAATATACTAGTGAATAGTTTGCACAGTGAGTTAGTAGACCTGTGATAATCGTAGGGGGGAGCATTAGTTTGTATAAGGGAGGAGATACAGCATCTAGTATTGGTGTTAGAAGGACCGCCCACCAAACTAGGGCTTATTGGATCTTCTCCCCTAAACACTTATTCTTGCAAATTCTAAGCGACTGCCCTATAAATAAGCTTTGTAGCTAAGCCCATTTATTTAAATAGCATATTATTTTGTAATAGAGTTATACGAAATACGTACCATCATGCTATTGCATAAAGAAATAATTATATAAATAATAACTTTGTATAAGACCACAGATTTTATTTTATTTTTTATAACTGACCGGTATCGCTTAGCCTAAGCATCATCGGGGTAAAAAAATAAACCAAACAAAAAATACAAAGTGTGCGGTTATATACACATAAAGAGGGAGAACATTTTGCAAATTGAAATAAGAAAACAGTGAGAAAACAAAAAAATTACATTTAAAATTATAACAACGGAACAGAGAGAAAGAGGCCGAGAATATGAAATGAAAGAGGCAAAACGTCAACTGAGAAGGTGATTAAAGAATAATGAGAAATTTTATTAGTTTACAGGAAATATACCTAATGTCCGACTACTGGACAAATTTAAGTGATTATTAAGAATATGGCTATTAAATTTACTGGCTTTCCTTATTTCTAGTTCTTCTAAATTATTTACTCTGTTGCCACGACCATTTTTGTGAAGTAAATGAACTCCGCTGCTTTATAAAAATACAAATATTTGTATCTGAAGAATGTACATCTTAAATAAATTAAAAACACAATAAATAGTATAAAAGTAACCCTCCTTGGTCGAGTGGTTAAGATCATCGACTTCGAATCCAAAGTTCACGAATTCAAATCCCATCGTGCGCAAATAAATTGTATTCAATTAATTTGTGTTGTTCCACAATTAATTAATTATAAATAATATAAAGTATATTAGCAACATGTTTCAGTGGTAGATACTCTAAGTATCACCCTGGTGAAAGACCACCATTCAGAACCGAAACGTTGCATAAAATGACTTAAGCAGTGTTTGAGAAGCAGATATGAGTAGTCAGATACTTCACCACCTTTCTCTTACTATCTTCTTCTCCTCCCCTTAACCTTCATCCTCACAACATACCCCGATCGGGAATGCCACAGTCCCACTGGCTCTAGACGTTTGGGAGCAGTTAAGAGTCTTGTGTGAATCTCACATAAAAAAAATAAACAAAAGGTAACATAATGCTTATTTCACTTTAAAATGCTAATGTTCTCACATTGATATATTCTAATATCATTGAGGAATTATCATTGCTTTAAAATTTCTTAATATTTATAACTGAGTAATATAATTCCCTCGTTTTTCAAGTTTTTCACATATCTAGCTTACTTATTTTCTTGGGGCCTTACCTTGCTACCTTAGTTCCAATAGATGACCTGTCTTACAAGATGATACAACATTAAAAAAAAAACTATTGAAATTGTAACGTGTCCCCAAAAAAATTTTTTTTATCATACCGCACGAAAAATTAATGTTTTCAAATGGCATTTCAAATGAAAATATTTATTTTAGGTGGCGATAAACTTAGTAGCGGACTTTCCAAAGGCTATGGCACACCCAGTTTAACAGATTCTCTGCGAAATCCCAAATGTCCAGGTTAGTTCTTGCTTTGATATTCATTATTTGCATCGCGTACCACCACATACGGGTACATATCTGAAGCTTCTAGATAAAAAGTATCTGGCATCTACTACGCTGCAACGAAATATACGAGAACGTTTGAACGATATTGATTAAAATCATGTAACCAACCCCCATATATGTAATTCCTTTTGTGGGGAATGTTTTAAAAATGATAAATAAAAGTGTAAAAAAAAATCTATAAAAATGATATAAGAAAAAACTTTTCTCAGGTACGCTAAATGTTTACTTTAAACCAAATCAGGCAACACATGCAATAAAATTAGATTTTTTAGGGTGCATCTTTACTAATTTCAATAAGTCATAAAGGTTATATTTTGTATTAACTCGATAGGAAAGTTCTTCATTGTAAATCATTTGAGTTTTAATGAAAACATCTTCTTTATTTGTTGACCACTTCAGTGGATTATTATACCTACCTGCGCTGCAAAATATCTCCAATGTCGTTGAAAATACACTGCACGAAGAATACTTTATCAAGAGTTTTTCAAGAAGTTTGCTAAATAAATGGTTTTTATTATTGTAAACAAACAAACGCCTTAAACGCATTTTGGGAAGTTTACGCCAGAGCACTTTAAGATTTTTCAAGTTTTCAGCGCCTGGTTGGATTAAGAAAAAAGAGTTAACTCAGGTAGCTTGATGCTCTCACTGAGTTACCTGAAGCGACAAAAAGCTTAAAAAAAGTCCCAAACTTGTGTGGCGTGAGTCAAACCTTTTCCCAAATGGTAAATATATTTTAGATGGCTAAAGGGCCACAAAAGCTTTCAGAATCAAACGAGAGTCAGAGCTTTCGACTCAGACAAAAAAACCTGATCAAACTGCATATTTAACTCATTTTCCCCCAAAATGTAGTTTAAGACCGTTTGCCTTTCCAGCGACGACATTAATTTTTTTTTTATTGTTAAATTGACAGTTTTCTCGTATAACACAGTTAAGAATGCAGTTGTCTATTTATATATAATAATATTGTGTTATTTTAATACTTTTATTTATTAAAATCGCACCAATTTAGGCTCAAAAGAAAACAAAGTGCCCAACTACCAATACAATGCACGAAGTGTACCCAATTATAGGACAATAATACACTGTCATATTTATTCAGACTGAAAGTCTCAAAGGCTAAATGCTCGTTTCGCTCGGTGCCCAGGGATAAAGGCCGCCTCCCCCGCGGCCCCACTTCCCTGGTGGGGAAGGGGTGGGGAGTGCATTTTGCTTTCATCCTATTCCGGCTTTCAGGCCTAAGTCTTGGGGATGATCTGGCCTGACGTCATTTATCACGAAACCCCGGTGGTGACGTCACCGCGGGCGAGATAAGTTGTACACATTACCCCCCCCTCCCCCCTCCTCCCTCCTGTGCTCCTGATTATCATAATAATGGCTGGTATTTGTTAATTACTGTTGGCCTACCCCGTAATTAAGTAAATTTTCGAGTAAGTGCATATTTCTGAAGAATAGTTAACGAACTAATTATTACAATACACACAAAAATAAATTGAATTTAAAGCATATTTGCGGCACGTTCCTGAGTGGCATTTACTCTCAGTATCGCCTTGGTAAAAGACCACCTTTGCTTGAAATAGCTTTAGCTGTGTTTGGCGACCAGATTTAAATAGTCAGCAACTTCCCAATTTCCCTATCTCCTTTCTCTCCCCACTACCTTCGTGATCGGATCTGAATAGCCAGGTACTTCCCTTCTTTTCTCTTTCCCATCTCCTTCCCTTCCTTACTACCTTCAGCCTCACAACATACCCCAATTAAGGATGTCATAGTATCACTGACTCTGGATGGTTGGGGGCAGTTGGGACTCTTCTGCGGTACTCACTATAAACAAAATATAATAATAATAAATTTAATAAAGTGTCTTGCTTTCTTTCGAATGTCCGAAGCTCACGGCAACAATATACAGGAGGGATAGCTTTTCAAAATAGTGTAGTTAGGATTGTATTTTTTCCTGATTCGGGCGTGGCTAGGGTTTTCATGGACAAACCTTTTTACATTCAATCATAGCACATGTCAACACAACGTTTTGTTAATTTAAATAAGCACTTTTTCACCACATTGTTTTCAACAAAAATATGAGATATAACCTCAAAAACCGTTGAGTTATGTTGCACAACAAAACGTAGTGGGCAGAGTCGCCGGAAACGGAAAACATGCTTACACACCTAAAAGTGGTGCGATATTATGTGACAACTTGTCTTGTTTCTTTCTCTCTCGCGGTTTAAGACGTAAAAACCCGAAGAAAGTGATTTATAGTAAATTTGTATAGATTAGGTTAAAATATTTAGCTCTCTCTCTCCATATATATTCTTATGCCAAGGTCCGAAGCCAGTGGCATCTCCAAATTGGAAAGAGGAAGGTTGGGAATTAAGTTTTATCACGGAGGTCGTAAAATAAAACTAAATTAAAAGCAGTATTATAATATTATATAATTCGTAACACAAAAAAATAATAAAACCAATACACAAGATAAGTTATTTTATAAAATAATGAAATGCTATAATTTGCTGCCGGAAACCATGAAAACTATGCCAATTAATAAATTTAAAATAGCCTGTAAGAAACACTGTAAACTGTTAAAATACATTAGAAATATCAAATAGTATAAAAGTTATAATAATATTATTAGGTCAAAAAGAATATAAATTATAATTAGATACTTTGTAAACTATAATGTACAAGTAACTAAAATAGATAAATAAACTATTCGAGAACATTCTCGAAACTGAAGAATCACATTTCGCAAAGAAACCGGATTCAGTCAGATAACTGAACACGAGTTACAAATTATCAATTAAATGATTTATACACGTACGTAAGTTGCTGAGAAATAGTTAGAATTTTTATTTTGAGATTACCACATTTTTGTCCCAATTGCTCGGAGTAAGAGGAAATATATACGTCAATATTGGGGAATGTATTCATTGGAAAGTGATGTGCAATATATGATACCGTCAATATTGGGGAATTTATTCATTGGAAGTAAGTATGATACCGTCAATATTGGGGAATGTATTCATTGGAAAATAATGTGCAAGGAATGAATGTAGAAGCTGACTACATATTTCAACAGTGACGTTATTATACTTTAAAAAAATATATTTATAAAAAATCCATTAGAAACTTTCGAAGACTTTTACCAAGTTTTCATATTTTCAATAGCAAAAAGCTAAAGCAGAAATATTTAGTTTTAATTTTTCAACGACGTCTTTCACTGCAACGATTATTTATTATTTATTTATTTTGATACCAACGGACCATTGGCTGATTACAAAAAATACATGAGATAACACGAAATAGGAAACAAAGAGTAACAGAGAAAGAAAAGCACATTCAGAAGAACATTCAAGTCAAAGCAAGAACAAATTTTTGGTAGAGTCGTAAAGAATGACAAAAATCATTTAGACTGGTACCAAAAATTTCAAGACCATGGCTTGAGTTAACAAGTCTCGACATTCTCATCATTGGACAGTGGAGAATGATACCCATAATAATTAGTAGAGTGATGATTGAGGAACAGCAATTTATTATTCTAAATCTACGTCAAGAAATGTTGAACTGCATGAGTGGCAACAAAGAAGGTGAGTCAATGATGCAATTCATAATTTCGAAAATGCAAATCAAATCAAAGTCTTTCCTACGCTTTTATAATGAAGAAGTTTTAAATGTTTGTTCAATTTCATCATATGAATAATCGCCTCTTTCTCGCACATGCAATTTCGCGTAAGAAGCGATGTTGTACAGATTCAATATGATGATGAATGTGCCTTCCAATGGTAATGTTCTATGCGCATTAATGCAAAATACGGCCTCCATGTGGTAAGACGCTCGACTACGAATCCAAAGGTCGCGGGTTCAAACCCGGCGTGCGCCATTAACTTTTATTTAATTAACATGGGTCATAACACAATTAATCCATATAAAATTAAAAAAATACACGAGTATGTATATTTGCAGCACGTTTCAGAGTGGCATAAGTATCGCCCTGGTGAAAGACCACCATTCAGAATCGTTGCTTGAAATGGCTTTAGCCGTGTTTGGTGATCAGATCTGAATATTTAGGTACTTCAGAACCTTCCTCTTCACAATCTTCTTCTTTTCCCTACTACCTTCAACCTCACAACGTTCCCCAATTGGGGATGCGATAGTCTCACTGACTAGACGGTTGGGAGCAGTTGGAACTCTTGTGCGGTATTCACTGTTTTTTTTTTTTTTAAGTGGTGCTATATTACGCGAGAACTTGTCTTATCTCCTTCTCTCACTCTTTGTTTAATAATAATAATAATTTGGGAAATTTTACCGTCTCTTTCTTTTTCGTGGTGTACGACGTAAAAACCCGGAGAAAGTGATTAATCGTAAATTTGTATAGGTTGAGTAAAAATATGTAACTCTATCTCCATATAATTCTACAAGTATAATCCGGCTGTTTCTGCCTGTGACACGCGCAGGTACAACATTGCGAAAATTCCAAACGGGTGTGTTATTCGTGTAAAAATAAAGTCGTCTTGGTTAATACAACTTGCAACATTCCTCGAGCGGCAGGCAGTAATGTATGCTGCCATGTGGGGTATCAAAACACTTAAGTCTAAGAGGCAGAAAACCTCAGGAAGGGGCCGCTAAATTACCATGTTCTCCATACAATTTACTTGTAATTATCCGAGTACCTCCGCCGGCCCCCGGCCCGCTGCATTAATATATCGGGGTTTCAACACGTTCCGTGCAAGTATTCTGTGTGAAACGCCTTGTTAATTTGTAAATTTACGAAGAAAAATTCACTACAAACAATCCCGAGTTTGATTTATGATAAGATTTTTATTTTCGGGCTTTTCTTCGCCCGATTCGAATATTCGTAACACCCCGTGGGCTAATGTGAAATATGTTTCTCGAAATTCATAGACCAAGAACTTTCCATGTTGATAGTCTTTATTCTTGTTTTTGTAAATGAAGGTAGCTTCCTAGGTACCTGCATCAATAATTAAGTCCAATAAATGTTTGGTTAATCAGATTTTAATAGCCACTTTTGTTTGTGTCATATATTTCTATTTGTTGTATACGCCCGAGTGGGCTTTACATATAAAGGTTTGCATCAAACAGTGAAAAAAGGAAGAAAAAAAAAATCAAGCGAAATAAAGAATAGTCGCAAAGTAGTAAAGAAGTGTTTGATTACATTAAATTAATATTGATTAAAGATGTATAATATTCTTGTATCTAAATTCAGTGCAGTTAAATACATCAGCCACCTCTGTGTATATATTTTACTAATAATACTAAAAACAGTGAACTTATATGGCGCAGTTTTGTGATATTTCACCTCAAGTGCGCTTCATACTAAATTAATTATGCTAATGAGATTAACTAACAAGGAGAAAATAATACATAATATGTATACAAATTAAAACTATCTAAAATCATGATCGTTATCATAATTCATGAGAGAAAAAGGTTCAGATATAGTTCTAACTAGTTAATACCGCACAAGAGTCTCAACTGCTCCCAACCGTCTAGAGCCAGTGAGACTATGTCCATCCTCAATTATCTTATGTTGTGGGGCTGATGTTAGTGGGGAGGGGAAGGAGATGGGGAAGAGAAAGGTTGGAATGTACCTGGCCATTCAGATCTGGTCACCAAACACGGAAGAAGCCGTTTAAATCAACGTTTCTATTCTAAATGGTGGTCTTTCACGAAAGTATCACCAACTAAATGCAATTTAGGTACAAGAGAGTATCTGAAAGACTAATTCTCATCTTTCTGCTCCTTCTTGTATATTTCCTTATCTTAAAGCAGAAGACACTCTCAGAATTTCAATAGTGAAGACCACCAAAATGTAATTACTTAAGAGACGAGATTTAGATAAAAATAACCAGTTTCTGTCAATCTCACCAATTCTCTGATACTTCCCGTCCCCTAATTAATTGAGGCTGCTATGGTACTACTAGCTTCAAGCAGTTGTAACCTAGTGTGGTGTTCCATAAAAAAAATCACAAAAACTCTTCGAAGGAATATATCAAATGATTTGACCGATCTTCGATTTTTCATTACTTTGAAGTATAAACTATTTTATGATGTAAGCGTAATGAATAGAATCAAGAAAGTTATAAAAAATAGTCTGTGCATGTAGAGCGAATGAAGATGTGTGGAAAGAATATATGACGCGAAAGTGAATGGAAGAAGTAGTCGGGGACGCTCGAGGAAGACAAGGGACGATCATGTGAATCAAATACTTGAATCGGGCCATGTGAAGAGTCAGAATAACAGAAGAGTATATATAAATGTGAATGAAACAAGGAGTGTGTGTCAAGACAGAGTTGTATTGCGGTCCGTCCTCTCTGCCTCCCCTTGCGGAGAAACGCCGTGATGGTTACATTAGTTTAGTTAATTTTAGTATTTTTTTTTGTTGCCAACTAGTTTTTTCACTTTTTTGTGACATCTTCAGGGCAAGTAAAAAAATACAAAATTAAAAGTCAACACATGTCAGATTAAAACTTTTGTTTATTTATTTTTTTATACATTTATATGATTAAATAAAAACAAATTTAACTTTTGACTGGACCGGTTTCAGCCTATAACGACCATCTTTAGAGTATTCATAAAATTTGTTATAAATTTAAAATTTGTTATAAAATTTGTTAAAAATTTGTTATAAAGTAAAGTAGTAAATTTGTTTTTATTTAATCATTAAAATGGAATTCCACCATGAATTAACAGTTACAAAATTAGAAATAATACATTTATATCATTCAATAAATTATCATTCTATATTAAAATTTTATTCATACAACATAATCCCACATAATACCTCTGTAGGGATTATTGATTCGAGTCATTCAGCGGTTAAAGTGATCCGCAGCCCTCGCGTCAGATCAAAGCTGATAGCGTCAGTGTTGACATGTCCAGATAATGATCTCTTCAATTTTCCGATTAGTTGGCTCGCCGGAGCTGAGAGCCCTTATTGTTAGTGTTGCCTACCTCAGGATAAAGGACGAGTGGATAATTGATATAAATCTTTTATTCGCTTTGAGGGTTACATCATGCAAGAGTTCAGAGATTGTCGAGATTAAAAGGCTGAAAATTTGTACAATTTTAATAAATATGATTATTTTTTTCGGCATCAAAACGCCAAGAATCAGACCACTACGTTGATGTTTTTTTAAATGGCTATTTTGACTGGCTGAACTTCATATTCAAAATCATCCCATTAAATCGCCGTCAAGTCGTAAAAATTAATCGGGTCAATAGTGATCAACAAATTTCAGACTTTGGAATCCCCCAAGGTACAGTGCTAGGACCGATCCTATTCACAATATATGTTAACGATATTTTTTTTCAAACACTACATGGACAAATTACCTCATATGCCGACGATACAGTACTGATAATAAATGATAATACGTGGGACAACGTAAAATCAAAGGCTACTGAAGACATAAACACACTTAAGACTTTTTTCGACATTAATTTGCTATCACTAAATAGTGATAAAACATTTGTAGTTCCATTTGCAATACATACAAACGATACCCCCAAAAATTTTGACATAATCATACATAACGATAATTTTACAACTCACAATAAAAGTGATTGCTTTTTAAATTGCACAATACTAAAAACAACAAATAAAATTAAATATCTGGGAATAACTATCGATAAAAACCTGAAATGGAAGGACCAAATATGTGAAGTTGTTAAAAAAATCAGAAAACTAATATATATATTTTTAAGAATCGGAATTTTTTTGTCGATAAAAAACCTATATTTAATATATTATGCCTTGGTGCAATCCACTTTACAATATGGTATCATTAGTTGGGGATCCGCATATAAATCTAACCTTATTCCAATCGGAATTGTACAAAGGTTGATTATTAAAATTATATTGAAAAAACCTTCAGACTACCCAACTGATCGCCTTTTTGAAGAATTTCAAGTACCTACATTTAAAAACCTATACATTAAAAATTCAATAGTTCAAATCATTAAAGAAAAAGACAAATACCATTTTTTAACTGAAAACCGAACTCGACTTAAATATATTTTCCATGCCCAAAACTAAATAGTTCATTTGCTCAACTTCATTATACTTACCAAGGACGATCTTTTTTCAATCGACTACCAGAAGAAATCAGAAGCATTATTGATAAAAGCCAACTATTTAACTCTATTAAGAAATATTTTAAAAACATTCTCAAAAAAAAGTCTCAAATTGAATTGAATGAATGAATCTTTATATCCCATTTACTAACAATATGTACCATAGCGCATTTTTTGATCAATAATAATTAATGTACACTCCTCTTCCATACACAAGCTTTTGCTTCTAATGGAAGAGTACTATATTATATTTGAAAAAAAAATAAAAAATATATATATATATATCATTATCTGATTGTAATTAACATGTGAAAAATGTGAAAAAAAAAATATATATATATTCTTTTTTCAAAAAAAAAAAAATTCAAATAATATTTTTGCTACAGGATAGCACAAGCAAAGAAATTAGACCAGAAAAGAATAAAGCCAACACACAAAATAGCTTACAATATAAAAGGATGAAATCTTATAATGCGCTGCTAGAAACCATCAATATTATGCCAGTCAATAAATTTGAAATAGCCTGTAAAAACTATTTAAAATTCATATAAATCAAAATAATAAGATAAAATATTAAAAAGTCAAAAAGAAAATGAAATAATTAGCTACTTGTAAACTTGAATGTACAAAGTAACTAATAAAAAAAAATCTAAAATATATATATATACATATATTCCTACATAATATTGTCGCTAGAAAGTCAAAAAGGCTTAAGCGACACTTTAGTCAAAAATGAATTGAATGATCAGTTTTGTTTTCTGCATTGAATGCCCTGACTCTCGTTTAATTTGAAGACTTTTGTGGCCCTTCAGCCATCTGAAATATATTTACTATTCGGGAGAAGGCTTTACTCAAGCGACACGAGTTTGGGACTTTTTTTAGATTTTTGACTCTTCAGGTAGCTCAGTGAGAGCATTTAATTACCTGAGTTGACTTTTTTTTTCAAAATCCAACCAGGTACTGAAGACTTATAAATTTTATTGTAAAACAAAAAAAAACAGTGCTCTGGCGTCAATATTATTATCCATTTATGAGGATGAGCGACTCCGAATTTGGATTTGAAATAGGTTTAGTTTACATGAATCACGTTTTAGCGTAAAGGCTCTCGTTCAAAGGTACCTCGATAAACTTTATACCTTTTTAACAGTTTAAGACAAAGTCCGTCATTTAAAACTCATTAGACTTTTAGAAGAAAGGGAAATTGGTAATGGAGACGTCCATTACTAGAACTAGTGGAATAAAAACACTTGAAAAATGGAAATCGGAAGAAGTAAATTCGTGTTTAGAAAATCGCGAAAATTGACCAAATAGTAATAGGTCTTAGACATTCCCCTAATGCGAACTATACGGTAGCGTCAAACAAACAAATACCTCTTCAAAACTTCACCCTAGTAGAGTAATATAATTTACATGGTATTTTTTATAACAATGAATAACAAGCATAACCACTTTTATTTAAAGTACAATAAATTAATTATTAATAATTTGGCGAGTGTTGTGTTGAAGAACACTATTGGCACGTGTCTAGAATATAATTGAATTAGGTGTTTCATTATTTATTTATGGTTTTAAAGTTTATTTTGTAGAACTCCATTTTAATTTCTAGGTTTTTTAATTTTATTCAAACAATAATTATTATTATTTTAATTTAAATAAAAAAACAATTTTTAGTTAAAAGCTCTGCGATGTAATTATTTTTACGCGTGACAGCTGTTTCGCCTTCTGAGGGCATTATCAAACTGTGAACATTATCAAACAGTTTGATAATACCCTCAGAAGGTAAACATCAGCTAAAATAATTACCTAACCTAAAAATTGTTTAAAAAAAAAAATTTAAATAATAATAATTATTGTTTAAATAAAATTTTAAAACCTAAAATAAAATAAAAAAATTCTTTGATATTCAATTTCAATGTTTTTTTTTCGTAAGAAGCAATCACGTCTGTATTTTTCTTTAGTTATTGTAATTGCCCCGACGAAGCTTGATTTAAGCGAAACTAAATTCTTGATATAAACAAAGTGTTTTATAAACTTTCGAATATGTTCGTTTTAACGCTGCGACACAAAACTTCAGTTGAAAATATGACTTTAATGCAACATACCTACCCACTTCCGGTTCAAAATGTGTGATTTATAATACGAATAAATGATAATCTTACGAGTAGCTTTTTTCGAAAACAAAGAAAGTTGATAAAGAAAAGAAGTATACAAGCTCTTATATAATCTTATCGATATTAATATGTTTCATAAAACACTACGCGGAGGTCTTGCTGTCCTCCACTATGTTTTATTCCAAATAAATTTATTTATTTCTTATTTTACTTGAACATACATTTTTTTATTAGTTGGTAAATTGCCCATCCCACTAGGCATAAATAAGCCTGTGTTGGAATGGAAATTTATAATTAATTTTAATTAATTGTTAATATCGAAAATATAGTACATACATAGTAAAAAAATATATATATATTAGTAAATGACAAATTTGAAGATATAGAATCTACATATTAAGAGCTAAATGAAACTTAGTTTTTAAGGTTAGTAATGATATTTCTTTTAAAGAAGCTTTTGTTTTGTATGTTTCTGATGGTACTGGGCAGAGAATCGAATTGCTTAGTGGCGTTGTACTTAAAACTTTTTTGTCCGTAAGCGGTTTTATAGGCTGGGATATTAAAGAATTTTATGTGTGACTGCCTTAAGGTTCTAGAAAATTTTCTTTCTGCAAACATATGGACATTATTAAATTGGTGCAATAGGATATTCTAAGATTATAGTCGTTTCAAGTTTATGACGTCTAGCGCCTTAAAAACAAATTCAGTGCTCGTCCTTAAAGGAACTGTAAGGATAACTTTCAGAAATAATTAATAAATAATATCCAGAGTTGTTCACTTTTTACACCAATTTAGGGTGCATGACATCTATTGGCAGGATAAAATAAATGATATTGTTACGGTAATCAGTGTTGAGTTTCAAATTCCCCTAAATAGAGCAATGAGAATTACACTTAGGTGAAATATATACTCAAAAGTATCTAAAATGTCAAAGGAACTAAATTGGCTAACAGTGAAACAGATGCTAACATTAAACACAAGTAGCTAATTATTTCATTTTCCTTTTGACTTTATAATATTTTTACTTCTATACTGCTTATTATTTTGATTTACATGCATTTTAATTATTTTTTACAGGCTATTTTAAATTTGTTGATAGGCATAATTTTTATGGTTTCCGGCAGCGCATTATAAGATTTCATCCCTTTATATAGTAAGCTAGTTTGTGTGTTGGCTTTATTCTTTTCTGGTAGTCCAATTTCTTTGCATGCCCTTGTATAATATTTGTGAAAATCAACATTGCAGATAATTTTATATTTAAATATAAAATGAAGAACAACTTGTTACTAGAATATTTTTCAGACAAAATCGTTTACATCGTGGATATTCACAGATACAATAAAAGAACATGTAAATAAATCAGACCCCCAAAAAATAATAAAACCAATACGCAAAATAACTTACTCTCTAAAGGGATGGAATGTTATAATGCGCTCCCGGAAACCATCTAAATCATATCAATTAACACATTTAAAAAACCTGTTAAAACCATACAACATACGTTAGTAATATCAAGTAGTATATAAGTTATTATTATTAAGTAAAAAATTATACGAATTATAATTAGATACTTTGTAAGCTTTGATGTACAAGTAACTAAAATTAAAATGTTATGGAATAATAGTCACTTTAAACATAATAGATAAACCGTTTACAAATGTCGTGCTTTCTAGCGTACTATAAGTACCTACCTATCTTAAAATCAGCATTATTATTAGCGTTTTGTTGGGTTCTGAACACGCGATATAGGGGTAGAGAGCAAGTAATCTAACAGTTCAGCCACCTTCAAGAGGTCGCCGTCATGTTTAAGTGGTATACACTTAAATCTACGAGAGTAGACTGATATTTGAGTGAAAATTTCCTCCTCTGCATGTCTGGGGACAATCAAATTGAAAAATCAAAATCAGATGTACAACACTATCTGCGCAAGCGGCTAAAAGAGAAACAGACATCTTTGTTTTCCACAGTTTCCTAAAAATCGACAGTGGCGACAACTCCGACTTCACATATACGTCTGTTAGTCTGTTTGACGGCCTCCGTGGTTGAGTGGTGAGACGCTCGACTACGAATCCAAAGGTCGCGGGTTCAAACCCGACGTGCGCCAACTACTTTTATTTTATTAATATGTGTCAAAAGTATTTATTTTGTATTTTTTATTTTTTTGTAGTGAATACTGCACAAGAGTCCCAACTGCTCTCAACCGTCTATATACAGTGAGAATATGGCATCCCCGATTGGGGTATGTTGTGAGGCTGAAGGTAGTGGGGAGGGGAAGGAGATGGGGAAGACGAAGGTTGGGAAATACCTACCTATTCATATCTGGTCACCAAACACGGCTAAGGCCATTTCAAGCAGCGTTTCGACTCTGAATGGTGGTCTTTCACCAGGGCGATACTTCGAGTATCTACGGCATGTTACAGAATGGTAGATACTCTAGTATAAGTATTGCCCAGGTGAAACATCTCCATTCAGAATCGAAAAGTTGCTTGAAAAGACTTTAGCCCTGTTTGGTGACCAGATCTGAATAGATAGGTACTTTCCGACCTTCCTCTTTCCCATATTCTTCCCCTCCCCGCTACCTCCAGCCTCACACATACCCCGATTGGGGACGCTATAGTCTCCCTGGCTCTAGACGGTCGGGAGCAGTTGGGACTCTCGTGCGGGATTCACTATAAAAACATCTGCGCAGGCGCCTAAAAGAGACACAGATGACATCTTTGTTTTGCGCTGTTTCCTAAAAATCGACAGCGGCGACACCCCCGACTTCGCGTACACGTGTGTAAGTAGTTTGTACATCTGTACGAGCGTTTAGGTTAGGTTAGGTGCGGGGCGAGGAGCACCGTTACGGGTGAGAGCTGGCCGTAGGTGAGCAACCGCTCGCGCGCGGCTGGTGGACAGCACAAAGGAGCGAGAGAGAAAAGAGCAGCCCCACGCGCCACGCGCCGCGAGCTGTGCACGCCACGCGGCCCGTGACATCTACCCATAAAAATGATTTGCGTTCATAATGCCGGCGCAAGAGATCATTATTTGTTGCTGCCGCTGCCATTTAAAGAATACACGTATCAATGGACTCTTCACATGTTTATTGTGCGCAGTCTCGGGAAGCGAGTCCCGCTGAAGTGACCATTGTCGGGCGCGTGGCTCATTGGTCCCGCCGGCGCGTTAATGAAAGGTCCAAGTAAAATGTGTGTTCTTTAGCAGGACTTATAATTTTGTTTACCTGGCAAAGAAACAACAGAAGAGTGTGTATGAGACGATGAATGCGAACGAAGCAAGAAGTGTGTGCCACTCAAAGCAATACTATACGAGAGTAAAAATGCAATAATATACGAGAGAAAAATGGAATAAAGTGCTCCAACGCACTTAAAATGTTGACTGTGGCATTCGGCGAGTCTACTTTGTCTCAAAAAAGTGTTTATTAGTGGTACAAGCGCTTTACAGAAGACCGAGAAGATGTTAATGACGATGAGCGTCCTGGAGTTGTGGAAAAACAAATCATGGATTTTATTCTTTGATCCATTTTTTTTAAAAGTAAAAAATCGAAGAACACACAAAAACGTGACTAACCTTTCCAGTTGTCAATAACAAACCAACTTATCCGAAATGGCTGATAATGCTAACATATGATAAACAAATGTGTACCAACATAACAAAAAAAAAAAACGATAATCGAATGTATACAGCTTACGAAAATTCAAAATTCACCTTTTCTTTTCAACAGGCCATGTATACGGAGAGAGAGCAACATATTTTTACCCAACCTATACAAATTTACGATAAAACACTTTCTCCGGGCTTTTACGTCGTAAATAAAGAGTGAGAGAAAGAGATAAGACAAATTCTCACGTAATATAGCACCACTTTAAAAAAAAGTGAATACCGCACAGAAGTTCCAACTGCCCCCAACCGTCTAGTGCCAGTGAGACTGTGGCATCCCCAATAGGGGTATGTTGTGAGGCTGAAGGAAGTGGGGAGGGGAAGGAGACGAGGAAGGGGAAGGTGGGAAGCACGTGGCTATTCAGATCTTGTCACCAAACACGGCTAAAGCCATTTCAAGCAACGTTTCAATTATGAATGGTGGTCTTTCACCAGGGCGTTACTAGTATCTACCACTCTGGAACGTTATTTTTATATTAATTAAATGTGTTAAGACACACACTGATTTTAATAAACTTTATTTGCGCACGCCGGGTTCGAACCCACGACCTCTAGATTCGTAGTCGTGCGTCTTACCATTCAACCATGCAGGTCGTCAATATGGAGAAAGAGCTACTTACCCAACCTATACAAATTTACGATAAATCACTTTCTGCGGGCTTGTACGTCGTAAACCGTGAGATAAAGAGATAAGACAAGTTCTCACATAATATAGCACCATGTTTAGGTATCTATGTATGGTTTCCGTCTCCCTCGTCTCCGGTGACTCCGCCTACTACGTTTTGTTATATGACATAACAGGACAAAACTCAACGGTTTTTTATGGTTATATCCTACATTTTTGTTTAAAACAATACTGTGAAAAAGTGGTTATATAAATAAACAAAAACATCATGTTGAAATGCGCTATGAATGGGTGTATAAATACCCTAGCCCTAGCCTTAGTAACGCACCAGTCAGGAAAAAAAACATTAATTCTGACTACAATAGCGCTCCCTCCTGGTATATTATTGCTCTGAGGTGTGCCAAGACAGCGTTGTATGGCGGTCTATCGCCGGCAAAACGGTGGGATGATTAGTTAGTTGTGCAAAGAAACCACTTTGCAGAAATTATTAATTAAAATAAAGTGTAATTTTTTTAATGTAGCTCTACAAATTTAACACACAAACTATAAATAAATTACAATATTAATCAAAAATGATTTAAACGAGTTCAAATAACAATGTTTTTTAAGGGCCATCACCCAAAAACGGCGCTAAACGTCACTTTGTCAAAAATGATTCATTTGCGATTATTATATAGGTGTTAGAAAAAGGTCCGAGGTTTCAAGTGAAACTATTTTTTAAGTGTTATCCTTTAAATTCTATGAAAAATATTCCGAATTATCAGTAAAAGGTGCAGTTTTAAAACCAGCAAAGGCATTTTTAACGTTTTACCTAAAATTTTAGTATGCATTTAAAAAAAAAATTGAAAAAAAGATTTCTGTCAAAGAAATGTGTTTACTGGAAACCTTAGTCATTTTTCTAACTACCCGTGTAGAATTGACAGATGGGGAATTTGTTGTTTTGTTTGTACTAGAAAACCAAAAAAGTGTGTATTTTGCCCTTTTATCCTTAATATGGTATCTTTGTTGTTGAATTAATGTGTTCGTGTCATTAAAATACATTACTACGTGTTCGAATAGAACTTTGAATATCATCAAAAGATGGCAGCCTAAAATCGAAAGAAATTCAAATATTAATAATTTCAATAAAATTATGAGATCGTTAAAAAATGCCGCTTTCTAATGATGTTCCGATGGCTTAATTAGCAGAGTATTACTTCCGGATAGAGTAGAGGTTCCGAGAGTTCGAGTCTCGGTCATGACCATCGTTCTTCTTAGTTTCCGTTTTTTTTCTGTTTCATATTTGTGTTTTAGATTATTAATACTATTTAAATATTTTCAATAAATTACCATTAGTGCTTTAAAGTTAATTCTAATATTTATAAAAATAGTTATTTATGTTTGGATTCAATATATATTTTTTACTTGTGGAAATCATTTAATGTTATCGATTAAACCTTAATTGATAAATCGCTTGAAGTCCGTTATGAAAAGAGCATTAACAGCTCCATTGAAACTCTGAGTGTGCGGGGCTTCAGTAATAATTTACCTTTCAATGGGAGCGCGTGTCGATACTTTGGAAACATTCAAACACATTTTAGTTCCTGCTGTACAATGAAAACATTCCGTGTGAAGTACTTAAAAAATAAGAATTGTAGCATTGTTGCCGTGTGGGGGTTGCTGCGTACTGGGTGAGAGTTGCGAAAACAGTATACTAAGGCTAATTAATAACAAGATTCACCTATAGAAATCACATAATTTTGATATTAATTATTAAAATAATATCAATAATCTTCAAAGTAAATATGAAACAGAAAAAGCCAGGAACTAAAACTGAGACTCGAACTCGGAAACTCTACTCTGTCCGAAAGTAATGTCTCAGCTAATTGAACTACCGATACCTTATTAGAAACCGGCATTGTAATCGATCTCATTCTTCATTGAAAATCATTAATGTTTTTTTTTAATTTCTTCCGATATAGACTGCCATCTTTTAATGGTATACAAAGCTCTGCCGGAGCACATATTATATACCTAGACGGTTTCTTGGATAAACTATTCATTTTTATTTACGGAAGATCTTTTGACTTCTTTCAAAGTCGAGAATTAATATTAAAATAGAATAAACTTTTAGAGCTTTATGCTTTTTATTTTGATATTAATTATTGAAAGAATATCAATAATCTTCAACGTGAAATGAAACTGAAAAAGTCAGAAACTAAAAAGAATAATATCAAAATAAAGAAAAGCGTGAAGCTTTAAAAGTAAATTCTAATTTAATACACATAATTATGATTTTTGAGAGGTTTGTTTAGGTACTTTCTCTGCATTGCTTGGTGCAAATGCGAAAAGTGTTGAAGACATGCTAAGTGCAGGTTGTTTCAAACATTCGTCATATTTGACATCTTCACATTTGTCATCGTCACATCTGTCATCGTCGCATTTGTCATCGTCACATTTGATACTGTCACAGTTCAACGATTATCGCCAATTTGTTTTTTTTTTCGTTTCATTTGAACGGTCTCCGTTGAACTCCGATCGTCAGTAATTTTCAACTTTTAAACAAATTGTGATCAGCATGACGGTTACGTCGTTGTGCTTGTCAGTTGACAACAATTTTTTCAAAATCTGAAACGGGCCATAATCAAAGTTTATGGGAGACTATTAAGATGTAAAAAAATGGTGCAAATCTTTAAATTATAACGATGTCAAATATGCCGAATGTTTGAAACACTTCAACCTAAGAGAATCGTTGTAAACTCTCCCTCGTTTTCATAAGCCATAAAACTAACTAACTAACCATCACGCCGTTTCTCCACAGGGGTAGGCAGAGAGAACGGACCGCCATTCAACTATGTTTTGGTACACACTCCTTTCTTCATTCATATTCATACACACTCTTCTGTTATTCTGAGTCTTCATATGGCCGGATTCAAGTATTTGATTCAATTGACCATGCCATGTCTTCTTGGGGCGTCCCCAACTTCTTCTACCATTCTCTTTTCTTCATTCATTCGCTCTACATGCACAAACCATATAAGCGTCCTATTAATTACGCTTACATCAGCCTTACAATCTTTCCGGATAACCACGTATATAGATATCAGAAAGAGAGATCATAACGGACCTCTCAAAGATAGGACGACAGAGTCCTTTATCTACTATTTATACGTTATCCATAATGATTTAAATGTATTTAAAAATATTTTAACACTCAATTATTTAACGGACTTGTTTACATCAAAGCTACTTTTTCTTAGTATAATGAAATCCTTTTTAAAAAAGTAAAACTTTAGCATAGTCAAATAACTCCTTCAATTTATTTTCTTCGCTCTATTTTTATGTACGGGAACGAGATACTATTACGCAAATCAATGCGCAGCTTCGCGTGGGGTAGACTTTTCGGCGAATATCAAAATACGCCTTAATTGTTTATATTGCCGAATTAAATCGCTCGTGTATAATTCGCTATTACTGTAGCGAGGGACGTTTCGGGGATTATGCAATTCAAGATATCCCCCATCTCGTCCTACCGTGCCCCCTCCCCTTCTCCCCCTCCTCTCTGTCGTGTGTACCGGAAATGGAAGTGACGTGTGGCTCCATCGTTCCACGCCGGAAATTCATAGATTAGTCATATCGCGTTCGGTAACAAAATACGGACTGCAGACGCCCAAGCATTAATTCAGCAATATACCTTATCATCCTACGGCTTGACGTCTATTGGTGATTTGCATAGAAATGTTAATTAACTCAGATTTATGTGTGTTTGAATACACGGGCTTAAGGTTTGATTCAAGCCATGAAGAACACCATTTTTTGCGTCGGCCGAATTGATTTTTGGAAACCATTTGCATAATATTATAATTGTCCCGACAGTGATTTATTTCGTCCTCCATGAACGATTTTCAAAATTAAATTTATCAAAAAATATATTGGTTTTACGAAATTGTTTTTGTTTATAATCAAATGATAAAGCATGCAATAATAATAATATATTTTCGTAGAAAGCAATCAATTTGTGGTTTGACACATTTAATAAAAAAATGTATAAGACCAACGATTTTATTTTAATTTTTATGACCGACCGGTTTCGCTTAACCTAAGCATCATCAGGGTACAAAATTAAACCAAACCAAAAATACATAGTGTGTGGTTGTATGCACTCGTACATACAAAGGGAAAACTCCACATAAAAAAAATAAGGGAAGAGGAAGAAAACAACATTTAAATTATAACGAATGAATAGAATGAAACCGGTCGGTCATAAAAAATTAAATAAAATCTGTGGTCATAAAGTTATCAAAGCGTCCAATCCCAAAAAGATGAAACTGAGAAAAAGGTGAATGAAAATATGACGATAAATAAGCATTAATATGCGTAATCGGCATTTTTAAATTGAATATCGGTGTTTTTTTTTCTTTATGAGCATTTTTATAAATAGGTCATTTATAATCTATCAATGTGCATTTTTTTATGTTATCTTCTGTTTTATAATGTTTTAAACTTAACTTTAAGTCAAATATATACAATGTGCGTTATTAAAAAAAAAACAAAAAAAAAACTATTACTTTTGGAGATTGGATGTTTTCACCAGATATAAAACTCGATTTTGGCAAATTGTGGGTTGGACGCTTTCTGTATAACTACATCCAATTGTATTTTCCAACATAAATCGATTCGAGTGATTTTAATCATTTTGGAAATGTTTAGATCAAATCAGGAAAATATCAATTTTCCAGAAGCCCAGGCGAAGTTAATAAATATTCTTTACCTTCATCTCATTTGTAGTTAAAAATTAGTAGTTAAAAACAAATTTTTTAAACTAAGAATAAACATTCCAAAACGTTATAGTTAATATCATTAAATTAAATAAACCTATTGAATGTGGGAATGAAATTCAACATATAAAGTTGTTACTAAATACCTGACTGTGAATAAAATGCAAAAAAAATCTGTCACTTAGCGACACCCAATTATTCCATTTAAAGAAACTATCGGTGGAAAAGGGAACTTCTCATGAAAATGACCGAGCGCAATCTTTCCTTGAAAAGCCCATTAAAAGCGGAGACCCGAACCATTCGCCCGCCTGTCACGCTTTCCCCAGTAAACCAACTTCCCCCGGGGTTTAACACCGAGGGCGGAAAACGTTTCAGGACGTATTTTGGTTCAATTGTTTCCCGCTAGATGGTGACGAACTTACTCCCTCGAATAAAAGGCTGAGGATATATAAATGTATTTTACGTGTTCATCGAGTCAACAAGGTTTTGAAGAATTAAGCGTCAGAGGTTTCAAAATATCATTTAATCTACATCTTAGATATTGGTAAGTTCTTGGTGTCAGCTTCAATGCAATATATATGTATGCGGAAATTACATTGCTTCTTATTGTATGCGTTGGAAAATTGTTCCTAAAGTAAAGGTTGGGGTGATAATATTTTTACGTATATTTTATCACCACACAAGAGTCGTTACTACTTGAAATCATGAGAGCTATGCCAACCCTAATCAGGGATTATTTTGCGAGTAATTAAATTTCTTAAGGGAAGGAGACACACATTAATGAGTTATGGTATATACTTGGTTTCGACGACGATCTTTCACCAGGGCGATACTGAGGGTGTGATTTAATCAGAAACGGGGTTTCATAGGTAAATAATATGTTTATTATTGAAATAATATCAATTATCTTCAACGTAAATATAAAACAGAAAAAATAACGGTCGCGACCAAGACTCGAACTCGAAACCTCTACTCTTTCCGGGAGTACGCTTTTGCCAATTGAGCCACCGATACCTAATAAGAAACTGGTATTTTTAATCGATTTCATACTTCGTTGAAAAGTACTGATATCATTTTTTATTTTTTTTACGATTTGGCTGTCGTATAAAAAATATATATCAATAACTTTCATTGAAGTAGGAGATGGATTAAAATTGCCGGTTTCTTGTAAGGTCTTGGTGGCTCAATTGGCAGAAGCGTTATTTCCGGATAGAGTAGAGGTTTCCAGTTCGAGTCTCGGTCGTTACCGTTATTTTTTTCTGTTTCATAATTACGTTGGAGATTATCGATATTATTTCAATAATTAATATTAAAAAAAATACAAAAGCTTTAAAGTTAATTCGATTTTAATATTAATTCTCGACGTAAGAAGTCAAAAGATCTTTCGTAAATAAAAATGGGTAGTTTATCCAAGACACTGTCTAGGTATACAATATGTGGTCGGGTAGAGCTTTGTATTCCATTGAAAGATGTATTTAAATTAAAATTGTTGAGCAAAATATCAGTAAGCACCTACATAAAATGTATGTTAAAATACTCAGCAGGTAGGTAAATTATACACGTTCTTTATTTGAAGTAGGTGTGCAGCATATCAGATCGGCCGTATACGTTAAAAAATATTCCTGGATACAGCATACACGAGCACTTTGAACTAATATTAACCAGGGTTGCTGTCGCTTATATCACACCTTCTATCGCTATAAGTGCCTTTAACTATCCAACGAATAGACAATGAGGGTGTGGGGGAGTGGGGGGGGCAGATATTCCAATGAAGGGGTTGCAAACAGTTGGATAATTACCATTCCAGAAATATCAAACTGACGGTAAAGGATTTCGATTAATTGGCAAATGATTTTATTTCCTAATAAAATCAACATCGAAGACAACTTTTAACATTTGATATCTTATGTAGTTCTATAATATTGCGATTATGATAAATCGCATTTAGACATGTCTTTCACGTTGTGGTTATACACCATCAATAGTGAAACGATTTTTATGAAGCAACGCAATTCTTAAAGATAACAAAAAATAGTAAAATGTATTCGATAGTATTGACATATCAAACATATAAACAATAATAAATAATATTTTCGTAGAAGGCAATCACTTTGTGGTTTGACATATTTAATGAAAATGAAATAGTAACTTTGTATAAGACCACAGATTTAATTTTAATTTTTATGACCGACTAGTTTCGCTTAGCCTCAGGATCATCATTAGGGTACAAAATCAAACTGAACAAAAATTACTTAGAGTGTTGTTATATATACTTATACACAATATTAAATAAAATAAGAGTATAGTAAGAAAATAAAAGAATAACAGAGAAAAAGAGGCAGACATTTTATTTTAATTTTTCTAACAGTCATTATCATTAGGTCATTATTAAAATGTTTGGTATTATTATATCAAAAACATAACTTTTAATTTAATTGAAAAAAGATGTTCTTTTCACTGTACGTTTTTATACCTCAAAGGTAACTGAAATTTTCAAAAAAAAATCCTTACACAGCTTAAGGTGCCATTAAAAAAAACTTAACTACTTTTTAGTTTTTACTGGAGATCTTTGACTTTTTGAAGTGTGGAATAAATTTAAAAAATAAAATTTACCCTTCGAAGCTTCACGCTTCACACATTTATACGAGCTCCTTGATCGAGTGGTTGTGACGCTCGGCTACGAATTTAGAGGTCGCGGGTTAAAATCTTGGAGTGCACAAACATATTTTTTGACATTCAATTCAGATAAAACAATATACAGTATATTTTCGGCACGTTCCAGAGTGGTAGATACTCCAAGTATCGCCCTGGTGAAATACCAATATTCAGAATCGAAACGTTGCTTGAAATAGCTTTAGCTGGGTTCGGCGATCAGATTTGAATAGTTAGGTACTTTTAATCTTCCTCTTTCTCATCTCCTTCCCCTTCCTACTACCTTCAGCCTCACAACATACTCCAATTGTAAATTCCCTAGTACCACTGGCTCCAGACGGTTGGAAGCAGTTGGGACTCTTGGGCGGTATCACTATTATGAAAAATGTACACAGAAATCGACTCAATGACTCGAAGAGAAGAATTCGCAGTGAAAATGAGATGACTGAGGATTTTCACATCATTCAGTAGATAACATCTAAATTAACGAACTAACCATCACGCCGTTTCCTCGCAGGGGTAGGCAGAGAGGACGGCCATACAACTCTGTCTTGGCACACACTCCTTGGTTCGTTCACATTCATACATCATCTCGTACATACTCTTCTGTTATTTTGACTCTTCACATGGCCCGATCCAAGTATTTTATTCACTTGATCGTGCCATGTCTTCCTCAGGCGTCCCCGACTTCTTCTTCCATTCGCTTTCGCGTCATATATTCTTTTCACACTCCTCTCTTCGTTCATTCGCGCTACATGCCCAAACTTCCTTGATTCTATAAATTACACTTTCTTAACCCTTGCATTCTTCCACATTTTTAAACGGTCATACATGGTTTCAATAAATACAAAACGAGTGAAATTTATTCTTTACTCTGGTTTAAATTTTTATTTTTAAATCTTCGTTTTCCTTCCCTGGCCTTGCCATCAGTATGTGAGGCATGTGCGGCCGTACATAAGATGATTGTAGTGATTAGCACCACTGCCGCTAGATGGGGTGCTCACCCCGGCCTGGGGAAGTCGGGGTTGTGGGGGTCTGCCGGGGGTGGAGTGGGAGGTGGGGGGAGGTGATGATTGCTGCGATTACAGCGCCCGTCGAATGCGGGGTCCGTGGCTCACTCGCGATCTCTACCGACGTCACGGCCAGGAGTCGTGTCTTCTTTACGCTTCTCATTATTTTAGTTGGCATCTAATAACAAAGCCTCCCTTTTGAAAAATATTAATTGATGGAAAAATTTCACAATACTTAATTTCACATCAATTCGTATGATATTAAAGAGTGGAGCAATAATGATGCTTTTTTTTCGATGTGAAATTTAAAGATCATACCTTCAATAAAAGCACCGGCGCTCATATTCTCCATGAAAACAGCCATGGTAACAGACTCAATAATTTAGAAGCACTAGAAATAAAGAAAGCCATTAAAATTATAATTATAGTACATAGAGTGGTACCTATCCAAGGCAATGTAGTCAGTTTTTGATGATTTTTACCGGACTCGGGAGACCTGGGCGTGGCTAGGACTAAAGCTGCAATATTTATACATCCATTTATAGCACATATCGACACAATGTTTTTGTTTATTCGTATAACCACTTTTTTCACAGTATTGTTATCAACAAAAATATAGCACATAACCTAAAAAACCGTTTAGTTGTGTGATGTTTAGTAGCATAATAAAAAATGTGGACGGAGTCCCGCGGTGACCCAGGAGATCAAGATCATCGTTACTGTACATAGAAGCGGTGTATTATATTTGTTGTCTCTTTTTCTCTCATGGTGTACGACGTGAAAACCCGGAGAAAGTGATTTATCACAAGTTTGTGTAGGTTGGGTAAAAATAATTAGCTCTCCCTTCATATATTGTTACTTTAAGGTCATATTCTTAATGATCAGTTAAATTTGTCCAGAAGTCCGATGTTAGGTATATTTCCCGTAAACTCACAAAATTTCTCATTATTCTTTTATCACGTTATTATTTGATGTTTCGCCTCTTTCATTTCATATCATCTGTCTATTACTTTATTATTCTTTTGTTCTCTTACTGTTCTCTTTTTTTTATTTTTATTTTTATATTGTGTTCTGCCTTTGTATGTGTGAGTACTCGTATATATAACCACCCACTGTGTATTTTTTTGTTTAGTTTAATTTTGTACCCTGATGTTGCTTAGGCTAAGCTAAACCCGTCGGTCATAAAATTAAAATTAAATCTGTGGTCTTATACAAAGTTATTATTTCATTTTAATTAAAATCTATATGAATCGCCCTGCTGAAAGCCTACCATATTTTTTTTTGCTTGAATTTTTTTCAGCTTTTTGAATTTGAATTTCCAGGCTCCTTCAAGCCATTCTATTCTTCTTTTCGTTGCTCAATTTCGTTGGATTTTCTCAGCATTGCTCTGGTGGAGAACTACACTTCAGAAACATTCAGCCGCATTAGTTGACCAGGTTTGAAAAGCCAAGTATTTTCCAACCTTCCTCTTTACCATCTTTTTTTACACACTCCCTTCAGCCTCACAACATTACCCGATCGGGGATGCCCCAGTCCCACTTGCCTTAGACTGTTGGGACTCTTGTGTATTATTCACAAAAACAACAAAAAACAATCAACATACTTCTTTAAATGGTTTTAGCTATTTTTAGTGACTAGGTGTGAATAGCCAAATCTTTTATAACCTATTTCTCTTCCTTCCTATCCGAAAACTCAATACTAAAATTATTTATTTTCGATTCAAAAAAATATATTACTGCGCTTAAAGGTGAATCCAAATCTAAAAACACAAAGGGAATACTCTAATTTATATAAAAATATGTAAATACCAGTTTCCAGTAGTAATTTTTTTTGTTGTTTTTATGTGAATACCGCACAAGAGTTTCATCTGCTCCTAACCGTCTAGAGCCAGTGAGACTATGACATCCCCAAATAGGGTATCTTGTGAGGCTAAAGGTAGCGAGGTGGGGAAGGAGATTGGGAAGAGAAAGGTTGGGAAGTACCTCGCTATTCAGATCTGGTCACCAAACACGGCTAAAGCCATTTCAAGCAACGTTTCGATTCTGAATGGTGGTCTTTCACCAGGGCTATACTTAGAGTATCTACCACTCTGGAACGTGCCGCAAATATAGTTTTTATTATTTTTACATGATTTAAATGTGTTATGACACATATTAATAAAATAAAAGTTATTGGCGCACGCCGGGTTTTTACCCGGGACCTTTAGATTCGTAGTCAAGCGTCTTACCACTCGACCAAAGAGACCGTCAAATTATATTTAATAAAAAAAATATGTGAAGATATGGATAGTGGGGACAACAAGAAGTAGCATAGATATCATACTAAAACCAAACACAGATTAATGCTTTTCAACTCTGTTCTGTACAATATATTATATATACAATACGAGTATACTCGTATACGAGTATAGTCTTTAGTGAAATTTTCTTTCAATCATCTTCTCTTTTTTATGTAGATTTTTCATTTTTCTATGTCAATTTTAATAAATACTATATTAAAACATGTTTGATTTGATAATACTAACCACATCGACATCTTTAACTCAACTATACATAATATAAAACAGAAATCCATGACTCGACTGCACCCAAACTAGATTATTAAAACTAACCTCTTATCTGCTCCCGTCCTTCCTCCATTATTACATTCCCATGTTCCGTTCCTTACTGAATTGTAACTGTATATGCATGGTCGTACTTTATTGATAGTGTTTGTCATCAGCAGAGGAAGATTTGTAATTGGCATTATTTGTTATTTTTATTATTATATGTTTTTATATAATATGATTTGTTGTTAAGGCTCGGCACCCAAAATGGCACTTAACGTCACTTTGTAGCATTCTAATACAAGCAATACTGCACATGTTCTATCTGTAAATTTTACATGGCCAGTCAAGAAAATATCTAAGGTTTCCGGTGAATACTTTTTTTAAGCTCTATTCATTTAAATTCATTGAAAAACGTACTAAAATGTCATCAAAAGGTGCAGTTTGGAAACCAGCGCGGCCATTTTCGAACGTTTTACCTCAAATTCCGGTATGCATTTCATAAATAATTTAAAAGATTACTCTTTAAAAATTGTATTCACTGGAAATATTAGACATTTCCCTTACTGCTTGGATAAAATTAACAGATAAATCATTTGTAGTATTATTTGCATTAGAAAACCAGAAAGTGTGTATTTTTGGGTGCTGACCCTTAATCTTCTCACACTAAATAAAAAAACTAAAAATTTAACATTATTACAAAAACCACGTAAACTACATTTTTTATGAGAAATGTACAAAACCTTTCATTATTATTCTAAGTTATTTAGTTATATTTAGTTATCCCCGAAACTTTATTTAAACGGTGATTGAGAGAGCACTACAAATGATTATTTTAATTAGTTGTATGAATTCTATAAAGCATTAAAAAATTGTTCATTAGGTGATTTTTTAAAAGTATTTGCTATCCGTTCTTGAGATTCTTAACATTTGTCAACTGCTTGTTGAAACTGCGCTACAAATATGATAATTTAAAAAAATTAAAAAATAAATTAAAACAGTGTCAATTATAAAACATTTTAATACGCAATAGATACTTTAAGTATCGCCCTGGTGAAAGACCACCATTTAGAATCGAAAGGTTTTGCTTGAAATGGCTGTAGCCGTGTTTGGTGACCAGATCTGAATGCCCAGGTACTTCCCAATCTTCCTATTCTACATTTACTTCCTCCCACAGCATACTCCGATCGGGCATGCTATAGTTCCACTGGATCTAGACGGTTGAGAGCAGTTGGGACTCTTGTGCGGTATTCACAAAAAAATAATATAAATATATGTATTTAAATAATACATAAATCATCTTTTAATATTTATTATTTATAGTCGTATTCCTAATAAAACAAAAAATACAAATAAATAAAATGAAATCATTGAAGATCAATAAATAAGAGTATTAACAAAAAAAATATTACATCCCCTACCTAAGGAAAAATTAATACGTACAAGTGAAAAAAAAAACTTTATTTAAAATAATTGACGGGTGTGTTTCCCCGCACCGCCCATGGCATTAGCACTCTTATATCGAAAATAAAACACGGCAATCAGTGGGCATTCAGGAGGCAGCCTCCCGCCGCCACTCGAGAACCGGCTGCGGAATTCTACATATTCCCATCGGGAAGTTTTCCTTTCGGAGTGGAAATGTTCACACGTCTCGCGGCTCACGGCATTCGCGTCATTTGTATTGAATATCCGTGTCTTTTATATCGCGCTATCTTTCCAAATGCGTGTTTATTTGTCGGAATTGTCGTCCACCATCAGTCGTCATAAAAAATAATCACTTTCGGAGAATAGTTCCCAAGAAAATTTTATCTTAATGAAAAATTGAAAAATACGAGGCCTTTTCAAAAGAAAAGGTGAATTTTTTATTTTCGGGGGCTATGTATATTCGATTTTCGTTTTTTTTTGTTATGTTGGTACACATATGTTTATCGTATGTTAGCATTATCAGCCATTTTGGATTAGTGGTTTGTTTTTGACAACTGGAAAGGTTAATCACGTTTTTGTGTGTTCTTCGACTTTTTACTTTTGAAAAATGGATCAAAGAATAAAATACATGATTTGTTTTTCCACAACTCCAGAACCTATCAATAAAATTGAACAATCATTGAAAGTTTCTTCATTAGAAAAGCCTAGTAAAGACTTGGATTTAATTTGCATTTAAAAAAAAAATTAATTGCATGATTGACTCACATTCTTTGTTGCAACTCATACAATTAACCAGCAGGGGGACGGGGGAGTGCCGATCTCGACCGATTGTTCCCGAACGCGAACGAACCAGGCACCCAACAAATCACCCAAGTGACACCCTTACAGATGACAGCCAGATGACATTCGCCCACGTTGGTCTAAATCTGTTAGGGCAGCCGCATTCCATCTTACATAAACATTACAATTTAACAAGATCTGTACAGCGCCCTTGAGGTGATTTTTCACAAAAACGGCGCTATAAAAATCATCCAAATATTATAATTCAACATTCCTTGCCGTAGACTTAGATACAATGAATTGCTGTTCCTCAATCATCACTCTACTATCAGTCTCCACTGTTAAGAATGTCGAGACTTGTTAACCCGAGCCATGATCTTAAAGAAATTGGTACCAGTGTAAATGATTTTTGTCATTCTTTACGACTCTACCAACACTTTGACTTGACTTTTGGCTTTGGCTTTGATTTGAATGTTGTTTATTATGTATATTCTGTCCTATTTTTGTCATTGCTTCATTTAATATTATGTATGTGCTGTTATTTCTCTGTTGATCTTTTTATGTATTTATTTTACAAGTAATCATAAAACAGTTTTGCACCAAATACGTCAAAAGATGAATGATATAAAAAAATGTAGATACATGCATAGTGTAAAAAAAAGAAATTAAACATTTATGTACACCTCAGATATAGACAATGTATTATGTATCCGAAGGAGTTGTATAAGTACAAACTGAAGTAGTGTAACGCACTATAAATGCCATAATAACGCAAATAATGTAACCAATGAAAAACAAAAAAATAAGATAAAAGGGAGGTTCATTCTTATACACATATTATGAGATAATTTTAGAATTGGCAAGTGTAAAAAGGTGTGAAAAAAAATTTTCATTCAAGATTATATAGATCATTATGTACCTAACGGTCACTCTTGTACGTACATCGAGAGATAATGACAGAACTCTATATATGTGCATTCCCATTTCGTGTTATGTATTTTTTTGTAAAAGCACAATAGTCTCTTGGTTTATAAATAAATAAATACTTGAGTCGGGCCATGTGAAGAGTCAAAATAACAGAAGAGTATGTATGATACGACGCATGAATGTGAATGAAGCAAGGAGTGTGTGCCAAGACAGAGTTGTATGTTGTATTCCGTCTTATCTACCTTCCCCTGCGGGAAAACGGCGTGATGGTTAGTTGATTAGTTAACCAGAATATTGTGAATTTATCCATCTTATGAATTGTAAAAGCATCACAGGCGAAGATACCGTCATTCAATACACCGAACAAGCTTACAACAACCCGTTAAAAAGTCGATAAATTGAAGACGGGCCGACCGCATTCACACAGACGCAATAAAAAGCCTCCGGAGGCTCGGAGCGCCGCAGCCAATTTCCCGGGCGGCCGCCGTGTCCGCGCGGCTCACACTTGCGTTCAGGAATTGAAAATTCTCCTTTCGGAAATAATAGGAAAACCATCCCGGTAACCAGCGTGTCCGGCCCGAGACAACCCCGCCCCTCCCACCCTCCTCCTCGGCCCTTCCCCCGCCCAGCCCCACGACTCCCTCACACATAGCGCCGAACATTCACACACATGCTGACGAGTGTACCGTGTATTTTTAAAGCTTATTTTTTTTTACATCAACTCTACAACAGGAGGTTATGAGGAGGTCTGAATGGTGGTCTTTCACCAGGGCGATTACTTGGAGTATCTACCACTTTAGAACGTGCCGCAAATATACTTTATATTATTTTATATAAATTAAATTATTAAATTATTCATATGATGAAATTGAACAATCATTGAAAATATCTTCATTAGAAAAGCGTAGGAAAGACTTTGATTTAATTAGCATTTTTTTAATTATTAATTGTATTATTGACTTAGGTTGGTGTGTTTCAAACTGTTGTCACATTTGACATCGTCACATTTCAATGATTAGCGCCATTTTTTTTTTTTTGACATTTGACCGGTCCCCGTAAAACATATATAAATATATGTATTAACTGCGTATTTGTTATTTAGACGGTTGTAGGTCAAATGTTTATATTCACATCGAGAATATGATACGGTATGCTTGTGGATAAAGCACGGATGTGTACGTACAAATAAACGAACGTAACGATTTTAAAATCGGTCATATCGTCGCTGGAAAAGCAAAAGGACCGAAGTGCCGTTTCGGGAAGTTTTCACCAGGGCACTTAAAAGTTTTTTTTGTTTTGCAAAAAAAACATTAAGTCTTCAGTACTTGGTTGGATTTTGAAGCCCTGGTAACTCAAAGATCTCCCTGAGTTACCCGAATACACAAAGAGCTAAAAAAAAGTCCCAAACTTGTGTCGCTTGAATCAAACCTTCTCCCAAATGGTAAATATATTTTGGATGGCTGAAGGGCCACAAAAGTCTTCAGAATCAAACGAGAGTCAGAGCATTCGATGCAGAAAAAACAATTCATCAAAACTGCATAATTGACTCATTTTTGACAAGTGTCGCTTGCCCTTTTTCCTTTCTAGCGACGATATAAAAAAAAACGAAATGATAGAATATGCTATTTGAAAAATATTTTTCGTATTTATTCGTATTTTTAATACTAACTCTAAAGTAGAAATCTCTTTGCATGATGTAAAAAATCTAATATCCTAGATTATCATAGAGTGTAAATCAGATAACGTAGATGGCTGTGCGAGCGTATGCACGGATACACATGTGACCCATCGTATTGAGTATGGAAGTAACGTACAACCAGTTACGAGTTTACTACGATAATGCGGTCATGACATTATTTGAGGTCCCGTGCTAGTGCAGCTCTTCGACGATGTTTTTGTTCTCTTTCTTGAGATATCAGGCGGCTGTTCTTAAGAAAATAAGTGCAATAATTTTATTATTCCAGATCTGCACGAAAGTTACGAATGCTTAGGTAGAAAATGAAATATTAATAACTAATATTTTCTTTGTTATAATTTAAATTTTATTCTATTGTTATATTATCTTATTTCATATTTTGTTCTCTCTCTGTATCTATATATAATCGCACAATTTATCTGTATTTTTAGTGAGAAAATCTGCAATAGGTATTCGACAAAATGAAATCAAGTGCTAGCTAACATAAAGGGTACTTACCTGGAACATTAACGTTATATATTACACGGAAAAAACTTTAACTCGAACCACAATACATCTGTCTTTATTATAAATCGTATTATAAAAATCCATCATTAAAAAAACTCAACTCAATTCCGTTCAATATCTAAACAACCGCGTGCGACTTTTCCTCGCCACTTTGCCGTCGGGAAAATGGTGTGTTTTGTTAGCGCAGTCTGTAAATCAAGACGGCTTCGGCGGAAAACTCACTTATATCCTCGCCTGTATATCCTTTCCTTTCAATATATAGTATGTACGATTAAACTACAGTTATATTGACAATTCCACAAAAAAAACCCACTTCCAAAATCAGAGTTATAACATTTGGTCTAATAAAAATTTAATCAATTATGCCATCCGCCACCCATAGATTAGATTCAAATTTTGTCAGGCTTTTATGATGACATAAAACAAGATCCTTTTCTTAAGATGGGGCACCGTGCTGTTATATATATACAATCGGTATTATTATATTTTGCTTCTATGTATAATTTTATACATTCCTAGAATTTTGGTGAAATTATTTTTTCTCTAAGTATTGTTAAAAAAATGGTAAAAAATTCAACTCATGATGGTTACGATTGGCAAGTACATATAATATTTAATGTAAATGAAATAATAGCTTTGTTTAAGACCAAATATTTTATTTGATTTTTTATGACCGACCGGTTTCACTTAGCCTAAGCATCGTAAGGGTAAAAAAATGTTTTATCACCTTCTCAGTTGACGTTTTTCCTCTTTCATTTCATAATGTCTGTCTCTTTCTCTCTGTTCCTTTGTTATAATTTTAATTGTCATTGTATTGTTAATTTTATATTGTGTTCTCCCTCTGTATGTATATATAACCGGACACTTCGTATTTTTTGTTTAGTTTAATTTTGTACCCTGATGATGCTTAGGCTAAACGAAACCGGTTGGTCATAAAAAAATAAAAATATCCGTGGTCTTATACAAAGTTATTATTTCGTTTCTTTAAAAATGTTAAACCACAAAGTGATTGGTTTCTACGAAAATATATATAATATCACTTAAAACAACTAATTAAAATACTAAGTTTGGCGTAAATGCAATTTGTATTATTGAATGAAATACCTTTTTTTTTGTTGACTATAGGTCGTGGAATATATGGAGCATATATACTCGTACATAGAGTACCTACCCGTAATTATTTGTCATTAAAAACACATTTGCATTTAAAAACTCTGCGCACTTGACATATCATTATTTATATGTCAAGAACCTTCAACATCAATGATAGTTTGCAGATAAAAGTTTCAAGAATGTTTGAAATTATGTATTATTATTTTCATGAATCATATACATTTATGGTTTTTTTTTAATATCAGTGAAATTAAATTTAAGTCACTTTTTAATATTCAAATTGTTTTGTTGTATTTTTTGATATTACATGTTTTTGTTTAATCTTTTATAAACTTTCACTTGGAGTATTTATTAAATAAATTGAAGCTCGAATAAGATTGTGGGTAATCGTATCGTTCGATAATATACAAAATACATTTCTTCCGGTGCAATATCTTATCCAAATGAAAAAGCAATAAGCGGTAGACAGCCTGAGGATAAACTCAATAAAATCTACGCGACGGATTCTGCAATGCTCTTATTGGCGGCCAGTAATATCAAGGAATCAAATATTTATATGAAGTCTGGGAGGCTGTACGGTGTTTATGCAACGGTTTCCCATGGATGTCTCATCTCAATATCTGATTTGGCTTAGGTAATGCTATCACCAAATACTGTCTTTCGAAATATTATATAAGTTTTATTACAACTGTTAAATTATATGTTAGTTTTTGATCATCTGGTGAATATTGATAAAACCATACTGATTATGTCGTAAAATTGTTTCTATATTTACAAGTTAGAATAAAACACCTTTATTGAGCTCAAAGGTAAGGTTTTAGACCGTGGAAACTATCAAAATCCCTTACTTTAATTCGGAAATAAGTTTTCTAGACATAGGTAATTAAGTTAACATCTGTGATTTAGAGTTTTGTTTTATTGCTGACAAAGGCGGCTTTACAATCACATAGAAAATTACCTTCGGATAGTTTTATTATCTTCTGACAGACGAGTTAGATAGTAGCGTTAGATGCGTCTGTGGAATTTTTAGAAAAATTATATAATATCCCAAAAATAGTGGAATAAAGTTTTAAAAAATGTTATTGTTAAATCAAAAAAAAGAAGAAAGTTCAAAATTTGGTGTGATTAAAATCATTAAAATGGAGTTCTACCACGAATCAACAGCTTCAAAATTATAAATAATATTATTAAGTCATTAAAATTAAGTTCCAATACGAATAAAGATCTGCAAAATTAAAAATAATTATTTAAGTCATTATTTGATCTCAGGGATAGGGTTTCTAGACATAAGTGAGAATTAAAAACTCTTGAAAAGAAATGAAAAAATAGTTTTGTACGAGTATAAGGCCACAGATTTTATTTTATTTTTATATGACCTACTCGTTTCGCTTATAATCAGTGTACAAAATGAAACTAAACAAAAAACACAAAGTGTGTGGTTATATATATGCATACAGAGGGAGAACAACATGTTAAATAAAATAACAGAACAACGAGAAAACAATAGAAGACATTAAAACTATAAAACAACATTAAAATTATAAAAAGGGACAGAGAGAGATAGAGACAAATAATATACGTGGTCTTGTACAAAGCATTTTTTTAAATTTCTTTAAATATGTCAAACCACAAAGTGATTGCTTTCTAAGCAAATATTAAAACTCTTGTGTACTAGAATATTTGGTTTCTGGACATTGTTAATCTTTATTTTTTCTAGGAGATTAAGTACTCATATATGGAAGAATAAGTTTTCTAGACACAGGTATGCTTAATAAAATCTTTACAGAACTCGGTAATAAGGTTTCTAGACCTAGTTAAACACTGAACATCCTTATTAGAACTCTTTACAGTTTCCACCTATATATAATACATATATATTATATGTATATTATTTGCAAATGGTGCATTTGCTCCAGCGCCCATCAGCGTCGTGCGTTATCCGAGTTTAATTTAAAATTAATATAGCGCAGGCGGCGCGGCGGAAATGAGCTTAGAGCGAACAGGGGCGCGGAGCGGGCGCGGGGGGAACCCCGATTTAATTATGACTTCTCTCAGCACGCTCGCCCCCTTCCCCCCACACTTCTAGAATCCTGATACCAGGAGGCACCTTTTTATCGATCCCCGCTGACATTAAATTGACACTTGCATTTGGTTGATTCGGCGGAAAGTGAAATCGTCATCGTCTCAAAACTATCAAAAACACCACTGTATTTATTTTGTTAACATACCTCTGAAAGAAATCTCTTAAGGAATCCTGATACCAGGATGCACTTTTGTATCGATCCCCGCTGACATTAAATTGACCCTTGTATTCAGTTGATTCGGCGAAAAGTGAAATCGTCATTGCCTCAAAACTAAAAACCCCACTGTATTTATTTCGTTTTGTGAAACATACCTCTGTATGAATTTCTCAGCCTTATTACTAATTCACCACCTCCTTCTAGTTCTAGAAACCTGAAACCAGGCGAAACCTTTACATCGATTTTTACAACTGGCAATTAATTTACTTTTTTATATTTTTTATAATGAGTACCTCACGTAAGGAGATGAGGAAGAGGAAGGTTGGGAAGTACCTGGCTATTCAGATCTAGTCATTACATACGGCTAAAGCCATTTCAAGCAACGTTTCTATAATGAATGGTGGTCTTTCACCTGGGCAATATTTAGAGTATCTACCACTCTGGAACGTGCCGAAAATATGAGTACAATTACAATTGTTTTCGGTTAACTTGACTGAAAGTGAAAATGGTATCTCCTCCGAAAACGCCACAATAAAATTTATCACGTTGGTATTATGAAACAATCCCTTATATGAAATTGTAATGTTCTACATTTTTCTGGTTTTGAATATACCTAAATTCTGAAATTATTTATCAATCCTATGTGGCAACCTCCGTGGCCGAGCGGTTAAGATATTCTTCTACGAATCCGGAGGCCATTAGTTCGTGGCCCGGCGTGCGAAAATTAATTTAATTTATATACGTGCCGCATATTCGTTCAATCTAGACTTTAGTGCGGAATTCACATAAAAAAATGGCATTTTAAACCTAGATTTTTCACTATGATTAAATTTAATAAATACAGCCATATAATGCATGTAAGTAATATCATAAAATAGTGTATATATAACCGGTTAGTAGTTGAGTGGACAAACGCGTCGGATTCCTTCTCGGGCGTCGTGGGTTCAAATCCATCATCATTGCAGAGGCAACATCTTCCGCTTATTATGATGGCAGTAGAAGTTTTTTTTAAATATTGTCAGATTATTCGTAACCCGGACATGTTTAACTTTATTTTAAAAAAGCATAGAAATATTGAAAACATGCAATTTTTTTAAATTTGAAAAAAAAAAAAAATAAAAACTGATTTTTCACCCACTAATTATAACTTTGGAATTCAATTCGAATAAATTATTTACTAAAACATTAAAAAAATCAACATTTCAAAGCGTTTTTTAAATAAAGTGAGTACGGGTCTATTACAATGTACACAATAGTCATAAATTAAAACAATCAAATGGCTCTAAAAAATATTGATCAAATTGATGTAATAGGAAAAAGATTTAAAAAAAGGAACAGAATATTTCAAAACAATATTTCAACAAGAATATGAAATCCTGTTACCAGGTGAAATCTTGTTATTGATCCCAGGTGGTAAATAACGCTTTCACTCGGATACTTCGAGGGGTTAAACATATTTGAAGCAAAAAAAAACTACCCAACTGTGTATGTAGGTAGCATCATCCGCTCAAATTTCACAGCAGGTATAAAACATCCTTCTGTAATGCTAACGCCAGAAAAGACGTGAAAATAAAATAACAATTTTATATTATTTACCATGATTATTTTTCCCTCAAAGTTGTTATAAATGCTGTATATGTAACTTAAATACATTCGACTCCGGAAAATCTGGTTTAAAGATTTACAAAAAAAAAACAGTATTTTTTTTTGACCTTCAATATTTGCAAATAAATATATTTCTCTTATAATTAAAATACTGGTCGTTTCACTTTTTTTCAAATCCCTTACATACCGTCAAATGGTGAGGTTCTATTGTAAACAGGTATTTATTTTTGTTTAATTTATAATTTGTCCTGAAGATGTCACGCTGTTGACAAATCAATTTAAGTTCTAATTATACATTTACAAAGAAATTAATTTTTTGTGTATTTCTGTTTGATGCGTTTTTTTTAGGACTCGTTTTTTCGTTTACAAAAAATATAATTGGACGTAGTTATGCAGAAAGCATCCTTCAATATTTGCAAAGAAATATATTTCTCTTATTTGGTAATTAAAATACTTACAATAAAAAATAATTTTGTTTTAAGCCACTTTACGTATACACATATAACAATTCGACCGGTTTCGGTTAATCCTAACCTTCATCAGGAACGTATAAGTATAAACCTAAGTTAACCGGTCGAATTGTTATATGTGTATAAATAAAGTGGCTTAAAACAAAATTATTTTTTATTTTAAATTATAATGTCAAGCTACAAAGTGTTTGCTTCCTTCGATAATAAAATACTTACTTTTGTTCAATTTACAGTTTTGTCCTGAAGATGTCACGCTGTTGACCGATCAATTTTAAAAAACGTTTTCAAATATGTTTTAATTACTTATTTACAAAGAAATTATCCCAAAGAATTTTTCGGTTTTTTCTGTTTAATGCGTTTTTTTCGGGCTCGTTTTTTCGTTTTAAAAATATGTAATTGGACGTAGTTATGCAGAAAGCATCCAACCCACAATTTTCTAAAATCGAATTTTATATCTTTTCCTACGAGATAACTACGAGATTTATATCTGCTGAAAACATCCAAGCTCCAAATGCAATTTTTGGTAATTTATTTTTTTACTGACCCACATTGCAGATATTTGACTTGAAGTTTAAAAACATGAAAATTTTGTATAACATAGAAAATACATTTATTTTTGTTATAAATACATGGAAAGATTATAAATTACCTATTTAAAATAATTATCATAGTAAAAAAACACCAATATTCACTTTAAAAATGCCGTAATATGCTTTTTTAACATCATGCTTTCAAACGCCTTTTTCTCAGTTTCATCTTTTTGGGGTTTGTATGCTTTCTGCATAACTACGTCTATTCGTGTGTCGAAGCTTTAATCATCTAAATTGTCTTATAATAACGGAGCATGTTATTATAATAACAAGTACCTGCAGTTAATAATTTAAGTTAAACGTATAAGCGTCGCCCCTTAACCGATAATCCCAACAGATTAAAAAACATGGCGGCTAAAAATATTCGCTGCAAATTCCGGAAATGTGTTCACATACCAACTTAGTGCTGAACGAGGTTGTAAATGTGTCGTTATTAATTTGTAAAATCGCAAAAAAACCGCAAACCCGCAATACACCGGCGCATCACAAAAAAGGTTAATATTATTTATTTTAATTTTATAATTTTCTCCTTCCCGGTAGAGTTTTTTTTAAACGCCTTGTGAATAATATTCCAAAAAATGTTTTTTTTTTGTAGTACATTATCATTGATAAATTAAGAGTTGCAATTTTTTAACACTCATTATATTTATTCCTAGCCCTTCTCTTCCTTGTTTCCTTCTTCTCTCCACTCCCTTAAGCCTCACAACACACCCCAAACTGGGATGCCGTAGTCCTACTGGTTCCGGACAGATCTTTTGCATTATTCAATTAAAAATAAATTACTTGTGTGCAAATAGTGTTTTGTGTCAGTTTTTTTAATTATGTAAATTCTGTCCGGAGCCAGTGGGACTACGGAATCCCCAAATTAAGTATGTTGTGAGGCTGACAGGAGTGAGGAAGGGAAGGAGATGGGGGAGAGGAAGATTGTGAAGCACTTGAATATTCAGACCTGATCCTCAAACAAGGATAAATGCATTTCAAGCAACGTTTCAATTCTGAATGGTGGTCTTAGGAGTAAGCTTTGCCTAGAGGATTTTATACTGGCAGCCAATGGGACATTCCCGGGATGTATTGTGCCAGGTTCAAAAATTGAAATATCTAAGCTCATAATGTTAAATGATTTTCTTTCCAACGTGTTTGGACGATCAAGGATGTATGAGATGTGTTAGCAATATGCGCGCTGATCGTGTACTGCAAGTGGAATGCATAAAACTTTTTGAGTGATTGAAAAAGAGTTTTCTTAAAGAATTAGTTGAAAATAGGGGTGTTTTCCTTAGCTCCCTGTAGAGCGCGGAGAATGTATTTAAAGAAGGAAATAATAGACGGCATGCGAAAGTGATGTTGAACAGGAAGCGGTTCCGGTGGCTTTTGTTTATGCTCACGGAATATAAACATATTTGAATTTACAATTCGGCGGCGAACTTAAAACGGGGGAAAACGCTAATAGACTCGTTCGCCAATAACTCACGAATACAACTTTTGTGCTGATTTAGTTCCTTCATTTTTAATGTCACTTAGGTATTTTTGAAGTATTGTCTATTTTAGTTTTTTTTAATCTTTTTTTTTTAATTTTCTGTCTATTTTAATAGTGTCAGGATTTTTGTCAATTAAGTGAAAAAATAAATAAATACGGTACAAGAGTTTTGTTTGTTTTGTTATTGTATTTTTATTTGGATGGATACAAATATTTTTCTCCAAAAACGGTTCTGTAGCATTGTCAACTTTTGAATGATTATTATTAAGAAATGGAGAATGAAGTGTACAAAAATGTTATTGAACAAAAACTAGGAACAATTTGAAACAATTATCTCTAAATTTATCAACATATTCACAAACGAAAAGTGCATTAAACGTTAAATCAACTTTACAATTTATTTTTAAGGCAGCAATCTCCTTCATTAGAAATATTTTAAAATGAAGGAGATTGCTGCCTTTGCTTCTAAGCCCCTCATTTCACAATAATAAAACGAAGCACATTAGGTTCCTATACAGCAGATATATAAATTTAAATCTTAGTAATCTTAAGAATCATAGGTTATTTTTAACATATTCAAAGACTTGAGCCTTCTTTTAAGGCATTTGGAAGACTATTACAAAGTTTTTGACCTTTATAAAACACGCTGTTTTTAGTACACACAAGTTTCGTTTTGGGAAGCCTAAAATCATGACAAAACTCTTAAATGCTCCCAACCTTCTGTAGCCAATGGAACTATTTTATCCTCAATCAGGGTATGCTGTGAGAGTCAAGGTATTAAGGAAGTATCTGGCTATTCAGATCTGGTCACCAAACACGGCTAAATCCGTTTCAAGCAATGTTTCGATTCTGATTGGTGGTCTTTCACCAGGACGATATAAAGGGTATCTACCACTCTGGAACGTACCGAAAATACACGGTATATTTATTTATTACAATGTTAACATACAAAATACATTTGGTATATTAGTCCCAAGGAGTTAAAAAAAACTCTTCCTGGGAAGGGCAACATTATAAAAACAAAATGAATAATGTTTTTACAAAGACTTACAAATTCCAAATAGGAGGCACAAAAGAAGAGGGAACAAGCGAAAAAACACATCAAAAAGAGACTCATAGGAGTAGAGACCAACTAGATAAACATCACAAATACAACAAGAAAGACATTCACACACACAGAGGTCTCACAGATAGGACACATCATTTATAAAATTGTCGAGAAAATATCCTTAAAGTGTTAATTTATTTATTATTTTTAATGAATTGATTGTGAAATAATAAAAAAATATATATTTGCGGGGGTGGGGATCTGAACCCGCGACCTCAGCATTCGTAGTCGAAGATCTTAACGGATCAACCACGGAAGCCGTAATAAAATTCTAAAATATTTCTTAAAGTTAGAATTGAAGAACATTGGTTGTTTTGGTGGACAAAAAATATTATACAATTGTGAAATAATAGCTTTGATATTTTAGTATAAAAATGTTGACCAGTATAGGCAAATTGCAAATTCAGAAATTACGTAATTTAGTGACGTTGTATTATTAAACTAAATACTGTTATTTAAGTATTAATTATTAACTATTTTCTATACAAACCTTTGCCAGCGAAAGCTTAAACATTAATGTTGATAATGTCTGTATAATTGAACTTTATAAATACTGTTTTCTTATATGTAGATTATAACAAGATTAATTATCCATTTTAAATAATGTTTTAATGTTTTTACTCTCCAGGAAATTCAATAGTTTATTTAGCACATTCATATTATGTCTGCCCACACTAACAGTGTATTGTTTTTCATAAAATTGTTTCAAGTTCCAGCTCTTTTAGCGAAATTGCCAACTTATCCAAAAAAGTTCTTTGATTTGCTGGGCTTGAAATATTAAGATTTAATTTTTAAAGAATTGTTTTTTTAAATTATAGTTTTGTGTTAAATTGGTAGAGATCTATTAAAATTATAATAATTTATTAAATTTAATATTATTATCGGTATTCAGGGCCAATATTAAATTGCGGTTAGGCTACAAAGAAGCAACTTATTTTAATGATTTTATTTGACTGATTGATTACAAATTTCGGTAAAAACCGAATTACTTAAAAAATCTTATTCTGAGAAGTAGTTTACTTTAGAAATTGTTTTCCCCATTTAATGACTACAAACTACTATTTTTTTTACTAAAGGCAGGCTAGTAATAATGATATTCAATTTGAAAAAATAAATAATAAAATACAGTCCGATTACCAGTTTCGCCAAGTAAAATTAGTATGTATTTTAAATGTAGCTACCGCAGCTTAAATCTAATTTCAGGTCTCGAGTGTGTTAATAAATATTCTAGTTTGTTTGAATTATGCCCACGTACATCGTTAACAAGCCCGATATTCAATAAATAGTCTTATTATTATTTTCTTATAAATGGTTTAAAAGCATGTTGTGTTAATCTCAAAATCAGATTACGAATATTTAGTGGGCGGATTCACCGCTACGGCGGGTGAAGATTATTAAAAATCAAAGTGTTATAATTGCCATTGCCAGCGGGGTTAATTCTGGGCCGCCTTGGTTCGGCAGATTGCCGCGCGAGGCGCTCCTCACCGGAAACGTCGCCATAGAAACGACGAACGAGCCGCATCGATCACGCCCGACGCCACCCCCACGAAAACCGACGCCTAAAACACCACCGTCCCATTCATTTGTGAACGAACTGTATATATCCGTCCTTTTCGCGTTGTGGACGGCTGTCCCTCGACCCGACGCCTTTTGTACGTGGTGTGTCTTGGAGGCTCTAAATTCCGCTACTTAAGCCTTATTCGTGGGTAGTAAAGTCTGCGATGAAGTGGCCTTGCACTTTGTTGAGTTGAGTTAAAAGGATTGCCCCACGCAGAATAGGAGCCCCTTGGTTAGGCGATAAATCAAACTTCAACTACGAGAACAATAAATTGCCTTTCCAGATTAATAGTTTATGATAACGTTAGATTAGGTTTTTAATTAATTACTTATTAATATTGCAAGTGACTTTAGCTTCGTTCATTACGTTTAAAATACTCGTAAGTGACTTAAACATACATTCAGTATGACCCTGCTGCAAGACCAGCGATCATCGTCGACTTTAATGGAAATAGCTTATTTTACAGAAACCTCATTTTTTAAATAAATCAATAAGATGGAATATATTATTTAAGATTCCTAAAGGTTAGCGGTTCACACATTAAACTCTTTAATTTTAATTAGTCAATGTAATGTATAAGTAAATATGACTCGTATAAAGCAGAACGGTAAACTCCTTGGTTCTGGACCACCATGGAAAGTACATTCACTTACTTGAAATAATAATATTTTTTCGCAAACCTTGTGGTTTGACATATTCAAAGAAATGAAAAAATAGCTTTGTATAAGACCACGAATATTATTTTATTTTTTATGACCGACGGTTACGCTTAGCCTAAGAATCAATCATCAGGGTACAAAATTAAACTTAAAAAAAAAACCAAGTGTGCGGTTAACAAAATGAGAAAACAGTTCTAGACAGAGTGCTAGAAATAAAAAAAATAAAAATAATAATAAAAGCCTTAAAAAATAATAGTCATATTCTTAATAACCAGGTAAATTTGTTCAGTAGTATTTCTAATACTAACAGTAATTTCACTTTAATAATTTATTTTTGTGTTCTCCCTCTGTATGTATGAGTATATATAACTGCACACTTTATATTTTAGTTTAGTTTGATTTTGTTGTCTCATTAAATCTTATTATTATCAGATCTTATTGCTTTATTTTAATTAATAACATTTATTTGCGACATGTTCCGGAGTACTCTAAGTATCGCCCTGGTGAAATCCGACCATTCAGAATCAAAACGTTGCTTAAAATTGCATTATCCACGTATGGTGACCACTTCTGAATAGCTAGGTACTTTTCAATCTTCTTCTTTCCCATCTCCTTCCCTTCCCACTACCTTCAGCCTCGCAACATACCCCAATCGGGGATGTCATAGTCTATACATATAGTCTATAAAACGACTAAGAGTAAATGCCTCAATAATATATGAACATTAAAACAACAAAGACGCTCGGCCAAAACAATAACCAGCGATAGCACTCTCGCCACAGGCCCGCTAGCGATATTGGGTAGCAGCTCCGCAGCACCGAGTTAATTGACGGAACAGCAAAGCGGATACGGCTCATCTTGCATACTTAAATAATTCATACTGACGAGCTGAATTGCACGCTTAGAAATGTGTAACGTCCGTTCGGATTCTACGTAACTACCGCCGTGCGGAGCGGCCGGATAGAAAATATTATCTTCGTCTAGTTTGTAATTTGCAATAACATACTTCTAAACATAGCCAAGGTTAAAAACTCTGTGAAAAATTTTAGTATCCGAGTGAACGGCCGGATAGAAAATATTATCTTCGTCTAGTTTGTAATTTGCAATAACATGCTTTTAAACATAGCCAAGGTTAAAAACTCTGTGAAAAACTTTAGTATCCGAGTGAATGGCCGGATAGAAAGTATTATCTTCGTCTAGTTTGTAATTTCCAATAACATACTTCTAAACTTAGGCGAGGTTAAAAACTCTGTGAAAAATTTTAGAATCCGAGTGGAGGAATGTTATTGTTTATCAAAATGTTTCTGTACATTCTCAAAAATGACACTATACATTACTTGTTGAGTGGTAAGACGCTCGACTACGAATCCAAAGGTTGCGGGTTCAAACTCGGCGTGCGCCAATAACTTTTATTTAACTAATATGCGTCATAACACATTTAATTCATGTAAAAATATTTAAAAGAGTATATTTACGGCACGTTCCAGAATGGTAGATACTTTAAATATCGCCCTGGTGAAACACCACCATTCAGAATTGAAACGTTGCTTGAAATAGATTTAGCCGTGTTTGGTGACCAGATCTGAATTGCTAGGTACTTTCCAACCTTCCTCTTCCCAATCTCCTTTCCCTCCCGACTACCTTCAGCCTCACAAAATACCCTATTTGGGGATGCCATAGTCTCACTGGCTCTAAACGGTTGGGAGCAGTTGAGACTCTCGTGCGGTATTCATTTAAAAATAAATAAAAAATCTAATACTAGAAATCCTACAAATAATGTATCTGAAAAATTTCTATAGGTAGTTAGAAAAATGTTCGAGGTTTTCAGTGAATACAATGTTACTACTGTAATCCTCTTAATTCTATGAAAAGTATACTTAAATGACAGTAAAATGTGCAGTTTTCAAAGCAGAAAAGGCGTTTTTGAACGTTTTACCTTAAATTCTATGATGCTTTTCATAATGAATTTTAAAGATTACTGTTTAATGATTGTATTCACTGGAAACCTCATACATTTTTCTAACTACCCGTATAGAATTAACAGATGAATCATTTGTAGTATTGCTTGTACTAGAAAGAAAAAAAGTGTGTATTTTTGGGTGTTGACCCTAAACAAGGAAAAATTTGAAACAATAATCTCTAAATGTATCAACATATCCATAAAAGAAAAGTGCTGAAAACGCTTTATCAAATTTTCAAGAAATTACTGCATGAAAAGGATTGCTCCCTTTGCTTCTATACACCTCAATTAGTCTACCATTCATTGGATGCGCCATATTGTCTTCTTGGGAAGTCCTCAACTCTTTTCACATACAATCAAATCTCGGTCAATTTATTTAGGCAAGTAATAGAATCCACAAACTAGGAGGTCATCAGTTTCAGCACATATTGTTGATATTCTTACGGCGAGTTCGATGCCGTGTAGCTGCCCAGTAGCTGCCCATCGCACCATCCGCTGTAAGTGAATTGCATTCAAACGAAAATTCGGAAAGCTGCATGGAGGTGTTATTTCCGAAATTTCAATTTTCATCTGCAGGAAATGTCAATTTAACACGAAGCATTTGAAATCGAATTAAAAGCGATTTTGCGATAGACTAGGGGTCGTGTAATTTTTTAATAGGGTAATTGGGAGAAGTTGCCTATATCGAGGACTTGATAGTACCTGCAATGTTAAATACAAATATTACAAAAATCAACGTAAAAAACTTTAAACGTGTACTGTTCTCGATATTATTTCATTTTCTTTGCTTCAACAAATATTTCAATCTTTAATGCATACTTTTCATCTGAATTTTTATATCCTTATATTCTATTTTCATACGAGAGTAACGTTCCTGCCAATCGAGCTAGCGTAACAATTTTATATACTCCTTCAACATGTCCCTCTTCAAGAACCAGATTCACTCCTTCCTTTCTTCAAAAAGATACTCCGCACAGCATCCCCAAACACGACATAGGCCCTGAGGGGAATTATTTCTCAAAAGCCACCTGTGTGGAGTAAATGTAAAAAAATACTGTAATTTTTAATCTCACATATCCCCGAAAACTATTAATATTATTCTTCTCTCAATCCCTTCCATAACTGGACAACTTTGCTCGGTTAGAGCTTTGCATACCAATACGAACATGACTGCCTATATCAAAACAATATCTCATCAAAATCAATTGGCCTATAGAAAGATATGAATATTTTTTAATAATGTCCGGCAACAAATTGACTAATGTTTAACGCTTAGGAAATCTGCATTGGTAACACGACCGATTGCAAAGTTGAACTATGCTTTGTGTATTTCACTTTGTTTATACGGACGTGCCGACCGGTTTCGGTAGAACCATGCCTCGTTTAGGTTAGATATAAACCGATGTGTAATAAACTTAAAAACAAAACATCTGCTACGCACTTACTTGTTTTTTTGGAAAGTGTAATTTTTTTGATAATACTCGTAACTATCAAAATTAGGAATTCATGCTCAGCGTCTAGTATTCACCGGAATAAAAAAAACAGCAGCATTCGCATTCCAGTGTTTTACCGCTCCAAAGATTTCAGAGGAGGGTCACAGAGTGGTAGATACTCTAAGTATCGCCCTGGTGAAAAACTACCATTCTGAATCGAAACGTTGCTTGAAACAGCTTTAACCGTGTTTGGTGACCAGATCTAAATGTTCAGGTACTTCCCAACCTTCCTCTTCTCCCCCCCACTACTTTCAGCCTGACAACATACTACAATTGGGATGCCACAGTCCCACGGCTCCAGACGGTTGGGAGCAGTTGGGACTATTACCTAACCAGAAACTAATATAAAAATAAATAATAATAAAATATTCCTTTTGGTCAGATATAAACTAATGTGTAAAAACTTTCACTTGGCACTTACTTATTTTTTTTAGATAATATTTACCAAAATCAAAAATTCATGTTTAGCTCGTACTATTCACCCGAATAAAAACAGCCGCATTCGCATTCTAGTGTGTTGCCGCTCCAAGGCTTTCGGGGGAGGGCCACCTACCACCTACAACGCGTAAGGTTTTATATCTTGTTCTTGTCCAGACTATATAAAATATATGGTGGCTTTCCGTGGGAACGGCGACTTCCCACTTTCCATTAGGGGGGGCCGTGGTGAAGCGAGACGGTCGCGTGAATAAACCTTGTTCACGGGCCCGCGGGACTGCGGCTAGGGGCCGAGTCGGATGGGGCTACTCGGGCGGGGGCCGGCCGACCCCCGTGACTGAGCGACCGAGCCGCATATCGTCGCTGGAAAGACAAAAGGGATCAAGCGACACTTTGGTCGAAAGTGAGTTAAACGTGCAGTTTCGATCAGTTTTTTTCCTGAATCGAATGCTCTGACTCTCGATTGATTCTGAAGACTTTTGTGGCCCTTCAGCCATCTGAAATAAATTAACCGTTTGGGAGAAGGCTTGACTCAAGCGACACAAGTTTGATATTTTTTAAACTTTTTGTCACTTCGGTAACTCAGTGAGGGCATTGAGTTATCGGAGTTATTTTTTTTTTCAAAATTAAATCAGGTACTGAAGACTTTTAAGCAGTGGCGGGTCGTGACTTTTTAGTGTGCTAGACTGGTAAGATTGAAAAAAAAACGTCATCGATGATGTTGTTGTAGCCGAAAACATTTTTTATTTATTTCTAAATTTCAATTTTTTGTGTGAAGATTTTTCAAAAATCCGTGCAGTGCACCACCAAAACTGAAAAATCCTGAAAATCTTCATACAAAAAATAAAATCTTGAAAAAAAAAAAAAATCGTTTTCGGCTACAACAACACTAACAATGTCGTATCTTTTGAATTTCCGGTGACGATATGGTAAAACTCGTGGTTGCACGGTTAAGCTCGTCGACTACGGATTCAAAGGTCGCGGGGTCGAAACCTAGCGTCGTGCGTAAATAAATTAAATTAAATTAATATGTTTTAATTATTTGAAATAATAAGCGCCATCAAGGTGATATTTCGTAAAAATGGAGCTCTATAAATTATTTAAGTATTATTATAAAGTATTTTAGTATGTATGTTTGTGACACGTTCCAGAGTGGTAGATACTCTCAGTATCAGCCTGGTGAAAGACAGTCAGTCAAAAACGAAACATTGCTCCAACTGATCCAAACCGTATGGAGCCAGTGGGACTACGGCGTCTCCGAATAGGGTATGTTGTGAGGCTGAAGGAAGCGGGGAGGGGAAGGAGGTGATAAAAAGGGAGGTTGGGAAGTACCTGGAAATCAAGATCTGGTCACCAAATACGGCTAAAAACATTTCAATAACGTTTTGATTCTGAATGGAGGTCTTTCACCAGGGCGATACTTAGTGCATATATTAGTCTGGAACGTGTTGCAAATACACGGAGGCCATAAAATGGCAGTAGTCATGTTTGGTGACCGAATCTGAATGGCCAGGTACTTTCCAACGTTCCTCTTCCCCATGTCCTTCCTTCCCTTCCCCCTCCCTGCAGCCTCAAAAAGCATCTACCATATTCTCGCCGACTGCGGGTAGTTGAAACTCTTCTGCGGTATTCACATAAAAAGGGGGCAGAGGGTCGGTTGAGCAATTCGGGCTGGGGGCTGGGGCCCGGGCCCCGGGGCTAGGGCTGATCGGGCCCCGCCCGTGCGCTGTTACGGGTCATGATCTGCGGACAAAGGTCCCAACACATATTGGCGACAAGCTTCGCCCAACAACAATGGCCGAGTGCACGGGGATGGCGGCGATCAACGGCGGATTTGAAGGACTCCTTGAAACAAACGGTGTTTTAGTGTCGAGCTAAAAATAAACATGAGCGCTAACGCAATCGGGGACGCAATAAATTGACGTAAGTCACAGTGTGACCAACACCAACTTAGAGATTGCGGGTTCAAACCCGGCGTGCAGAAATAAATTTGATTCTATGAATATGTGTCGTTACACATTTAATTCATATAAAATAATATATAGTATATTTGCTGCACGTTCCAGAGTAGTAGATACTCTGAGTATCGCCCTGGTGAAAAACCATAGTTCAGAATTGAAGCGTTGAAATGGCTTTAGCCGTGTTTGGTGACCAAATCTAAATAGTCAGGTACTTTACAACCTTCCTCTTTCCCATCTTCTTTCCCTCCCACCTACCTTCAGCCAGAGGGACTATGGCATCTCCAATTGGGATATGTTGTGCTGCTGTAGGTAGTGGGGAGGAGAAGGAGATATGAAAGAGCATTGTGAGGAAGAACCTGGCTGTTCAGATCTGGTCACCAAACACGAAAAGAGCCATTTGAAGCGACATTTTGATTCGAAATGCTGGTCTTTCACCAGGGCGATACTGATACTCATGTTTGATCAAAATAACATTTTTTTGGCTTGAGCCATATCAGCTCTGACCATCTCAGTCACTGTCGCAGAAATAATTGACCATCCAGAACGATCAGTTAGGTTAGGTTAGGTTAATATATGAATACATCGAATTCAAATGTCACAGCGCGTACAAGCTTACTCTAATTAAACATTATTGATACAATAAAATGTCTACATAATATTCGCATGTTATAGAATCACAAAGAAAACCACATGGAAAAAATCTATTCGTCTCATGTCTGAAACGGTAAAAATGAAAAACAGAAAGTCTGGCGTCATGAAATTTGCAGACCTTTCAAAGTTAAAATATCAACCAAGCTGTTTCATGCTCGCCAGGTCATTATGAGCTATGATTTTTTAAAATATCAATTTAGTCCTCAAATAATGAATACAAAACGCACATATCGTTTATTCCATACTTTTCAATACCTTCGAAAAAACATCTACGTGTTTTGTCCATTACGTTAAAAAATATATTTAGCCACAAGTCTGTAAGAAGCAGTATTACAGCGGTGTATATTTTAACATGGGCGAAGGTACTTCTGTTCAGTGGCTCTCCCCCTCCCCTTTACAACCCTGGGGGGTGGTGGGACAGGGGGGACGCGGGTCAGACCGGAAGGAACCGGGGCTATAAATCGCCGCAAATCTGTTTTATCGTGCACTCGCTTTGTTTATTTTAAGAAAGCAACACTAACCGGGCCGAGGTCGCTCGTAAGACTAGCTCACCACCCCATGCCCACACCATAACCACGCTATGATGTATAGATACCTCGACTCCCGTGCCTCCTCCACAGGCTACCGGTTAAAGATTCGATTAAGAAAGCCACTAAAGAAAATGCCCCATTTTAACAGAAGGATGCATTTAAATGAGTGAAAAAGCTCAGCAATGTTAGGTTAAACATTCTGTTTGGAATTTGAATTTCGAAAAGTTAGCTGAACAAGTCGATTATACACGCCAAATAAAAAAAAAAATGCGGAATGCTAGATTTTCACACCCTGCAAGCCCGCTGGAAGATGTTTTTGGGTAAACATTTTTATAAGTTGATTTAGGAAGTATTTATAACCCATATATACTAAAGGAGATCTACTTATTTGCCCCAAGTACGAGTAAGTACATTCGTGCGAGGCATCATGTGATGTCTTACACACCGAAAGTCAGAATTTCCTCATAGAAAAACACGCCAATATATTGCTTTGCCAGTTCAATCTATAATAACTAAAAAAAAAATATTACTTAAATGTGTCATTTGATTTCTTGTGTTATCAGAAAACACCAATAAGTAAAAATAAATGACTCGTTATAGTATTTAACTAGCACAGCGATATAAAACGAGGGAACTATTCAATGAAGCTGCATCTACTTTAGATATATTTAGATGCACATACGAGTATATAGAGTTCTGTCACTATCTCTTGATGTGCGTACAAGAGTGATCGTTAGGTACATAACGATCTACATACTCTTAAATAAAATATATTTTTACACACATTTTTACACTTGCCAATTCAATGATTATCTCATAACATGTGTATTAGAGTGAACTTCTCTCACTTGCCAATTCAATGATTATCTCATAACATGTGTATTAGAGTGAACTTCTCTCACTTGCCAATTCAATGATTATCTCATAACATGTGTATTAGAGTGAACTTCTCTTATATCTTTTTTTTCATTGCTTACATTATTTGCGTTATTATATCATATATAATGCGTCACACTACTTCAATTTGTACTCATATAACTCCTTCGGATATACAATACCATGTCTATATGTGTGATGTAAATAAATTTTTAGTTTATTTTTATTACACTATGCATGTATCTACAGTTTTTTTTTACTTCATTCATCTCTTAATGTATTTGGTGAACAAGTGTTGTAAAGAGATCTTTGTTAAACAAATAAATAAATCTCTCAATCAATTATGAAAGAGATAATGCACGATGAGTAAAAAAAATATATTTATGCGGCTATTAAGCACTTAAGAAAGAAATTCTTGAAAAAAAAACAGCACGTGGTGCATAATGAAACTATATAATTTAAGGTTGCGGTACATTTATAATAACGGTTGTGATGTGAGCACGTAACATTCTAAAATTTTAAAAATTAATATTTTATTTTATTTTCCCGTCTCAGAATAGTACTGGTAAGCGTAGATTTTCGGCCGTGGTAGTTAAAAAAATGTTATTTTTAAAAGTATTTTACCCTAAAGAAGGGTGCAAACATTTGGCCTAACAAATTCTCCAATTATGTGAAAATATACTTGTCTACTTATTTTCTGGCTTTTTCTGCTACATGTTTGTGTTTTAGATTATTAATATTTGTTGAATTTCAAATAGATACTTTGTTAGGTTCTCACCTTTTTGTTTGTCATCCAGTTCCTGCCTATCCGCCTTTTCGCCGTTCGATTTTGTATTCAACAACACTGTGATCGAAACAAGTGACATTAGACGAAGAAGAAGTTTTCGGTTAACAACGTGTTGCTTGTTGGTGTTCTTGCTTCTTCGTCGTTGGTTTTGTTGTTGCTCCCAAAATAATAAGTTAAAAATAAATGTGGTTTCGTAAACTAATAATACAAGTGTGTAAGAAGATTTCAAGAATTCGAAACAAAACTTCATTGGTGAGTGAATTGGCTTAGTGAATCCTTAATCTACCCACAAATATAATCACACTTCCATCAAGAAGTATTTTAGTTTATCGTTTTACAGTCCATTGTTTAAAATTCCGAAGCTGAACACATTCAGTGTTTTATCGCAGCTTCGGATGCAACAATATTATTTAAATATTAAAAAATAAAAATAATTTAAACAGAATAGTTAATCGTTTTTGTTTAGCTCGTTTCCTTGTCTAGCCAATATTTCATCAATGAGAATGATAGCTAAGTTTTTTGTATTTAGCACACCACGATACTCAAAACAACAACGAATAATAAAATCACTTTATTGTTGCCATATATCGTCAACAAATTGCCAGAGCTAATAAACAATTTTCCAATATACTAACCACAGCGCACGATATCTTCGGATGTGGAGATTTCGTCGCGTTGATATATTATTTATTTGCGCATCGAGTCGAGGAAAGTCGAAAAAATGAATCAGAACAAAGGTTCGTGATAACAAACTACCCGCAAAATATATTTTTACAAATCGGAAACAACGCCGTCACGAATTTAATGCGGCTTTCCGTTTTATTTGAATATTTTTTACTTTTGTTAACTTCGAGGTGTTCAAGCATTCGGGTGATTTCCTCGTGTGTTGTGCGCGAGTTTGACATATGATTTGAACAAACATTCCAAACAAGCTTTTTAGCGAGGCTTTAGGTCGGACAAATGCAGAATGAGTTGCTTATTTTAACCGTTGACAGTTTGAATGTTAATTTGGCTGTACTCAAATTGGTAATTAATTTGACTATGGTGTTGACAAACCTACAGGCTCTTGTTTGTGTTTCTAGGATAATAATTTATACTTATTATAGAAACGCCCAGTATTAAAAATTATCTATCTATTGAGATTCACATTTAAAAATATATTAATTTGATGTAAAATGATTTTAATGAATGTAAAAAAAAGTTTTTTATACCAACAATTCGTCAATATAAGATCACAATCATATCCAATAAAATATAGATTATTAGCTTAGAGTATACAAGAGGTAGCCCAAGCCAAGGCAGTGAAGTCAGTTTTGGACTTGTTTTTGATGATTTTAACATGACTCGGCGCAAATGGGCGTGGCTAAGACTAAGGCTACGGTATTTATACATCCATTCATATAACATATCGAAATAATGTTTTTGTGTGTTCGTATAGCCACTTTTTCACAGTATTTTTATCAACAAAAATATAGCATCTAACCTAAAAAACCGTTTAGTTGTGTCAAGTTTAGTGGTAAAATAAAAAATGTGGGCGGAGTCCCGCCGTTAACCAGCGAAAATAACCATCTTAAGATCATTACGACAGTATATAGAAGCAATCCAAGAAATTTGTTGTCTCTTTCTCTCATGGCGTACGATGTAAAAACTCGGAAAAAGTGATTTATTATAATTTCGGATGGGTTGGGTAAAACAAATTAGCTATCCCTCCATATATTGTTACTTCAAGATTATTAGCATCTACAGCATATATCTACATACTTCTATATTATACGTTATCCATAAACAGGCACGTTCCAGAGTGGTAAATACTCATGGTATCGCCCTGGTGAAAGATCACCATTCAAAATTGAAACGTTGCTTGAAATGGCTTTAGCCGTGTTTGTTGACCAGATCTTAATAGCCAGGTACTTCCCGACCTTCCCCTTCCCCTTCCCTATATCTTTCTCCTCCCGAATACCTTCAACTTTACAACATACCCCGATTGGGGATGGCATAGTCTCACTGGCTCTAGACGGTTGGGAGCAGTTAGGACTCTTGTGCGGTATTAACTATAAAAAAAATATTTCAAGAATACATCGGTCGAATCGAAGTCGGTGATAAAAAATCCAATTAAATATGTAATCTTATACAAAGTTATTATTTCATTTTCATTAAATATGTCAAACCACCAAGTGATTGCTTTCTACGAAAATATAATTTATTTGAACTACCTATAAACTATAATGTCTCGATGCCGAAAAGAAAACAAGATAGAAAATCAGTCCACTAACAAAATTTGCGTAAATTCCTCATTTTTTGTAATTTCCCTGTGTTACTATTAATCAGTATACCTAGTATTAATTTCAACCATGTAGAAATGTAAGGCGCGCGTTTGGTGTGTTTACCGGCTATGCACCGTTGTCGAAGGGATCAATGAGGCGAGTTCCTCGGAGCATCTTCCATTGAAATATCGGTAGAACAAAGACAGCATTCCCACCTAACGTCTGCGCTTCAAATATTGCCATCCGTTTGACCCTTTATCGCATGAATTTTTTAATTCTTCCAGAAAAAATATATTTGTTTAGAAATGTGTTTAGAATCATGTAAAAAATATTTTTTTATAAATCTTGAAAAGAATTGCAAATGATATTATTTTAATATATGATATATATTCTTTTAATGTTTCGTTTCATATTTGGCACTATATGCAATATGGCGAATAAATACAGTATTCCCAAATTTGTCACACATTGAAGGTATACTAACATATGTATTGAAGGTATACCAACCACACCAAGGAGTAGAAAAAAAATTCTTAATATTTATTATTACTTCTAAAATATTACAAAATAATTCACACACTAAACAATCACCAACACGCTCGTTCACGAAATGGCCGAAATGACAACTTACTGACGCGACTGTAGTTACTAAAAAGCTCGTAACTGGCAGCACTGTTCGATTTATGATAATAAATTGGACAGGAATAAATTGAAAATAAAATACATATTTGGCCCACATAGCCCTTCATGATGATAACATTATTATGTTCCAAATTTGGAACAGTATCCGGTAAAGGGTTAAGATAAGTGATATAATCTATCAAACGGACTGCGTGTTTCTACAAGGGTTTTTTTCAATATTTTAGAATCAAATCCAACCGTGGAATGCACTATCGATTAGCACAGAGTCAGCACTTGTGTATTGTCACAACTTTAGTATAGTATTTGCGGGCCCGTCCCAAATCGTAACACTACTCAAAAAAACTTATAACGTCGCATTCCCGATTATATTCATTGCTACAAGGTGCCCTTTCCAGCCGAGTGTGGAACGACCACTCTACCGCCGTTGCGTGCCGGGTACAAAAAAAAATAATTAACTTGTTGGAAATATTATGCTACCGGTTTAGGAAATGTTTCTCGCAAATGCTCTCCCCATGTCCTCCGCGTGCCTCCGTTGGTGCCGAGGGAACTGTGACCTGACTGTTAATGGCCTGAATTATTTCAATGTTTTTTTCACTCAGCGCTTAGTCATATTTTCAGGTTACATAGGTGTGTAGGTACTACCTGTTTTGTTTGTAAACAATAATTTCAGGTAGGAGATGCATTCTGTGTGTTATTTTTTAAAGCAAGCTGCCAACTTCAATAGAACTATGGTGTCCATTTCGAGAATGTTATTTTATTTATTTATTTAATTTTTTTTTTCAAATACAAGATTGAAATTGGAGAGGGAAAGTAAATGGGAAAGAGGTGGGTTAGGATGTCATATTTGTAAACCTTTTTTTAAAGTATTTGGATACGTTTCAATTTTCTTATAGATTCGTGAACAATTTGTTCAATGTGAGGACAAATATTTGTTTACCTGGTAGTATGTAATCATTCAAAAATATTCTGGTACCTACGCACATAAGGGATATATCTACATCAGAGCAATAATATACCAGGAGAAGCAGCTTTGCGAAATAGTGTAATAATAATAATATTTGGATAATTTGTATAGCGCCGTTTTTGTGAAAGATCACCTCAAGGGCGCTGTGTAGTGTAGTCAGGATTGTTGATTTTTTACTGACCCGGGCGTGGCTAGGGTTTTCATGGACACACCTTTTTACATCTATTCATAGCACATGTCGAAATAATGTTATGTTTATTTGTATAACCACTTTTTTACAATATTGTTATCAACAAAAATATAGGAATACCTCAAAAATTGTTGAGTTATTTCGCATAACAAAACGTAGTGGGCTGAGTCGCCAGGGACGCGGGAGACGGAAAATATGCTTACATAGCTAAAAGTGGTGCGATATTTTGTGACAACTTGTCTTGTCTCTTTCTCTCTCGCGGTTTATTATTTGTATTTTATAAGTTCATTTCATATATCGCCTACAGTCGCCAGATAGTTAAGATACGGTATAACTGTGTCTACCAACTATTCTATTATCATTTGCCACATAAAGTATTATTTTAAATACATATTTTTTAACTCTCTCTTGGAGTATTCCGTGGTATCTATATAGATAAATCATTTGTAGGTAAGTATTTGTTGGCGTTATGTTTACAGAGCAGACAGCTCGCGTAAGCTGAATTTATTATTTATTTAATGGGTTTTGCTAGTTGGTATTCACAGAGCACGTGTAATGACAGCCCGAAGGGGTTATCGCCAATCTGCCTCTTCTGTCGCTAGGAAAGAGATTCATGTGGTCGATATCTCCGTGGGACATCACAAGTCAGAAATTTGAGTGTCGTCGGAGAATCGGGGTGTAATAAGTCAGCTGGCGGAATGGAGCAGGTCCCATTGAGCGGGCGATAAGCCGGTGAGGGTGTAATGGCGCGGCCCCACGCCACATCACCATAAAACATGCCCATTGTTCGGTGAAAGCGCGTAAAAAGGAGCATCCCCCCCTCCCCGCCAGAGGGAAAGCGGCCGCCATTATCTCAACGGAAAGCGATAGGCGCCGCGCGCTCCACTAACGATGTTTATTTTTCTCGCGCCTCGAGATAAGGATTAGCTCTCGTATGTAAAACTGCGGCGGGGAGGCGCGCGCCCGAGGGCGGGGCCGCGCGCTCATTGGCCGGCGGCGCAGGCCCCCGCCCGGCGCCCGCGGGGGGACCGTCGCGGCGACGGCAGTCGGCGTCATAAATCGACGGTGTAGAGCGCGCTTCGCACACGCCGCTTGAGCCCGAGCCGAATAGTTGGGGCGATGCCCCCCGTTGTCACTCGCTGCGCCCCCTAGCGCCCCAGCATGCTGGACATCAAGAGCTCCGCCGACTACCTCAGTCGGTCGGGGACCTTCACTAACTTCTCCATGCTCTTTGCTGGTGATTGTTGTGCATTATTCTCCGTCGTGATACTGATACCTGTTGTTCTCCCCCCGCACCCCTCCCCAAGGGAGGAGGGGGGACTGGTCTCACCACCTATGTTTATAAAAATATTTCAAATTGTTGTGCTTGAAAAATAACTTACAACTTAAAAACAGTGACAAAATCAATCCATTTTTTTCGGAAATACAAACTTTCATTTTTGGGAAAAATGGTTAATTTCTATTTCAAATGAATTGTGTAAACAAAAACAAATCCTTAGTGCATGGCTATAATCAAATAAAAAATAATTCAAACAGACCATTTATGGGTTAAAATTTGGTGAAATTGCGTATTTTCCGCATTTCAGTGTATTTGTGATTTGTAACAGACCCGTCATTAATGCGTTCATTTTATCCTTTCAGATGCATCGTACAAAAGCTCCTGGACCTCTCACGCCACGGCACAGGGCGCCCAGGGTAAGTCTCCCTCACATTCATTATACCTACAGGCATTTCAAGCAGCTATTGCCTCTAATTCGCAACTAAAGACAAAAAGATAATTATTTAAAAAAAAGTACCTACTTAATAGTTTAAATTCTTGTGACATGTTTCTCTGAGGAAGAAAGGTTTAACGTTTAATCAAGTACCTTCCTACTTAAGTCGGGTAATATGTGTATTAGACAATGAATGAACGTGGACGAAGCAAGGAGTTTGTGGCTTATTAGAATTGTGTACTGTTCCATCATCACTTTTCACACCTGCGAGGTAATAGATAGTGAGTTAGTCTTAGCAACAATCGTGCAGTTTGTGTCTTTTTATGATGAGTTAAAAACTACATAAGTTTTACCTTTTATTGTAAACGTTTTTTTATCAGTCTCACAAAATTAGGGTCACGTGATGCGTTGAGAAATTTACAACTTGAATAATTGTACCATTCCGTTATAAAAAGCGCTAGCGGTTACATTTTCGCCAAAGTGAGTTTTAACATATCTAGCAGTTCGTGTATTGTGGAGATCTGCTGTCGTATCGCTTAGGCAAACAGATACCTAAGACCTAAGAAATTATTAAGGGGGAAACCTTTCAAGGCAGTGAACGATGCATTCTGTGGGATTATGTGTATTGTTCACCACATAACCCACACAGAGTAAAAACGTTTGTTTTGAATTAACGACACCAAATAAGAGGCTGAAGGTCAAGAGAGCTTCCGGGCGGTCGGTACTAAAGCTCTGGACAGTAGTTCCTGCTTCATTCAGCCTTCCTACCATTTAAGCAACAGCAATTATCAATAAAACGACAGAGACTTTGAGCACTTTAGATAACCTTAAATACCTATCGTAAATTTGATATTTATATATTTTTTTAAATTTAAATGAACTTTAAACGCTTTACGCTTCGTTTTAATATTGATTACAGACTTAATATCAACAATCTTTAAAGATTCAATTTAATTTTGTACCCTGATGATGCTGAGGCTAACTGAAACCGGTCGGTCATAAAAAAATAAATTAAATCTGTGGTCTTGTACAAAGTTATTATTTTATTTTCATTAATCTTTAAATAATATTACAATAGAAAAGACATAGAATTATTATTTTTTTTTTTCATAGAATGTCGAGTTTCCGAGTTTGAGACTCGGTCGTAACCTAATCTTTTAATTTTCTGTGTGTTTTTTATTTATTTATTTATTTTTTTTTCTTTTTAGATTTTTAATATTATTTCAGTATTCAATAAAATGTTTGTCTTAAGTGGTCAACAGCCAATAATACACACTTTTTGGCTTTCTAGTACAAGCAAAACTATAAATTATTTATCTGTTTATTCTATACAGGTAGTTAAAAAAATGTCTAAGGTTTTCAGGGAATACAATTTTTAAACAGAAATCTGTTAAATTATTTTTGAAATGCATTCTGGAGTTTTAGGTAAAACGTTCAAAATGCCTTTGCTGGTTTTTTAAACTGAACTTTTTACTGGCATTTTATAAAGTTTTTCATAGAATTTAAAAGATTACAGTTAAAAATTGATTTTACTGGAAACCTTAAACATTAAAACTACCCACAGAAAATTTTCAGATAAATCATTGGTAGTTTTACTTGTATTAAAATGCTACAAAGTAACGTTTAGAGTCATTCTCGAATGCTGACCTCTTAACATGGTCAGAATCTCCTAACTAACTAACTAATAAACCTTCACGCCGTTTCCCCGCAGGGGTAGGCAGAGAGGACGGACCGCCATATAACTCTGTCTTGGCGCACACTCATTCCTTCATTCACATTCATACATCGTCTCATACATACTCTTCTGTTATTCTGACTCTTCAGATGACCCGATTCAAGTATTTGATTTAATTGATCGTGCCATGTCTTCTTCGGGCGTCCTCGACTACTTCTTCCATTCACTTTCGCATCATACATCATACTCCTTTCTTCTGTCTCCTAATCTCCTAAATATAATGGATAAAAGGGTTTTGTCTTGCTTACACCTACTTATTGTTAATATTGAAAAGGGACAACGAGTGCATACGTTGATGGATTTGGAATATTCGAAAGCTTTGTGAAAATCTTGGAATAGTTTTGACAGTGTTTTATTTTTAATCATTAGTTCGAAAAAAAAGGAAACAACCTAGAATTTCGTCCATTTTTTAAATTCTGTGTTGGTACCTTTTTTTAAAAAAAAAAGAAAAGAGAGACATACATTTCCGGGTTACGAACAACCTGACAATATTTGAAAAACTCCTACTGCCATCATAAGAAGCGGAAGATGTTGCTTGTGCAACGATGCATTTGATTTAATGCTCGCTGCATTACCATAGCTACCAATGTTTTGTTTTTGTCTAGGTAGGTACCTACACTCGTATCTATAAAATTGTTATAAGCATGTGTCACTAATATGATCAATGAATTAGAGTGCCTCTCATACTAATTACAATCTCTTTAGTTTCATCGTAGTTGCATAAATATTAAAAAAGAATGGAAAAAATAATAAATTTGCATTTTTCTGATTACGACGGCCATGCAGTTCAAATTTTCAACGATCCAAAAACTTTACGGGCATTAGTCATTTGTATATAAAGTCAGAGAGATTTTTTTTTAATAATTTTTATTATATTACGTGGGATAATTTAAACATATTTTTTTTTTTGTGAGTACGCACGTCCGTGCGTGTGCGAAATTTTCAAATTTGGAACTGATGCTAACTGAAATGGTCAAATTTAAATAATAATCTTTTTAAATCCCTAGCAACCCAATGAAGTGCCTATCTTTGTATTTGAGAAGACACTATTCTGTATTTGAAATGGGTGGATTAAAAAAAGTCTTGGCAATTCGAGTTGCGTTCCGTGATTAGGTAGGTACCTAATCACGGAACCTTTCTACCTTTGACGGCCTTTATGGTCGAGTGGTAAGACGCTCGACTACGAATCCAAAGGTCGCGGGTTCAAACCCGGCGTGCGCCAATAGCTTTTATTTAATTAATATGTGTCATAACACATTTAATTCATATAAAAATAATAACAAGTATATTTCCGGCACGTTCCAGAGTGGTAGATACTCTAAGTATCGCCCTGGTGAAAGACCACCATTCAGAATCGAAACGTTGCTTGAAATGGCTTAAGCCGTGTTTGGTGACCAGATCTGAATAGCCAGGTACTTCCCAACCTTCCTCTTCCCGATCTCCTTCCCCTCCCCACTACCTTCAGCCTCACAAAATACCCAATTTGGGGATGTCATAGTCTCACTGGCTCTAGACGGTTGGGAGCAGTCGAGACTCTTGTGCGGTATACATGTAAAAAAAAAAAAAAAAAAGTACCTACCTATAATATTTTTTACAAAAGTAACAAGGTGACGTTCTACTCTTAGATATAGTTTTAAATCGTTGGGTCAGAATGCATTGCAAGTCAAGTTACATCCCTACGATATTCTTAATGCGATGATTTTTCTAGTTCTTAATCGCATGATGCTGAAATATAAAAAAAAACCTTTTTATAAAGAAGAGAAGACAATTTTACCCTTGGTAAATTTCCGTCAATGTTTTGCTACCTTCTGAAAACTAATGCGTATTTTTTCAGTCGTCTTATGATAAATGAACGTACTTGGCTGCAGGCTTCGCAGCACAGGCAGTACGTGTATATGTCGGGCCTGCTCCGACCTATTGCCGTCTCAGTCTCCCCCCGTGGGCGGGGCCTGCGAGGGCGGGGGCGGATCCCGTATCTTGAGAATGGCTCATTTTCCTTCCATCTGGGCTGTAGAAATTGTTTTCACTATTCTGTAGATACACACATATATTACATAGCGCGGATAACGATTTTCTCCAATATACCTAATTTTGGAGCTCGTCTGTGCGGAGGTTGACTCTGATATTGCAAAATAAAGAAAATGTGCTTGTTTTAGGCAAAGGGAATCAAACACTTTTTAGATGAAACACTAAATACACAAAATAGCTTACTTTATAAAGAGATGAAATGTAAAAATGAACTGCTGGAAACTATTCTAATTATGCCAATTAATTAATTTAATAGCCTGGAATAACCATTTAAAATACATTAGTAATATCAAGTAGTATAATATAGTTATAATATTATTATTAGTTCAAAAAGAATATGAATTTTAATTAGATACTCTGTAAACTTAAATATAATAATAATAATAATAATCTTTATTTAATTATAGTTTACAGTGATAACGATAAAAAAGGATAAACATAATATAAGGTTGTGTAAAGGTGTATGTACAATGATGAATATATTTGAACTAGAGATCGATACATTGCAAACATAATATAAATAATAAACACAGTGATCAAAAAGAAGTATTGATTAGTCTGCGTATTCGCCTTAGAGTAGATCATTATAATTATTCGTATTTGCTTAAATACATATTTATATTTATTTATGTAAAAGTAACTAGTATAAAATACATAAAACAAAATAAAGATATTACAGTACCTAATAATATGAAAGATATAGATTATTTATACAACAATTCGGTAATTCGTAACTGAAAGTAAATTCATATTGATAATAATGGTACCTATTAGGATAATTTGTACGGAGCCATTTTTATTTATCTACATGTATAAATTCATGACTTAGATACGTGAAAGTTTAAGAACAAAGTCTTTCAAATATCGTCGCCGGAAAGGCAAAAGGTCTAAAGCGCCATTTTGGGTATTTTACACCAGGGCATTTAGATGTTTTTTGTTTTACAATAATCTTCAGTATGTGGTTGAATTTAAAAAAAAAATACTCAGGTAACTCAATGCTCTCACTGAGTCACCTTAAGAGACAAAAAGTTTAAACAAGTCCCGAACCTTTGTCGCTTGAGTCAAGCCTTCTCTCCAAAGGGCCACAGAATTCTTCAGAATCAAACGAAAGTCAGAGCATTCGATGCAAAAAAAAAAACTAATCAAAACTGCATATTTAACCCAATTTTTTTTTTTATCAAAGTGTCGTATAAGCCCTTTTTCCTTTCCAGCGACGATGTAGTGTAGGGCAAGCATTTAAAATTATATTATAAAGCAGTATTAGTTTATTTATAAATAATGTTAATTCCGCTCAAAAGTCCCGACTGATGGGGCCAGTGGGATTATGGCATCCCCAAACAGGGTATGTTGTGAGGCTGGAAATAGCGAAAAAGAGAAAGAAATGCGAAAGATAAAGATTTGGAAGTATCTGGCTATCGATTCTGAATCGTGGTTTTTCGCCAGGGCGATTCTTATAGTGTTTACAACTCTGGAACGTGCCGCAAATATGCTACGTATTATTTTTAATTAATTGAATGCAAATTTGTTTGCGCACACCGGGATATGAACCCGTGACCTCTGGATTCGTAGTCGAGGATCTTAACCACTGGACCACGGAGGCCGTTAATTCAAACTGTAACATCAGCAGAAATAATAAAATAGTTGAAATTTCAATTTCCTTGCACAAACAGTTTTGATAAGGTCAAATCAAAATATTAACAGCAATTTATTTATTTTTATCTTCATTATTATTATTTTTAAATATATTTTAATTTTATTATTTATTTATTTATTTCTTATGAATTTCTGTTCATTTTTTATTTTGTTTCTATTATTATTACAATGTATTGATTCCAATTATGGAAGGTATTGCATTGCACTACTCCTGTATACCTTCCGGAATAAAAAAAAAAATAAAAAAAAAAATGGTATTTTTTGTCTTCCAAATTGTTTTTCTATTATCATCTCCATTGAAGAAAGGGTTTTTCTTCCTTGGACAATAAGTCCTACAGGAGGTAGGTTCTCACAAGCCATCAAATTATTTTTTTGCTATTTTTAATTGGGTACCTACTGTTTACCTTACCAAAAATGATTATACTTATAATCATTTAGTTTGATACTTTACCGTAATATTATACAAACTTGACCGGCTATATTATATTACACCTTAAGTAGGTTCTATACATAATATAATACTTCTCCCAAAATATCAAATTTATAAATACGATAAAAATACGTTTCACAATAGAGATGGTCGATATTCCTGTCCCGGTTAAAAGGAACCGGTTCCTAGCCGGTCACTGGAACCGTCGATATTATTTCGCCGAGGAACCGGTTCCAAATTTTCGCAAATAAAAATATCCATCTCTATTTCACAATACCGATATATTTTTTAAGCGATCGGTGCAAAATAGTATTCAAATGTATTTAATTAATATTAACTTCAACAATAAAGTAGGTAGGTACCTACTTATATTCAATTAAGATTCTTAAAAATTAACTTTATTTATGTATCAATCTAAGTAATTTTTTTTATTGCTTAAAATTAATTTGGTTTGAAACAGTTTATAAGTTTAATAGGTAGGAAGGTCTTGAAGTAACAATATATGCAGGCAGAGCTAATTATTTCTACCCAAACTACACAAACTTGCGATAAATCACTTTCTCTGGGTTTTTACGTCGTACATCATGAGAGAGAAAGAGACAAGAAATTTCATAGACCGCTTCTATATACTGTCGCAATGATCTTAAGCTCTTCGATCACCGCGGGACTCCGCCCACATTTTTTATTATGCCACTAAACTTGACACAACTAAACGGTTTTTTAGGTTATATGCTATATTTTTGCTGATAAAAATACTGTGAAAAGTGGCTATACGAATAAACAAAAACGTTATGTCGATATGTGATATGAATGAATGTATAAATACCCTAGCCATAGTCTAAGCCGAGTCAGGTTAAAACCATCAAAAACAAGTCAAAAACTGACTTTCCAAACAGTTTTTGAGTTTAGTAGGTAGTAAGGAACTGTATTATTTTGGCTTGTTTTCAAACTTTATAGAAAACTGGATTAAATACTGGGACCTGAAAAAAAATCCAGTATAAGCTTATTATTCTATGGTAAAAATACGAACTTGGTTGAACCAAGTCGATTCTCTATTATAGTTGCCGTAGAGATTGGAGAAGGATTTTATGTTCGGTTGTCGCGCGGCGGCGGACGTAACCGGAAACTCAATAATGATCGGTTCACGGTAAACCATACTAACTTATGGGTAAAGTCAACCTTACTTATACAACCTACTGTTATTAGGTATCGATTATAGGTTAATTCAACATAACTAGTACATGCTACTGTTACTAGATATCTACTTTTTATGTGACACCTCCTATAGCGCCCTGTTTGCACGGTGTGAAGACTAGTACATAATAGTACTTATTTATCTTCTCAATTAACTGTTTTACCTACTGCCCACCGTGAACAAAAATCTTGCGCACGCCACTGTAAGTATCTGCACAATGTTATGTGTCAATGACGCAAATTGCATAGCGGGATTTTTATTATGCAGTATACGCCCTCAGTGTAAAAAGATTTATAGAAATATAATGCAGTGCGACGTTAGTGAAACAATATATGGAGAGAGAGCTAATTCCTTTTACCCAACCTATACAAATTTGGGATAAATCACTTTCTCCGGGTTTTTACGTCGTTCACCACGAGAAAGAAAGAGACAGCAAAATTTCACAAATTATCACACCGCTTTAAAGTATTGTTATAGTGTTATTCGTGTCCCGCGTCTCCGTTGACTCTGCCCACACGTTTTGATACGCGACATAAATGGACAAAACTCAACGGTTTTTTAGGTTATATGCTATATTTTTGTTTATAACAATGCTGTGAAAAAGTGATTATACGAATAAACAAAAACGTTATGTCGACATGTGCTATGAATGGATGTATAAATACCCTAGCCCTAGTCCTAGCCACGCCCAGGTATAGCCGAGTCCGGCAAAACCCATCAAAACTGACTACAGCAGCGCTATCTCTTGTATATTATTGCTCTGCGACCTATATCCTCGTAATTATTCACGGATAATGGCTATTACACCTCACTTCCTCACAATAGACGTAATGAGCTGGCTTCGACATAAAATACAACAATATTAGCATTCGTTCTGCGGTACTAAAGTATTGTTGTTCCTTTGCTACCCTTGCCAGAATGAACAGATTATTTTTTTATAATTTCTTTGTGTTTAATGTTAAATGTCAACAGTTGTAGGTAATATTATTTGGCCTCAGGCGTTCCTTGTTCTAAAAAAATATCCGATTTCCACTTGTTACCTACTTACCTGCATAGATTTCAATTTGTTTTTATAGGTTGAACAAATTCAACATTCCTTGCCGTAGACTTAGAAACAATGTATTGCTATTCCTCAATCATCACAATACTAATTATGGGTAGAATCCTCCAATGTCCAGTATGTCAAAACTTGTTAACTCAAGACATAGTCTTGAAATTTTTGGTAGCAGTCTAAATGATTTTTGTCATTCTTTACGACTCTACCAAAACTTTGACTAGGCCATGGCTTGAATGTTCTCTCTTGTGTTTATTTAGTCCTATTTTTGTCATCGCTTCGTTTATTATTATGTATGTGCTTTTCCTTCTCTGTTGCTCTCTTTTCCGTTTGGTGTTTTATGTCTTTTTTGTAATTGGACTTCAGTCCGTTAATTTATAAATAAATTGAATTGGCTAACAGTGAAAAAAATTCTAACATTAAACACATTGTTATTTAAACATAAAACGGAGAACAACTTGTTACCTAAATATTTTTTTGACAAAATTATTTACGACGTGAATATTCATAAATATTATACAAGGACATGCAAAGAAATCAAACTACCAAAAAATAATATAAGCAATACGCAAAATAGCTTAATTTATGAAGAGATGAAATGTTATGCTAAAAAAAACTGATCAAAACTGCACACTTAACTTTTGTTTACCAAAGCGTTGCTTAAGCCTTTTTTCCTTTCCAGAAACGATATATACAGCGCTGAAAGTACGAAATCAATGCTCACGCAGAACAAAAAGTTCCAAGCTTGTGTCTTTTGAGTCAAGCCTTCTCCCAAATGGTTAATGTATTTTAGATGGCTGAAGGGCAACAAAAGTCTTCAGAATCAAACGAGAGTCAGAGCATTCGATGCAGAAAAAAAACTGATCAAAACAGCACATTAAACTCAGTTTTGACCAAAGTGTGCATTAAGCCCTTTTACCTTTCCAGTGACGATATTTACACCACTGAAAGTACGAAATCAATGAATGCTCACGCAGAACAAACAGTCCCAAACTTGTGTCGTTTGAGTCATAATAATAATAATTATTATTATATTTGGATGATTTGTATAGCGCCGTTTTTGTGAAAAATCACCTCAAGGGCGCTGTACAGATCTTATTTTCTATTATTAGATATTAATATCTAGTTTAAATATGAAAATATACAGGAACATACTTATTTGGTAGGCTCCATCAGATAGACACACTTATTAACTTAAAATTATAGTTATGTTTTTATTTTTATTTTTTAGATTTAGGGCATGCGAGCGAATTTGTCGTACAGTACAGGATTTGATTAAATTTGTATATCTAAAAGTGGTTCGTCGAGAGACAGATTATGTTGAGATTCTTGTATCATCCATGCATGCATTTAGTTGCCTTCTCCCAAATGGTAAATACATTTAGATGACTGAAAAAGACTTCAGAATCAAACGAGAGTCAGAGCTTTCAATGCAGAAAAAAAAAACTGATCAAAACAGCACATTAAACATTTTTTTACCAAAGTGTTGCCTAAGCCTTTTTGCCTTTCTAGTGACGATATACAAACCGCTGTAAGTACGAAATCAATGCCCACGCTCACGATTTTAGACGTGTAGACGGGAAGGTAACATACATACACCATTGTGCTTTCGAATATGTGAGTATGATAATCGGTGGCGACGCGTGGCCACGGGTTCGGTTATTCGGTCGGTAAAGGAAAGCAATCTTGAGTCCAGGAAATTTGCCCGCCGGCCGCCCGGCCAACAGTTTCCTTCCTCGACGGACACGGCCCACTCTCCCCCTGTCCCCTTGGCCCGCACCGCGCCGCACCCCGCCACCCCCCCACACCGTCACAATCTGATTCGCTCACCGTTTTCGTGGAATGAATGATTTTTTTTCTATTTTTCAGACGACTCCGTTGGGCGCATTAAAAACCAACAAAATGTTTTCAAGAAATTGTTTCAATATCGACTGCGTTTAGGTGTAAGGCGTTATTCCTCATTTTTTGCAAGCAAACATAGACGTAGTGGTTTGAACCAATAACCAACACGTAATTTCACTTTTTTACAAGGAAATTTAGGCATTAGTGATAACCCTGATAACATAACGGTCATGCTGTTATGCTTGACACCTGACTTGGTCAAACGCTGAAACGGGCGGAAAAACAGTAGTTGACGGGGACGGTTATTTGAAGGGGTAACTTACTAACTAACTTTCGCAGGGGTAGGCAGAGAGGATGGACCGCCGTACAACTCTGCTTTGGCACTTACTCCTTGCTTCATTCACATTCATATATCATCTCATACATACTCTTCTGTTATTCTGACAGTTCACGTGGCCCGACTCAAGTTTTTGATTTACTTGATCGTGCCATTTCTTCTTCGGGCGTCCCCGATTTTTTCCATTTGCTTTCGCATCACACGTGGTTTTATCGCACATACGCCTCAGGAATCTCATTTCCACAGCGTTCAGTCTACTTACATCCTTCCTCTAAGAGTTCCGTGTCTCAATGCCACGCATCGGTGTTGGTATAAAAACTCCATTGTGGACAAGTCACATTTTACACTGTCGCAAATCCATGATTTTTTACCGTTACTGTTTCGAATAATCTCCCCCGTTAACCACCGATTCTCGGCCCGATCCAGCGTTTGATTAAATTATGATTAGATGTCAAGCATAACTGCATGACCGTTATGTTAAAAAAAACACTTGTCTTGGTTACTTTGTAGACCACATCACACGAAACCTGTTGAAAAAAGTAATGCTTGTATTTTTGACAACTACAGTAAAACACGGGCTAATTCGAACAATGTGATAATATGTTTTTTGATTTCCATGTCAGTGAATTTTAAAATATTGCGCCCAATATTAACACCCCCGGGCATTTCATCATTATTATTATTATTATTTTATTCATCCAGTCCCCTCGCCGAGTCTCCCCTAGCGAATAGAGCGACACCATGTCATCTCGTAACCTTTTTTACATTATAGCTTGCTGGCATGCGCCAGGAAAGAGAGAATTACCTTCCATTGTTCATCGTGAATTACAATTTTGTATTATCTACCAGAGTGGTAGATACTCTAAGCATCGTCCTGGTGAAAGATCACCATTCAGAATTGAAACGTTGCTTGAAATGGCTTTAGCCGTTTTTGGCGACCAGATCCGAATTGCTAAATACTTACCAATCTTTCTCTTCCCCATATCTTACCCCTCTTCACTACCTTCAGCCTTGCGGGAACACACAGTTAGTGAATACCGCACAAGAGTCACAACTCCTCCTAGCCGCCTAGTGCCAGTGAGACTATGGCATCCTTGATCGGGGTATGTTGTGAGGTTATAGGTACTGGGGAGCGGAATGTGATGGATAAGAGGAGGTTAAGAAGTACCTGGACATTCAGATCTGGTCACTAAACACGACTAAATCCATTTCAAGCAATGTTTTGATTCTCAATGGTGGTTTTCACCAGGGCGATACTTGGAGTATCTACCACTCTGGAATGTGTCGCAAATATACTATGTATTATTTTATATTAATTAAATGTGTTATGACACATATCAATTGGATCAAATTTATTTGCGCTCGCCGGGTTTGAACCCGTGACCTCTGGATTCGTAGTTGAGCGTCTTACCACTCGGCTGTCAAATATGTTACGTGTCTAGTAAATAAATTAAAAACACTACTGCTAACTCAATCTCTGTTTCCACGGCTGAAATTTGTAGTTCGTGCTCAGAGCGGGATTTTTCCGTTGGGGGATCGACGAAGGATTGAAACACCGGAGTTTCCGGAGCTTTTCCGGCGCCCGCCTGCGGACGCCAAATCACGCCACCGCACTGAAAGGGCATATCAGTCGCTTTTGAATTGCGTTTAGCGGTCACAAAGAGTAGACTCTATTGCGTTGTGTCGGCTGCTTTGTTAATAACAGGTGAGGACCAAACCAGCACATTCGATTTTCTCGCGGAAATACCACTATCAGCTATCAACATCAATGTAATTTAAAGTTGGTCGATATTTTGTGGAGAATTCCTATGTTTGTCTAATTAATTGTTTAATCCGAATTTAGGCGGCGTCCTGTTTTATCTGTTTATCCAAACATGCGTTCAATTTGTCACAAAAAGATTATTTGATCATCTTACTTCACAGTAGTTATTTTTCAAGGCGCTAGAGTCCATTTTCGCCAACCAATTTCATAACATGGCGGGTCCTGTGCAGGCGCAATTCGAGCAGTCTGCTCCAGGCGGCGAATTTGCCAAGGCGCTGATAGTACCTAATCACAGTGCTTTATATTCATGGACGGCAATTAAACCCGTAGATTCCCGGCCAGATGGCGCGGAATAAAAGCCCGCGCCTCTCGTCCTATACTTGATACAAGTTGGTACCGATCTTCTGTTCGAACAAAAATTTGCCTGCGCCAGACGCCGTTTGACTCAGGGCTGGGCCTATAATATATTTGTTTGGATTAAACTCGATCAAAAGTAATTTTTTTAAAGTACCCAACCAATCCATGACCTTATTAACAATTAGTAAATTGGAACTACAAAAAATGATTAATGTTATTGAACACATTGACCGGTCGGTAGCTGAGTGGAGAACGCGTCGAACCCGGGCGTCATGCGTTCAATTCCTCTGCTGGTTAAGTCCTCCATCATTGCACAAGAACATCTTCCGCTTATTATGATGGCAGTAGGAGTTTTTCAAATATTGTCAGGTTATTCGAAACCCGGGAATGTTTGTCTTACTTTTTAAAAATTAAAAACATCAACTGTGTTTTGGTGAAAGGGGGTATTCCACATGTTTTTTTAAGAAGTTTTAGGCCTTAGTATTTATTAATGTACGCCTGTTAAAGGTTTTATACACAAATATACTCGTATATGTATATGTATATATATATATACTTGTATGTACATACGAGTATATATATATTTTATTTTTTTCAAATGACATACTCATAAACATCGCAAAAAATATTGTACAAGAAAGAAAAAAATAGTATTGAATAACAGGTACATACAAAGTTACATAGTTTCTACGATGAATTTAGCTCTACTAGATGAAAAAAAATCTACTAAGGTATACTTATGGTGTGATATTGACGTACTAAATATATCAACAACATCGGAATACTTGTTTCCCAGATGTTAAGCTTGACACCGCATAATTTGATAAAATGCTGAAAAGGGCTGAGAATCGGTGGTTAACGGGGGTGATATTTGAAGTGGTAACGGTAAAAAAATCATTGGTGCTAATCATTGATTTGCGACAGTGTAAATGTAACAGTGGTTAAACATACAATAATACTTGGGTAATTTATATACCGCCATTTTTATGAAATATCACTTCAAGGGCGCTCTAGGCCTAAGTTATGTGGATTGACCAAAACACAGTCGATTTAAAAAATATTTCTTTGACTATTATTTTATTGCATCAAACAGAATTAAGACGTTCTCCACTAAGGTTTTTTTTTTACTAAACTTAATTTAGTTCCTTGGAGTAAGAATATTTATGGAGAAAGAGCTAAATATTTTTACCCAACCTATACAAATCACTTTCTCCGGGTTTTTACGTCGTAAACAGAGAAAGAGACAAGACAAGTTGTCACATAATATCGCATCACTTTTAGGTATGTAAGCTTGTTTTCCGTCTCCCGCGTATCCGGAGACTCCGCCCACTACGTTTGGTTTTGCGACATAACTCAACTGTTTTTGAGGTTATATTCTATATTTTTGTTGGTAACAGTATTGTGGAAAAGTGGTTATACGAATAAACAATAAGTGCTATGAATGGGTGTAGTAAAACCCTAGCCACGCCCGAGTCAGAAAAAAATCGCAATCCGGACTACACTGTTTCGCAAAGCTATCTTTCCTGTTATATTATTTTCCTCCGTTATAATTTTTAAAAGCGTCAGTAAGGGCGTATCTATAAAAAAAAGAACAATATTCACCCACTGAAAACGTTGCACTCCACCCAATATCAACTTCAGCATTAAAGTCACGCTGCCAATAAACAGTGGGGCACTTTGCAGCACGAAAAATCCAGCCAAACGCTCGACGCTCCCTTCGAAGCAGCGCCCCCCGGCCGCCGCGTGCCGCCGGCCGCGTGCGCCGTAACAATGCGCCGTAATGCCTTGATTGACAGTTACAATATTTCGCTAAGTGATGCAATATTCCGATGAATATCTTTAAATGCGGAATCATCCATGCTCGGATGGGCCCGAAACTGCGGGGCGACCCGTTTCGGGGGACCGCCTCGAACAAAACTCCAACGAAAGTTGAGGTCGCGACTGTCACAACTGTTATGGCGAGCTTCACGGCTTGGGAAGGGGATGCGGGTATGAAATGGATATGCAGCCGAAACTGAATAAGAACCCGAGTTATTGGCGAACGAGTCTATCAGCGTTTTTCCCCGTTTTAATTTCACTGCCGAATTGTAAATTCAAATATTTATTTATTTATAAATTAACGGACTAAAGTCCAATTACAAAAATACATACAAAAAACGAAATGGAAAAAAGAGCAACAGAGAAGGAATAGTATATACATAATATTAAATGAAGCGATGACAAAAATAAGGCAAAATAAACATAAAAGAGAACATTCAAGCCATGGTCTAGTCAAAGTTTTGGTAGAGTCGTAAAGAATGACAAAAATCATTTAGACTGCTACCAAAAATTTCAAGACCATGGCTTGAGTCAACAAGTCTTTACATTCTGGACATTGGAGAGTCACACCCATAATTAGTATTGTGATGATTGAGGAACAGCAATTCATTGTTTGTAAGTCTACGGCAAGAAATGTTGAACTAGATAAGTTGCAGCAGAGAAGGTGAGTCAATAAAACAATTAATAATTTTGTAAATGAAAATTAAATCATAGTCCTTCCTGCGCTTTTTTAATGAAGACATTTTCAATAATTGTTCAATTTCATCATATGAATAATCGCCTCTTTCTCGCCTTAATCTCCATGCAATACCGCGTAAGAAGCGATGTAGTACGGATTCAATATGATGAATATGAACGGTATGGTATGTTTATATTCCGTGAGCATAAACTAAAGCCACCGGAACCGTTTCCTGTTCAACATCAATTTCACATGTCGTCTATTATTTCCTTATTTAAATACATCCTCCGCGCTCTACAGGGAGCTAAGGAAAACACCCCTATTTCAACTAGTTCTTTAAGAAGACTATTTTTAAATCACTAAAATAGTTTTATGGACTCCACTTGCAATACACGATTGGCTCGCATGTTACTAACATAGATCCTTGATCGCCCAAACATGTTGGAAAGAATATCATTCAACCTCAGAGCGAAAATATATATAGAGAGAGAGGTACATATTTTTACCCAACCTATACAAATTTCAAAAAAATTACTTTCTCCGGGTTTTTACGTCGTGAACCGAGAGAGAGAAAGAGACAAGACAAGTTCTCTCACATAATACAGCACCACCATTCGGTATGAAAGCATGCTCTCCATCTCCCGCGTCTCCGGCGACTTCGCCCACTACGTTTTGTTATTATTTTTTTTTTATACAATAACTCCACACAGGAGGCCTTGAGGAAAAAAATTTCCCTCAGGGCCTATGTCATCTTTGGGGATGCTGTGTGGAGGGTTTTTTTGAGGAAAGGAAGGAGTGAACTTGGGTCTTGAAGAGGCCCATGTTGAAGGAAGGAGGAAACACAGAGGCCGGCAAATCGTTACAATGTGTGACTATATGTTAGAACCTTAGAGTATACTAGAGGTAGCCCAAGCCAAGGCAGTGAAGTCAGTTTTGGACTTGTTTTTGATGATTTTAACATTACTCAGCGCAAATGGGCGTGGCTAAGACTAAGGCTACGGTATTTATATATCCATTCATATCACATATCGACATAATGTTTTTGTGTATTCGTATAGCCACTTTTCCACAGTATTTTTATCAACAAAAATATAGCATCTAACCTCTCTCTCACTGTACAGGTACAGAGAATGCTTTCTACGAAAATATAAAACAGACAGATTATTTATTTGTCCCCCGACGGGTTTTGAACCGGTGTTCAAAACGTCTCTGTAAGCTTTAAAATGAGTATTGCAGAAAATTCATTAGACTCTTATTAAAAAATAAATGATTTGAAGATGCTTAAGTTATCAGAAAGAATTTTCATTCACTTGGTATTTCTGTACAAAATTAAAATGGTACGTGAGATTGTTTAGAATTGCTTTTAGTGATAAATTTACGCAATTCTAGATTTAAAAAAAAAATATATGAAATAATAAAATAAACTAAATACCATATATATGTAGTCGTCATTGCATAGATTTAATTATGCCGCATTGGTAGACATCTTAAATACGTCACTTAATAAATATAAAATATTGTTGTTGGGACAGTTTTGTCATTCGAAATATTTTTTTTTACATATAGTATAATTGTATCTTTTGTTTTATGTAGTATTTTAAATTGATCAATGTATTATGTATTCATCATGCATATGTATTGTGCGTGATGAAATTATTTCTTCTTACATTTTTGAATTATTCCAAAAGCATTGCAATATTTTTTTAAGAAAACAGTTGTCATATTTTGAATATCGCACAAGAGTCGTAACCGTCTAGACCCGGTGAGACAGTGACATCCTCAATTTGGGTATGCTGCGAAGATGAAGTTAGTAGGGAAAAGAAGGAGATGGGGAAGAAGAACGTTGGAAAGTACCTGGCTATTCCAATCTGGTAACTAACACTTCTAAATCCATTTCAAGCAACGTTTCGATTCTAAATGGTGGTCTATCACCAGGGTGATACTTAGAGTATCTACCACTCTGGGACGTGCCGCAAATATACCATGTATTTTTTTATGTTGATTAAATGTGTAATAAGAAAACCTAATTTGAATAAAATGTATTTGCCCACGCCGGGTTTGAACCCGCAACCTCTGGATTCGAAGTCCAGCGCCTTACCCCTCGACTACGGACGCCGTCGAAATAACTTTATTACTCTTGACCGGTCGGTAGCTGAGTGGACAAACGCGTCGTGCGTTCAATTCCTCCGCTGGCTAAGTCCTCCATCATTACACAAGCAACATCTTCCGCCTCTTATGATGCCAGTAGGAGTTTTTCAAAAATTGTCAAGTTATTCGTAACCCGGGAATGTTTGTCTTTCTTTAAAAAAAAAAAAAAAAACATAAACTAAAATTGATTAATGTTTTAAATGTATTATGTGTGTTGACATTATTTCTTCATACATGTTATTAAAAAGCCGAAAAAAATGATTAATTAATTTTGTACAAAACGATTTTTGAATCGTGTTAAAAACATTGCTTGATTTTTTCAAAAAAAGTTGACATAATGTTTCCATTTTTAATGCTTAGAAAGAATAAAAAAGAACACATTCATATACAATTTAATTTTAAAATGGTTTCGGAAAGAGAAACTGAATGTAATATTGAACATTGTGAATAATTCAATAATTCTTAAAGATTTAAATGCATGCCCTTTGTACTATGTTTTGCGATGTTTTCCGTGTGATTGAATTGCGATAAAGCAAAAATAATTGCGATAAATATATCGAACGTGCAATGTTCGATAAATCACTCGGGTCATTAAATGTTTAGGAGGTCCACAACAACAGAGCAGTTTAGTCAAGGATGCTTGCGCCCCCTCGACGCCGTGATCGATGGCGGCGAGCAGTGTCAGAGATCGCGACGGGACTCGAAGCATAAAAAAAACTTACGGTTTCATAAATTCACGCGATCACTCAGTTGGCTGGGCCGCCGATATCGATGTCTGAGTCTGTGTAGCGGGCGAGGGGAGGGATCCCTGCCCTGGTACTATTTGGGGAACATGCCGCCTCGATAGTGTGCCCACCCAATGATAATAAAAGGGAGTTGAAAAAATGCACTTTTATCATATCTTCGCTGGAAAGGCAAGAGGGCTTGTGCAAATCTTTTTCAAAAATGAGTGAAATATACAATTTTGATTAAAAAAAAAAATCTGCGTTGAAACCTTTGATTCTCGTTTGATTCTGAAGACTTTTGTACCCCTTCAGCCATCTAAAATATGTTCGTCATTTGCGAAAAGGCTTGATACAAGTTTAGCACTTTTTTAGTTTTTGTCGCTTCGGTGAGAGCATTGAATTACCTGTGTTAACTTTTTTTTTCAAAATCCAACCAGGTACTGAAGACTTGTAAAAAAATCGAAAAAAATAAAGTGCTCGTGATTCTACGTTCCTTGGCTCTGGAGTTATCTTCAAATCGTCAGCCCACCTCATATATGGGCGACCTCTGATTATCTTTTCCGGCCAAGGACATATCAGGACCACCGCTCAGAAACGAATCGTGATTTGAAATGGAATTAGCCGTGTTTGGAGACCAGCTATTAATAGCCAGAAACTTCCCAACCTTCCTCTTCCCCATCTCCTTTTTCCTCCTACCTTCAACCTCACAGCGTACCCCAGTTGGGACTCTTGTGTGATATTCACGATTAAAACTGAAATTTAAAAAAATTAATGATGCTTTTATTCGAAATGTCATCTGTAAGTCGTGCTTTATATATACATATACAAGTTAAACATTTCCGGGTTACGAATAACCGGAAGATATTTAAAAAAAACTCCTACTACCACCATAATAAGCGAAAAATGTTGTTTGGCAATGATAGAGGACTTAGCTAGCAGAGGAATTGAATCCACCCAGCTACTAACCGGTCATGCCCAGCATTGTTCCGCTTGAGGTTGTAGATTTCGATGATGATGTTGTTTTCAACAACTTGAGATAATAATTTGCAATATAGTTGTGAATGATGAATACTTAGAGCAAGTGGATGAGTTTGTGTATTTAGGAAGTATGTTTACAAGAGACGGAAAGACTGATAAGGATATTGAAAGAAGGGTGAATGAAGGAAACTCCATTAATGGAGGACTGAACGCTGTTGGGGCAAATAAGAAATTGTCCAAAGAAGCGAAGCTAGCAGTCCACAATGGAGTGCTTATACCAACCCTGATGTATGGCAGTGAGGCATGGAACTGGCAGAGGAAGGATGAAAGTAGACTGAATGCTGTGGAAATGAGATCTTTGAGACGGATGTGCGGTAAAACCATGTATGACCGTATTACAAATGTGGATGTCCGGAAATAATGCAAGGCGGATATGAGCGTAATGGATAGGATCAAGAAAGGGACGCTTAGATGGTTTGGGCATGTAGAGCGAATGAACGAAGAAAGGAGTGTGAAAAGAATATATGATGCGAAAGTGAATGGAAGAAGAAGTCGAGGACGCCCGAGAAAGACATGGCACGATCAAGTAAATCAAATACTTGAATCGGGTCATGTGAAGAGTCAGAATAACAGAAGAGTATGTATGAGACGATGTATGAATGTAAATGAAGCAAGAAGTGTGTGCCAAGACAGAGTTGTATGGCGGTCTGTCCTCTCTGCCTACCCCTGCGGGGAAACGGCGTGAAGGTTAGTTAGTTAAAGATAAAAAATTGTATTCGCAATAAATGAGGCAAGAGCCATCGTGTTTTCCTATTCATCCATTATTCATTAACGAAGCCTTGAAACATAGATATAGTATCTCCATAAAACATTATTTTGAGATAACTGAAGTGGAAATTTTGAATCTCCCGGACAATTTGATTCTAACCCGTTGAACAATGGTAATACCACATGAACGGTGGGATTAAGGTTTGCCAAGTTGCGTTGCATTGATGAGTCTAGTTCGTGACTCATTTCGTCAAAAAGTGGAGATACAATCTTCGTGTTTTGAACCGTCGATAATGAAATTGGATGTTTGCACTCAGGCGATGTGTACCCCAGTAGATATGTTCATAAAAGTACCTTATCGTGTATACAAATATAATATGATGCTTTACTCGCATGAAAATATATTGCACTTTGCAACAAAATTCTCTTAATAAAATCTCCAAATACGAACAGTGATTTATTTGTAATCTTTCACAAAATATAAATGATAGTAATTTGTCTTAAATAAGATAAAAACATAGAAATCGGCATTTTTAAAATTGGTTTTTATTTAACTTTAATCGCCAATGAAACCCTTCGTCTAGAGCCAGTGAGACTATGGCATCCCCAATTGGGATATGCTTTTGGGCTGAAAGTAGTGGGGACAGATAGGAGATAGGGAAGAGGAAGGTTAGGAAGTACCTGGCTATTCAGGTCTGGTCACCAAACACGGCTAAAGCCATTACAAGCATCGTTTCACCATGGCGATACTTACAGTATCTACCACCCTGATTTTGAATATATTCATTATTGAAACAATATCAAGAATATTCAAAAAATATGAAACAGAGAAAGATGCAGGAAACAAAAATATTAGGTTGCGACCGAGACTCGAGCTGGGGACCTCCACTTTATGCGGGACTTATGCATCTACCAATTGTGCAATTGCAACCAAAAACGCAATTAAATTTATTTATTCTTTCTTTGTATTATTTTGTAAAATATTATTGGTATGGTTTCGATAATTCATATCACTATGAAGCGTAAAGCTTTAGTAAATTAATTAAATTAAGAAAAAAAAATGACACATTTATTATTTTTTTGTTATTGCTTCATTATGTATGTGCTGTTCTTTCTCTGTTGCTCTTTTTTCCCATTTCGTGTTTCGTATATATTTTTTTAAATTGGACAATAGTCAGTTAGTTTACAAATAAATAAATAAAAAATATACTCGTATACGACACGAGGACTTTTCATCGAAGCATAAAAGTTTTGTAATGTACTTCCCGCTTGACATAACATTATTGGTTCCTGGGCTGGCAACGCGGGGGGCGCTGAAGGAGCCACCTCGGGGCTCGCGTGCCGGGGGGCCGTTCCGCCGGTAACTGTGTCCCAGGAAACGGAGCGAGTGTGAACATGCCCGTGTTTTACAATTCAATAATTTCACATTTCTGAGGCGCTCTGTTTTGTGGCATTCCTATGGAAATCGGATCGCTTAAAGCGGAATTTATCTTCGAGAAATTTGTTGCTCGTGGGGCATCGCGACGGCTTTTTGACATTGAATGCTGGTGATAAATAATGCAGGTGCCACGAAACAAGCGTGTTTATTATCAATGTTTTATTTGTTTATTTAGTAATTAATGCACACTGAGGGGAATATCTAAGCACAATCTTTTGGATACATAGAAAGAAAAAACTTTTTGGTAAACCTCGAAAAAGTGTAACAAAAAAGGGACACAATCGATGTACATTAATGCGTACACCTTTTTAACTATTTCAATTTCTCCAAAATAGAGCATTGAGAATTTCACTTGGGCGAAATAGACACTCAAAAGTAGATAAAATGTCGGAGGAACTAAATTGGCTGCTGACATTAAACACATTGATATTTATACATAAAATGAAAAACATCTTTTTACCAAAACATTTTTCTGACAAATATTTATAACGTGGATATTCACAGACATAATACAAGGACATGCAAATAAATCAGAAAAAAACAATCCAAGAAACAGCTTTCTTTATAAAGGGATGAAATATTATAATGCACTGCCGGACACCATCAAAATAATAGCAATTAATAATTTAAAAACAGTCTGTAAGAACCACATAAAATACATAAGTGATTTTTTAGGTTTTTTTTATTTTATTTAAACAATAATTATTATTGCTTAAATTTTTTTTTTAAGCAATTTTTAGTTAAAAGCTCTGCGATGTAATTATTTTTACGCGTTTGACAATGCCTTCAGAAGGCGAAACAGCTGTCACGCGTAAAAATAATTACATCGCCGAGCTTTTAACTAAGACTAGTTTTTTTTTTTAAATTAAAATAATAACAATTATTGTTTAAATAAAATTAAAAAACCTAAAAATTAAAATGGAATTCTACAAAATAAACTTTAAAACCATAAATACATTAGTGATATCAAGTAGTATATAAGTTATTATTATTAAGTAAAAAAGTATATGAATTATAATTAGATACTTTATAAACATTCATGTACAAGTGACTAAAATAAAATAAATTAAACAACGATGCCAAATAACTCGTTCAAAATGTGTGCAAAACAATAAATCGAGCCCGAGAAGGACATGGCGCGATCAAGTAAATCAAATACTTGAATCGGGTCATGTGAAGAGTCAAAATAAGAGATGAGTATGTATGAGACATGTGAATGAACCAAGTAGTGTGTGCCAAGACAGAGTTATATGGCGGTCCGTGCTCTCTGCCCACCCCTACGGGGAAACGGCGTGATGGTTTGTTAGTTAGTTAGTAGCAAAACAATAAAATCAATGAATTGCATATGGGAGTCAATTAAAGCTTAATAAATTATGGCAACGAATAGATGCCTACCCATAGAACGCCCTGATCGCATTTAGTTCACTTTATTGTTTTCCGCTCCCCCAACGCTTTATTTGTCTTTCCATCATTATTGCCCGCGGCTTGTCAGCGTTGAGTTGTCGTCCACTGACATACAACATTGCAGCCATTTCCTAGAGATGCACGCATGTATATATTTAGTCAGTAAGCAGAGACACAACATATAAACAACGGTTTTTCTGAATCCGCTAATCATCTTATTGAAATAGATAATATCTTCGATAAAAGCACCGGTGCTCATATTCTTCACAAAAATGGTCATGGCAACAGATTAAATAATTAAGAAGCACTAGGAATAAAGAAAGCCATTAAAATTAATAGTCATATTCCATATTCTTAATAATCAGGTAAATTAGTCCAGTAGTTCAATAATACGTTTATTTCCTGTAAACTTTAAAAATGTATCATTATTCTTTAATCGCCTTCTCAGTTGATGATTTGTCTCTTTTAATTCATATTATCTGTCTCTTTCTCTCTGTTCCTTTGCTATAATTTAAATGTTGTTCCATCGTTTTCTCATTGTTTTGTTATTTTATTTTATATTTTTTCTCTCGCTGTATGTATAACCGCACTTAGTATTTTTTGTTTAGTTTAATTTTGTACCCTGATGACGCTTAGACTAAGCGAAACCGGTCGGTCATAATTATTAAAATAACAGCCGTGGTCTTGTACAAAGTTATTTTTTCATTTTTTTACTTATATACATGGTAATATTACAGATTCTCAATGTTTTGAAACATTTATCTTAAAGTATCGTTGGAAAATTTACATAATTTCACATGTGCTGAAAATTTTTCAATAACAGATTATATACCACATATTCATACTTATATTTCGATTCAATAGAGGCCATTCGAAAATAAATCGTACCTTCCTAAAGCACCATCGATGTGAATTTTCACCAGGTCGACGCTGTAGAATCTATATTTTTTTACAGTATTGCATTCAACCGTAGCACAATGAAACTCTGTTCCAATACGTGAAATCCATCAACTCTACCGTTCATATGTATTGTATAAATACCGCACTGGCCCGTGTAGTAAAGTAAAACTTATTTAGCTATAAAAAATGCATTGTTCAAAAGAAATATAAACGGAGTGTAACAATTGGTAAAAATTGTAGAATCAGTACAATAAAATAGAAAAAGTAATATACTCGTATGCCTACATTTGTAAAGATACAAAACAGTATCGCGTATTGTAATATTCACAGTTCTTTGTCATACAATCGGGCAATTTTAACCCACAGGTCAAAAGTACCCTATTGACCTATACCTACATCCTCACTAATGACGGTGCTTTGCTACTAGACTACTGATGACGCGTACAATATTGCGATTAACAAAATTGAATGCAATTGAAATGTATAACCCTCCATCCTGTGTAATAAAAACACAGTAGTTAGAGTCAGGCCCGGCCCTAAGTCAAACGGCGCCTGGCGCAAATAAATTTATCGTTCGAACAATAGATTGGTGCCAACTCGTATCAAGTATAAGACGAGAGGCGCGGGTTTTTATTCCGTCGAGCCGGGAACTTACGGGTTCAATTGTCATCAATAAATAGTATTTTTTTATTGTACTAATAACTGCTCCAAACCGTCTGGAGCAATTGAAACGACGGCATCCCCAATTTTAGTATGTTGTGAGGCTGAAGGTAGTGGGAAGTGAAGAAGATGAGGAAGGGGAAGGTGGGAAAGTACCTGAATATTAAGATTTGGTTAATTGCACAAGACCGACCTTGGTGATAGCCAGTATTGTATATATATGTATGTGTTATCGTAGAAAGCAATCACTTTGTGGTTTGAGATATTTAAAGAAATGACTTTATATAAGACCACGGATATTATTTTATTCTTTTATGACCGACCGGTCTCGCTTAGCCTAAGCATCAGCAGGGTACAAAATTAAACTTAACAAAAATTACAAAGACACATAATATAATATCTCTTTCTCTCTGTTGTTCTGCCTCTTTAAATTCATGTTACCGCTCTATTTCTCTCTGTTCCTTTAATATAATTTATTTATTTATAAATTAACGAACTAAAGTTCAATTACAAAAAAGACATATTAAACACGAAATGGAAAAAAGAGGAACAGAGAAGGAATAGCACATACATAATAATAAATGAAGCGATGACAAAAATAGGACAAAATAAACATAAGAGAACATTCAAGCCGTGGTCTAGTCAAAGTTTTGGTAGGGTCGTAAAGAATGACAAAAATCATTTAGACTGCTACCAAAAATTTCAAGACCATGTCTTGAGTTAACAAGTTTTGACATACTGGAGATTGGAGGATTATACCCATAATTAGTATTGTGATGATTGAGGAACAGCAATTCATTGTTTCTGAGTCGACGGCAAGGAATGTTGAACTGGATAAGTTGCAACAGAGAAGGTAAGTCTATAAAATAAATAATAATTTTGTAAATGAAAATGAAATCAATGTTTTTCCTGCGCTTTTCTAATGAACACATTTTTAATAATTGTTCAATTTCATCATAGGAATAATCGCCTCTTTCTCGCCCTAATCTCTAATAATGTAAATATTATTCTATTGTTTTCTCGTTGTTCTGTTATTTTATTTTGTATTTTTTTTCCCTCTGTATGTATTTATAACCGTACACTTTGTATTTTTTGTTTAATTATTTTTGTATGCTGATGATGTTTAGGCTAAGCGAAACCGATCGGTCATAAAAATGAAAATAATATCCGTGGTCTTATACAAAGCTTAATTTTTTTTATATTTCTTTCACTTGGTAGATATCTCTTCAGCTAAACGTGTCGACCGGCACGTGTCACTTGGACTACATTTGCACAAAACCGTTTGGTTTCCAGCGAAAACGAAGCGCCCCCGCTCGCTCCTGCGGTAGTTAATGATTACCCGCGAGCGCCAACAGTTTGCGTTAACGACAGATTAGACCCACCAACCGGGGGGCAGCAGATTAAAATTGAGGTTTGGAGTTTAGACAGAGGCGTTTGATATACACGAGCGTGCAAACAGCTAACGCAAATCCTCCGCGGCCGGAGGCGCTGCCCGCCCTCGTCGCAAGTTGCGCCCGCTGCGGGGGAGGTTTTTAAAACATCGTTAAAACATTTCTTATGGCGAAAGTTCTGCTTTAAAGATTACGGTAAAAAAAGTAAGAAACAAGATTTTTTTTCAAGTTTAATTTAATTTAAGCTATCGTGAGAAACGCCTTTGGAGTAATACACAACAATCATACGAGTGAAGCTAATTATTAAAAAAAACACACACAATAATGAGGGAGTTTTGGTAATTATTTTTTTGCACTTGTATCACATGCATTTATTAGTTTTATTTGAACCCATATTATACATTTTTACAATAAAACTTTAGATATTTGTAAATTTATATTCTGTACCATATGTATTTCCAGAGTGGTAGATACTCTAAGTATCGCCTTGGTGAAAGACGACCATTCAAAATCGAAACGTAGCTTGAAATGGCTTTAACCGTGTTTGGTAACCACATGTAAATATCCAGGTACTTTCCAACTTCTCTCTTCCCAGTCTCCTTCCCCTCTCTACTGCCTTCAGCCTCACAAAATACCCCTTTTAAGGATACTATATTATCACTAGCTCTAATCGGTTAGGTTAGGTTTTTTAAAAAATAATCTGTATTTTACCAAAAGTAGTATTGGTAGGTGAATGGTGTTATTCCATATTTTTTTGCGAGGAAATTTAGACCTCAGTGATAAAATAACGCTCTTGCTGTTATGCTTGACACCGGATCATAAGGCGATCAAATTCCGAAGCGGGCCCAGAATCAGTGTTAACGGGGCGATTATTTGAAGTGGCACAAACCACTAGGCCTAAATTTCCTTGCAAAAAAGTAAAATAACGCCTTTAACCTAAACACAGCAATATGTATATTAAATAAACTAAATAATCAAATGCATTAGCTTTGGTCAACCTGAGCTTAAGTTGTGTTTGGAAAGGACCGTCTCTCCTACAGAAATTAATGAAGTTTGATGGTGCCAGCCGGCTCAGTTTTGATTTTGACAATGTCGGGTGGCACCGTTATAATGTCTGTTTCAATGGACGTTTTGCAGTAATAAACCATTGCATTAGCCTAGTTTTAACACATCAGTAGATACACAGACAGTAAAAGATTCCCGTCTCATTCTTGCAAGCTCCGCCGCTTTGACTACAGTTTTCAGATGCAAAAAAATACATCAAACTCGAGATAAAAATGCACAGTGCTTTTAAAACGTTCTCCGCGCAAAGACCCACTTACTCGGTTGCATTTAATTCCATTGAGCGCTCAGCGAGCAAACAGCTAACAGCAAACACCGCCGCATAAACAAGTCCACGAGGCATCTCTCCGAGTGAATAAACTTGATTCCTGCTTGAGTGAACAAGGTGTCGCCTGTCGCTGGCGCAAACCGCAATATGCCTCTGTCCCGAGGCGATGTTCCCTTTGTCAGAGCTGGTTTGTTTGGCGTTTGACGCTGGCTAATATCGCGTTATCGCTGCCACTTCAAAGCCGGCTCTAACTTTATTTCGCCGCCCCCACCACACCCCCTTTCGCTCGCCCCTCTCTAGCTCTCACACCCCGAAACGGTCCACAAAACTTAACTTCAAATTCCAATTTCAACTCACAGCGCACAATAATATCATTTAATATTTCTCGTTTTTGGGACTTTTAATAAGTTGAAATTTCTCATCTCTTCCACATTTCGAAACGATATCAAATCTTCACTTTTAATCTACTTTTTTTACTTTTTTTACTTTTTTATCACTTTTTATAGTACCGCACAAGAGTCCCAACTGCTCCCAATCGTCTAGAGCCAGTGAGACTATGGCATCCCCGATAGGGGTATGTTATGCGGCTGAATGTAGTGAGGAGGGGAAAGAGGAAGGTTGGTAATTACTTGGCTATTCAGATCTGGTCACCAAACACGACTAAAGCCATTTAAAGCAAAGTTTCGATTCTGAATGGTGATATTTTACCAAGGCGATACTTAGAGTAATATTAATAATTATCATAGAAACTTACACATCTTCCGTCTTAGTTGCTTTGCGTAAGGCTTAGCGAAATCTAGTAATTTGTTACCAGTCATATCCTTAATTTAGATAGTTCAGAAATATTCACAAAAATTAGTTTTTACATAACCTCATAAAATTACTATCGCATTATTTTATTGTACATAATGACCATTTTTTACTAAATACTATAAATGCAACTAATATACAATATCTAGTTTCTAGTTTATGATAATTACCTGCCTAATTGAGAAGATTCTCGTGCTTACGGAGGGAGTACTGCCATGGGTTTTTTGGGCAACAAATAACTTTATTAATAATAAATACAAAGTGACGAATATTCTGAAACCATTTTCAAATTACGAAACAGACCGATAAAGAAAGCATTCCAACACTCAGTTCGTACTATGTAAAAGTAATGGGTATTCGGTTCTATTTTCATTTTGTTGACATTGTGCACAAAGAGCCGCGATCTACGTTACCAATCTGGAAACTTCTGTATCAAAGCTTTGTGACTTACAAAGCAATGCTGATGTCGTTGAGCGGTATAGACTTCAACAGACTAGGCTGTGTGCAACTACTAGACCACTCTCTGATTACATCTCGTTGCTCTAATGCATTGGCTATAATCGAGCTCTATTTTGCTTAGATTCGCTTTGTTCTCTATGACTATATCGTCGCTGGAAAGACAAAAAAGCTTGAGCGACACTTTGGTAAAAAATAATTTAAATATGCGGTTTAGATCAGTTTTTTTTTCTGCGTCAAATGCTCTGACTCTCGTTTGATTTTGAAGACTTTTGTGGCTGTTTGGTCAACTAAAATATATTGACCATTTGGGAGAAGGCTTGACTCGAGCGACACAAGTTTGGGACTTTTTAGATTTTGTCGCTTAATTAGCAAAATCCCAAAATCTCGCATTTGACATCGTCACTATTTAGTTATTAGCGCTATTTTGTTTTTTTTTTTTACATTTGACTAGTCCTCGTTAAACATTTCAGCTTTTGAACAAATTGTGATCAGCTGATCAGCAAGCATAACGGTCATGTTGTAATTCTTGTCAGCTGATCATAGTTTGTTGAAAAGGTAAGGGACCATTAAAGGTCAAACAAATAAAATGGCGACAATCGTTGAATTGTGACCTAAAACAAAAAAACCTTCCTAGTGATTCGAAATCAAAACTTTGCTTGAAATGACTAAATATGCTAGCAATTTCGGATCACTATGTTTTCTCTCTCAATCCCTTCCAAATTTATATAAATTTTCTATCTCGGAAACCTAGAATTTTAGTTGGTACAACATCCTCGGCCTCAAAATACACCCGATGATAAAATAATTTCATCCTTTTTTTAGACATACCTGTATATGAAGGTGTTTTAATAGGGGTTGTGTAATTTAAACTTTGTGGCAAACAAAAGTTTTAAAATAGAATAAAAATTAAATTGTAAAAAATATATATATTTAAAAGTAAAGAGGTTTTTCAATAAACAGGTATGATGACCCTTTTTCGAAAGATTTCACGTTTTCTCTTCGTAAATATCAAACATTTATTTGTCTCTAAATTTGGAACCTGACGAAAAAGGCTTCATTCAACCCAACAAAGGCGTGAAATAGAATATACATTGTACCTCCACTGTGTCCTCTCGTTACGCTGTTTCTTTTATTTGCAACAACACGTGAAATGCGATTTAGGAGACATCAAAGGACAAATCATCGCTTCGGGTTTGAAGGGTGGCAGTATGTGGGCGGGAGGGGAAGGGGTGGGAGCCAATTACACCCAACATGCACGGAGCATTCACCCGATCGGTGATCGCCAACACTATACTCTATAGACATTCCGGTAAATGGAAAAAAAATACATTTCGCATATTTATTGAGTCGACGTTCAAAATTTCATGGAATCTGTGATTGGAAAATATTCCTAGATATCGTCGATGGGAAGGATGGCTTTTGCCTATGTGGGATTTTTTTTGTTATGTCTACATTATTTTTATTATTTCTGTAATTTTTAAATGTATGTAACAAAATAAATCAAATAAAAAAAAATTTAAAAAAGGTAAAAGGGATTAGGCGACACTTTGGTCAAAAATGATTTGAATATGTAGTTTTGATTAGTTTTTTTTGTCTGCTTCCAATACTCTGACTCTCGTTTGATTCTGAAGACTTTTGTGGCCCTTCAGATATCTAAAATAAATTTACCATTTGAGAGAAGGCTTGAATCTAGCGATATAAGTTCAGGACATTTTTAGCACTTAATCGCTTCATATAACTCAGTAAAAGCATTGTGTTACTCAGATAAATTTTTTTTCAAAATCCAACCAGATACTGAAGACTTATGAATTTTATTGTAAAACAAAAAAAACTTTAAAGTGCTCTGGTGTAAACTTCCCGAAATGGCGCTTTATCCCTTTTGCCTTTACGGTGACGATATGACGTTAATTTCTGGGTAAGCTCCGAAAGCCCTAGAATAAAATTTAAGAAATAATTTTCCTTTATTTTCAGAAGCGGAAGTTAAAGAGGATTTCAATTAAAAAATAAAAATGTTTAATTTGTGCTTGAATGAAGATTATATTATTATTATACTGAAAAGGAAAAAAAAAACAAATATATTCTATGTAGGTACCTACGTAGATGCTAACATTTTTTAATTTTTTTACGAAAAATAATACTATTTTAATTTTCATAATTATTAAAAATTTTGAATTCCTCTTTTATGTACATATCTAACACGTATTTTGTCAGACTATCAAAACATCAACGAGCTTTTTTTAAAAATGTCGAATGTAAGTTGTAAACATAACGTGTCACATATATTTACATATTATCTTTTACTTAACATAAACATATTCTCGTAGAAAGCAATCATTTTGTGGTTTGACATATTTAAAGAAATTTAAAAATAACGCCTGAGACAGACATGGCACGAACAAGTAAATCAAATACTTTAATCGGGTCATGTGAAGAGTCAGAATAACAGAATAGTATATATGAGACGATGTATGAATGTGAATGAAGCAAGGAGTGTGTGCCAAGATAGAGTTATATGGCGGTCCGTACTCTCTGCTTACCCCTGTGGAGAAACGGCGTGATAGTAAGTTAGTTAGTTATTTTAACTTTGTATAACGATGCTCATATTCTACACAAAAATGATCATGACAACAGATTAAGTAATTTAGAAGCACTAGAAATAAAGAAAGCCATTAAAATGAAAATTCATATTCTTAATAATCAGGTTAATTTGTCTAGTAGTCTAATATTAGGTATATTTCCTGTAAACTCATAAAATTTATCATTATTCTTTAATCACCTTCTCGTTTGACATTTTGTCTATTTCAATTCATATTATCTGTCTCTTTCTCTCTGTTCCTTAGTTATTATTGTATTGTTTTCTCATTGTTCTGTTATTTTATACTTTGTTCTCTGTGTGTATGAATATATATATATATATATATATATATATATATATATATATATAACCGCACACTTTGTACATTATGTTTTGATTATTTTTTTTGTCATAAAAATTAAAATAATATGCGTGGTCTTATACAAAGTTATTTTTTCATTTCTATAAACATATTCACTTTTTTCAAAGGGCCATTACGGGTAATTAGTTTAGCGTTCGGTGGCGCTCGCAGCGAACAATCGCTCCACCGGGCTCTCCAGTCGAGGGGCGGTCTCACGAGGATAATTGGCAGGTAATCGGTACACCATCCATCCGCCCAGCAATCTGGAGAACGCGCCGAGAGCTGCCTTTGATCGGCCGAGAGAACCAAAGAACCCGGGTACCAAAGAACCGAGCTACCCAAAGACCCTGAGTACCAAAGCACCCGGGGTACCATATACCCAAGAACAGTGGGAGAAAGTACCGGGAGAACAGAAACAGAGAGGAGAGAATGAGGACTGTTATTCAAGTTAATGTTACGTGAATTCCGGGACGTCTTTGATCCCCCCGGCGAGCAGAAGTGCGGAGGGATGTTACGAGGATTAAATTAGGCACGAGTAATAGGGATGTTTTTCGCTGCACACAAAGCCATCCTTTGTGGGTGATAATCGATATTGTACCAGAATATTACAGATTTATGGATATCAACGGCATGCGGGGAACCATTTCTCTACTTCTTACTCATCGAGGCCTGTTCAAAAGAAAAGGTGAATTTTGAATTTTCGCGGGCTGTGTACATTCGATTATCGATTTTTTGTTGTTGTTATAAGTTTATCATATGTTAGCATTATCAGCCAATTTGAATTGGTGATTTTTTTTCGACAACTGGAAAGGTTAGTCACGTTTTTGTGTGTTCTTCGATTTTTTATACTTTTGAAAAAAAATGGATCAAAGAATATGTATTAAATTTTGCGTTAAAAATGGAATAAAGTGCTCCAACGCACTTAAAATGTTGACTGTGGCATTCGGCGAGTGTACTTTGTCTCAAAAAAGTTTTTCCCGTTATGTTTTCTTTTCACACTCCTTTCTCTATTCATTCGCTCTATTTAAATATCAATTTAGTAAGTTCAAGTAAAATTAAACATATTTTAATTACTATATAGACTGCGTTTACGTCAAAGGCGTTTTTCTACATTTATTTTGCAATCATTCTTAGGCCTAGTGGTTTGAACCACTGTCACATTTTACATTGTCGCAAATAGATAATTGGCGCCATTTACGATTTTTTTATCGTTACCACTTAATCGCCCCGTTAACCACCGATTCACGGCCCGTTGCAGCATTTGATCAAATTATAATCAGGTGTCAAGCAAAACAGCATGAAAGTTATGTTATCACTAAGGCGTACATTTTTTGCAAACGAAATGTGGAATAACGCATTTCACCTAAACACAGTTGATACTCGTATATTAACATTATCTGTGAAGCAAGAAAAATACTTAATAAGAATAAAGATTGAAAATATAGTTTGATGAAGGTTTCTAAAAATATAGTAGTTAGTGAACGGAACAGAAAAGAAGAGAATTCATCTGTGTCCGGTTTTATCATATTATATAAATAGACTAGCGTGTACCCGGCATGCTTTGCAATGCCATTCAAAGAAATATTTTTTTGAAACATTTATTTAAAAAAAAAAAATTAAGTAGGTACCTTATTTTGTTTTTCATCTGTGGCTAACTAGAGAGGTATATCTATGGGCTAACCTAAACAGAAAATTGCTGTTTTATTGTTTTTCAAATTCATTTTAAAACGTTATAGCAAAAGGTTTACATATTTGATTTTATTAAAACTACTCTCTTAACCTTCACGTCACTAATATAAACAAACTGTGCGGTGGAGTAATTTTCTAGAATATCGAAAACAAACAGACAAAAAGACGAACAGACATTCATTTTTATATATGGTGATTTTGTAATTTATTGTTTAATTATTTTTTTTGATTCATTTTACAAGCTCACAGATAATTAGTTAGTAAAAATATAGTAAACGAACTACGAATTTACTGATAGTTTAGGTACGCACTCTAAAATATATATATATATATTTTTTTTTTATTACTAAGGGAGGTACGCACGACTACTTAAAAAAAAGATTTGCTCAATCTCATTTAAGTAACACGTACACGTTTAAATACATTTTACCTATGACACGCCACCACAAATGGACTAGTTCGACAGTAATGTTAATATTTCAATAGGTTACACATTTACTAAAAGGTTTTGGTAATTATTTATAGATTTTATAGTTTAGAATCTCCTGTTAATGCATTTTTTCTGTTTTCAGGCTATGGCTCCAATTCGCTATCGGCGATGTCAAAATCCTCATTGGAAGCACACTCACATCTCAGGCAACCAGGTACTTATAAATTATATTATTCAACAACAAAAAGTTTACCAAAGACTCAACCAAAAATCACTCAATTTTTTTTGTTATCACATCAAAACTTTTTGTATGGGTAAGAAAAAATACCTTTTTCCATACAAAAAATCTTAACTGAAAACTTTTTTTTTGAAAATCGAAATGATAACAATATTGTTACCGATACCTCCCTATATCACCCTGATGACAGATGATGATGATGGGGAAGCAATATTCGCATTATTTTCTGATTATTTTGCAATATGTGCGCATTGCCGCCCATGACTAACCCGTGCATTTGATGTAACTTGAATTGGCACAGTCAAATATTTACCGACAAACATTATAAGCGAACACACATGGCGCATACATCGAACTGCGCTCTGCGCGGTATATTTATTTAATATGTGATGCCAAAATAATACCTTCTGAGAAATAAACAAGTAAAATATATACCTATAGTGGTGGAATATTAACCTACCCAATTTTGTGCCTACATATCTATATTTTGATATTAATTTTAATGTATTGACTAAACTTTGATTTATTTAGTCAGGGTTTTTTTTTATTCACTGTTGACAGTTCACTTATTTCATTTTTATTTTTTTTTATTTACTTAACTTTTTGTTTCATTAAATTTGTTTAATATGTATTTTGTTTATTTAATTGAAAGTCATTTTGTATTATTACAAACATAAAGTGTTATCTTTCATTTATGAACTTTTACAAAAATAATATACTAAATAATTTTCAATTATAAATAAAACAGATAAAATTTATTTATAACCACTTTGGTTATTCAATATTATGTTGACCGGTTTCGGAATCACCCTCCCATCATAAGGACAATATGTCAATTTTAATATTGTCCTGATGATGGAAGGGTGCTTCTGAAACCGGTCGACATAATATGGAATAATTAAAGTGGTTATAAACAAAGTTTATCTGTTTTATTTATAAATATGGCAAACCACAAAGTAAGTGCTTTGTACAAATATGTAATTTTCAATCAATTCTTGAAAAGTAACCGTGAATCTCAACTCGACACACTTACACTTTCAGTCGGTGACGTCGCTAGTGTTCCGTTTGTGGCTGATTTTTTTTTTTCGTTGGTTCATTACTGCCTTATATTACCGACTGCAAAGTTAAGTGTGTCAAGTTTTGTTCAAATTTATAACAGTTCGTAAGAAACGCCACCCGGGAAAGCGTATTGCGCGAGAAAACGTTTTGAGTCAACCCGTGCTTACCGGCTTCGAGCTAAGCAAGCACTGAAAACAAAACGCATATCCAATTTAAAGCGGACCCGTGACGCGAAAGAACGCGATCTTGGAATTCGACCATCTCAGAATCACCAGAACTTTGTTTGATTTTGACTTTGGGCGACGTCCCGTGAACGGGTAGACAAGCGTGAAGAGTCCGAGTCGGGCCGTGTTTGCAAATCAGCCGCGGCCGGGCGCTCCTCGGGACCCCCGGGGAGGGGAATCTCCGCGCTCCCCACATCGGCCGGTGCAAATATTAGCCCCGCCGGCCGTGGGCGCGGGCCGTGTTTGTTAAGCACGGTCAGTTACGCTCGGCACATAAAAGCTTATTCCTGTCGCCGTATATTGTCGCCAAACACTGGCGGGCGGTGGCGGGGCCGCCGTGTTTGCTAAACAAAGGCAGGCGCCGCAGCGGGCGACAGGAGACATGCCAATTTCGGGAGATTTGTATTCCTGCGCGTGCAGCCTCGGCGACTCGCGCGTTGCCCGGTGGCTCGTGTGCTGTTCGCTGAAATATGATGTTATGCTATGCCGTGCAGGGACAGTCGAGCCGTTGAATAATGAATGTAACTTCGTTTACACAAAAAATAGAATCCTAACCAGGGGCGGCTCGTGAGTTTTTAGTGTTTAATGACCTAGTGAGGTAGGTAATGTAAAAAAATAATGTAAGAAACAAAAAGTTAATTGAAAAGAAAAAGTGTGCTAGAGTGCTAAGATTAAAAAAATATACGACTTTGTTAGTGTTTTTGTAGCGGAAAATTATTTTAATTTTTTTCAAGTTTTTTTTTGGATGCAGATTTTCAGGATTTTTCAGTTTTGGTGGTGCACTGCACGGATTTCTGGAAAATCTTTGAAAAATTTGTTTTTTTTTCAATTTTACTACTGTAGTACACTAAAAAGTCACGAGCCGTCACTGGTCCTAACATGTACGCTTATAGTAGGAACCGTCGGTTCCTTAGAACGGCGTGGAAAAGAGGTGGGGTCGAACGTAGGTTACCTACAACGTGACTAGTCTCAAATTCTAAAAATCAACTGCATGCTTATAATATTTTATTTTAAAATAGTACACACATTATGTACAATATGTACTAATACAACCCTTAAATTACTATCCTTGGCATATACTCATAAAAAGTTTTCTTTACTTTTTTTACTATTTGTATATTTTCTTCTAATTTAATATCATTGGGTAACTCGTCAAATATTTGTATTGCTCCCTACTCCAATTATTTTGTTTCTTTTCCTCGTCTCTTATAGCGGTGCTCATACTAAGACGATGTCAGAACCAACCTATACAATTTGATACGTAATTATTTATTTACGGTCAATGACCATTTACAAATTTAATTAATATATGTTATTACATTTACACAAATCATTTTTTTTATGAACACATTAGATACAGTGATTATCCAACAAAACAAAGCAAAGAGCATGCAGACAGCAACTTACAATTCAAAACATAGGAAAAAACATTGTAATTAAAGTTATTAACTTATTTAACATTATATGCTTCAATATATAAAATTTTACTTGATCCAAGGAAATATGAAAGAAGTGAACTATTTCACAGTATACATAACCACGTATTTTAATGGATATTAACACCTCTCCCTAATGAAACGCTATACTTTTTTTAATTTTTCAGTTTCAGTTGTAAGGTTGAAAAATGCTACGAATCAGTTAATATCACATTTATACGAAACTTGACACTTCACTCTGGCGTAATGCATCAAATATTTTAATTTTCAAATTCACCTACGTATATTTTTTTACAAAAATATAATCTAACTTGCTACTAAAATTGTATATTATTGTATTATTATTTGCTACAACATAAAAAAAGATGAACAAAAATATGTTCCGAGTCAAATTACCCACGTTGGCTAGAGAGTGGGGCATTAATAAATATAGTGTTCGAGTGATACTAAAGCTCACCAATCAAATACAACCCCTTCTGCGAGTGAGTAAGCGCTCGAGTATGTGCTATAATAAAGGACTGATTACCGCCACTAGAACAGTCCACTCGAAGTAAAGCCTCGAAAAACTTTTTGAATGCGAGCAAGCTGCCCTCCCTCGTACAGCCGAGAAAGCGAGTACACGCATGGAGAAAGCTGCCCTCTTTCGGTATATCGCAAAAGCTGTTCTTTCCTCTTGAACTTTAGCAAAAGCCGATTCACGTGTGGGCGTCCTTCTCTACGTGATCCGACGCCGCACCCGACGTGATTAGCAATTAGTTTCACTAAGCTCTCTCGTTCGGGCGATGGAAGCGATAGATTGGGGCCGCGAGTGGCAGAAAATGTAGCGTCCTTCACGGCGATGGAGAGATGATCGGCGCTGAATAGCACTTGTTCTAATCTCATTTCCGGGGATCGGTAAAGTAAGAAACGTAGGTACATTCTTCCAACGTGGAAGGCAACCTGTATTTTCTTACGTTTTATGTAAAAAAGGATCCGAATGGTGGTTTTCATTGACTTCCTTTATAGAATAACAGTAAATGCATTCGACTTAATACATTTACTTTAAATGGCTTTCTAAAATACAAGTGTTGGTACTATTTTCAAAACATTATGTCTTTTCTCGTAACGCGTCATTATTTATATTCAAGTGCTTAAGTGCGATTCTTAAGTATTTTAGATGAAGTGCTATGTTTTTTATTAGATTTAAAAAAAACCCAATATGACATTTCACAAAAATGACAATAATATATTGATGATAATGCTAGCTCCCCAGGTCCGATTACGCTGCTTTAAATAAGTTTCAAATTACTCATTGCTGGAAGAATGCGACAGCACTATTAATTCATATAGCGCTGTCTTATTATTCAATTAAATTAAATTCGCACCAATTTCTCTCTCATTTTCACTGCATTCTCATAATTTTGTCTCTTTTTACCACCCAGTGTGCCCTTTTGTTCAAACAGAAGATTTGTATCAACTCGTATCAAGTATTATACAAGAGATACAGGTTTTTATTTCGCGCATGCGTACCAGGAATATACAGGTTCGGATGCCGTCCACGAAGGGTGTGTTTTTTTTTTCATTTAGTATAATATAAAGACGCTGGGCGCGTAAAAAAAGTTTTCTAATTAAATACTATTAGCACCTTGTAAATCTGCCGCCTGGAGCAGACTGGTCCAATTGCGCCTGCACAGAACCGGCCCTGTAGCTCTCACATAATTTCTGATTGTAATGATGACTTCCTAGAATGAGGGTCTACGCGTATTGAGGTTGGGGATTCAATTCGACAATAATGTACTGCCTTGACGATGCTTCGGCATAAGCAAATCCGATAGATGAAAAAATAGTTTTCGGGAAATATTTCTAATATTAGACTTTTGGACAAATTTACTGACTATTAAGAATAGGACTATCAATTTTTTTATGGACAATATGAGCACTGGTGTTTTTAATTGAAGGTGTGATTTTTTTCAATAAGGTGATTGGTGAATTCTGAAAAACCGTCGTTATTTAAACATTTAAAATGTTCTATGATTCAAACATTGACATTACGGGTTGTTTTAAAAATAAAATTCAGAGCAATCACTACAATCGAATTTATAAATTCCCGAGTGACTTAGTTTTTCATCTTTGTCTTTGGAAGTGATTAGAAAATTATCTAAATAACTGTTTGTATAAAAGTCTGGTCGTATTTCGTATTAGACTAAGCGAAACCGGTCGGCATTAAAACAGTAAAATCAAATCCGTGGTCTTATACAAAGTTATTGTTTTCTACGAAAATATAAGTATTTTCAACTTGTAATTGAAAAGCTGCATTTCCAATACTATCTTTAGTAATTTTAATATTTGCATTATCGTGTACACTCTATTGTACACTGACCCCAGCAAAACTGTCTCAGACTAATTGGCGGATCCTTCAGTGAATCCTGCTTTAGGGTGAAACAACCGTCGCAGATCTTCGGACGCAGTGAGCAATGGTGTTATGGCCGCCCATTAATTACCGCCGCCTTCCACAAAGCGCGTCAAATGGCTTTTTAATGATGTCGGAGTATGAATAATGGATGTTAAAGTTCATTCTGTGATTCACTATGCTAATTCCAGTGATAAAAAAACACATTCATTGTTTTTGGCGAGAGATTGCGGGAAAAATGACTGCTATTTAACTTGTCGAGTATTTAATGAAGTTTTTGGAAAATTATTTCATAAAACTGTGTTGATACTTCAATTCGCGATTTAAAAAAAGATTTTTAGCCCTTTTGGCGGAATCCTGAAAAATTTAAGTTATTTATTTCTATTTGTAATTCATCGACGTAAGTACTTTTATAAAAATCTGCAGTTATATAAAAAAAAAATATAAAATTACATGTGTTTTAATATATAAAATAGCTGACTGGTTCTTTCATGGAAGAGAATTCCATCTTTCAGGAAAAATAATCTTTTACAGTTTATAAAATAAAATAATTTGTCAAAAAAAAAAGTTAGGATTCATTAATTTCACTTTCAGAAAGAATGTTCAATTTGCAGCTTTTTTCCCATGAAAATATAATTTGGCTGTATTGTTGGGCTTAAATGGACGTAGTTATGAAGAAAGCGTCAGACACGCAATTCACAAAAATCGCGTTTTACATGTTTTCCTATAGATTGACGGCCTGCTTGGTCAAGTGGTAAGACGCTCGACTACGAATCCAAAAGTCTTCGGTTCGAGCCCGGCGTGCGCAAATAAATTTGATTTAATGAATATGTGTCATAACGCATTTAATTAATATAAAATAATATAAAGTATATTTGAGGCACGTTCCGGAGTGGTAGATACACTAAGTATCGCTCTGGTGAAAGACCACCATTCAGAATTGAAACATTGCTTGAAATGACTTTTGCCGTGTTTGATGACCAGATGTGAATATCCAGGTACTTTCCAACCTTCCTCTTTCCCATCTCCTTCCCCTCCCCGCTACCTTGAAAACCTCACAACATACCCCGATTAGGGATGCTATAGTCTCACCGGCTCTAGACGGTAGGGAGCAGTTGGGACTCTTGTGCTGTATTCACTATTCAAAAAAAGATTAATACAAGAACTCCATCTGCTGAAATCATCCAAGCCCCAAATGCAATAGGTTTTTTGTAATTCAATTTTCACCAACCCACATTGCAGATATTTGAATTAAATTGATGCTTAAAAACATTAAAATGTAGGATAAGATGGGAAATACAATTATTTTTTTAATAAATACATTGATAAATAAACTGTCGTGGGCAAGCAGAACATTTAATATATTTTACATTTGAGAGATGTTAAATGATAATCATTAGGTAGGCATTATATCGACACGTGATTGCCCCCCATCTGCAGTCTACAAAAGGCGACCTTTGTGTCTGTCATCAATCTAAGAAATCACAGTAATTCCAGTAACGAAATGATGCCTCGGGGCGGCGTGCGGAACCGGCTCTGTAGTGTAATAGCCGGGTCGAGATTATTCAATTCATTCCACGGCGACAAAATACAAATGAATGTCTCCCTTAAGGCGAATCGGCAATCACGGAGTGCCCTAATGCGCCCGCAGCCGCTCCCCTCGCGAGGGCTGGCAGCCAGAAATATTGGCTTAGCGCTCCTTTCCTCCGGGTTTATCCGCCGATTTCGTTAAAAGTGTGATGAGTGAATGTCGTCGTAACAAAAATTGACACCATTTCTGAACCATTTAGTATTTTTAGAAAATACATAGTAATAATCTTGGAGTAAGAATATACCCTTGCGAAACAGTGTAGTCAGTATTGTTGACTATATACTGACTCGATAGAAAGAGACCAAGATATGTTAAAGGATGTTGAATAGCCTATTAGTTACCGCCCACATAGAACTCGGTCATTTTTAATAAAAATATGTGAACACATTAAACAGAACAATATCAATACACTATTAACATGATTTAAGTCAAAATATCACACAAACACTAATAACAGAAGGTTTTCTTTAATAATGATGAAGGTTTTTGTTCATGTCTTTATATCATTAAAAATTTGAAAATTCTAAAGTTCGGTCAAAAATATTTAAAACTGTTGAAATACTTCTAAAAAGTGATGTTTTACAATTTTTATTTGGTCTTATTTGAAAATTTGCGCATATCGCATAATACCATCGTGTTTGATTTATTTGTATAACCACTGCAAGTTTTTTAATCAATACAAATATAAAAAATAACCTCGAAATTCGTTGACGTAAGTTATACGACTCGATGATGTGAAATTAGCGCGAACGGAAAACATTCTTACATACTTTGAAGTGTTGCAATATTATATGAAGACTTTTCTTGTCTCTTTCTCTCTCATGGTATACAAATTATATAATTTTTTGTTGGTTGTGTAAAAATATTTAGTTTTCACTCCATGAATGTTCTTACTCTAAGGTAATAATAATAATTTGCTGATTTCTATAGCGCCTTATCGTGAAAAAAAATCACCTTAAGGGTGCGTTACAACATTATTGACATAACCTACAACTTATTCACTAGGACCAATAACTGTGGCGTATAAATTTTAATTTATAACTATGTACTTACGGCTAAAACTTTTGATGAGTGACTTTAAATTTAGACTAACTTTAAACACCGCTTTTTAATGTATTTTTTATAGTGAATACCGCACAAGAGTACCAACTGCTCCCAACCGTCTAGAGCCAGAGAGAATATGGCATCCCCGATCAGGGCATTTTGTGAGGCTGAAGGTAGTGGGGAGGGGAAGGAGATTAGGAAGAGCAAGGTTGCAAAGAACCTGTTTATTTATATCTGGCTACCAAACACGGCTAAAGTCATTTCAAGCAACGTTTCGAGTGTTTTTTTTTTAAATATTTTTTATTATTAATATCTTGCTAACATATACAGCAATCCCGATGAGTTATAAAAATTCACTCTGGGACATTAAAAATTAATTAAATACATGAGTAACAATAGAATACAGAGATCAAACATACATACCATAAATCAAACAATAAAATACAACATAATAAGAAATACAGTGTAAAAATAAATAATTTAGGTACTTAGTATTAATATAAGATAGAAAATTATAAATAGAAACAAAGGAGAAAAAATAGAACCCTGAAGTGCAGTAAATAAGGATTTTTACGCTACCGGGAAAATAAAACTGATTTAGAATTAGGTATTTTCATCTTTAAAAGAATTAAAAAAATATTCTTTTAAAGCATTATTTTGGATTTTTTTACTAAGTTGACTATTTTTATATTTATCTGGAAGCGAGTTATATAATGTATAAGCAATGTGTTCCAAAGATTTTATCCCATACTTTGTGGTGTGTGTAAGTGGAATGTGAATTTTATTGTTATTTCGTGTGTTATGTTGGTGGATGTCTTGATTGTAAAGGCGTTTGATGTTAATGTGCGTTGTTTGCTGAGTAATTTGTAGAATGGTGCTTGTGATTTTATATTTGGGGAGGATTTTGATTGGAAGGATGCCGGTTTCGTTTCTGTTCGATTCTGAACGATGGTCTTTCACCAGGGCGATATTAATAGAATAGTTTTATTTTCTGTTTCATATTCACGTTGAAGATTATTGATATTATTTCAATAATTAATATGAAAAGGTTCCTTTTCATAACCATCGCATGAACGATGGAATACAAAATATTTAAATCAATTTAAAACTTGACTGAAGTTTATGTTTCCCACTCTGCACAAGCTTGAAATTCGGGCTAACTTTTGTCAAGTTCGATGCTTTTTTCCGGGAGAAAGAAGTAACAGGAAAAGTACCGCTAATTTCCGTGGCAGCAGTACTTTTCCGACGTGTCACTTGCATTCAGCGCCGGAGGAGTGCGGGAGTGTGTGGAGCATTTGGGCCGGCGATGGGGGCACTTAACCCGGACCCCTTTGATTTGCGTGACAAAAATACACAAATCACTGCCTCCGCGGGCACCACCCGCTTACTACCGCCGCACACTTTGGGTTGTCGAACATTGTTGTACGAAGATAAAAATGAAAAAAACTGTATTTTTTATCAAACCAGCGAAGCTGTTGAAGCGGTGTGATCTGGTCTTATGGAATTTGGTTTCCGTCGGGAAATATGAAGTAATTTCAACACTTATAAGCTCGCAAGTGTATTCCATTATGAACTATGAAGCTTTGTAAGATACATTCAAATTTAAAAAACACATATTTTTCAATTTTTAAATAAAAAAAACATACAATGAAAATGAAATAATATATTTGTACAAGACCACAGATTTTTTTTTTTATGACCAACCGGTTTCACTTAGCTTAAGTATCACCAGGGTACAAAATTAAACTAAATAAAAAATACATAGTGTGTTTATATATACTCGTCAGTCGTCAGAGGGAGAAGACAATATAAAAAAATAAAATAAGAGAACAGTAAGAAAACAAAAGAATATCATTCAAATTAAAACGAAGAAACAGAGAGGAAGAGACAGATAATTTTAAAATTATAACAAAATCTGTGGTCTTATACAAATTTATTATTTCATTTTCATTGAATATGTCAAACCACAAAATGATTGCTTTCTACGAAAATCTAAAAAACTCATAAACGATACGTGCAACAGAAAAAAAGTCACAATGGATCTAACAGGATCAGGGCCATATTTTGAACAATATCAAAATGTTTTAGCATACCTATTTCGGATTCTTGTGGATGCATCATCTTGAAAAGTACTTTCTTACACGTTCTTATGTTCCTGAATAGATTTATCCAGAAACATGCGCCCCTTATTAGGCGATTCTTTCGCATATGCCTACCTAATCGGGTATATCTAACAATGACATCGATCAAAAGGTCGTTAGCAAATAACGTATTTTATCCCGCTTCTGATGACGTATCTCACCAGGGTGGTACTTCTTGGTTACAGGCTACAGTTTGTAGCCTTACAGACAACGGAGTGGTAAATACTCCAAGTATCGCCTTGGGTAAGGCCATTCAGAATTTAAACGTTGCTTGAGACCGCTTTAGCCGTATATGGGACAGGATCTGAATAGTCAGGTACTTCTCAACCTTACCCTTCCCCATCTCTTCCCCCTTCACACTACCCTCAGCTTCACAACATACCCCAATCGAGGATTCCATAGTCTCACTAGATCTAGGTCGGTCGGGAGCAGTTTTGACTCTTGTGCGGTATTCACTATAAAAATATATTATATAATTTTAATATACAATATATTATTGCGGGTTCAAACCCGGCGTGCGCCAATAGCTTTTATTTAATTAATATGTGTCATAACACATTTAATTAATATAAATATAATAAAAGTACATTTGCGCACGTTCCAGAGTGGTAGATACTCTAAGTATCGCCCTGGTGAAAGACCACCATAAAGAATCGAAACGTTGCTTAAAATGGCTTGAGCCGTGTTTGGTGACCAGATCTGAATAGCCAGGTACTTATCAACCTTCCTCTTCCCAATCTCCTTCCCCTCCCCACTACCCTCAGCCTCACAACATACCCTATTTGGGGATGCCATAGTCTCACTGGCTCTAGACGGTTGGGAACAGTTGAAACTCTTGTGCGGTATTCATATAAAAAAATTAAAAAAATAAAGCGGTGTTTAAAATAGAACACATATTAAATACCTATATTAAACCATAGAGATAGATACATAGAGTAGATAGCTCCATACGAAAGATTGTTCAAATCATGTTCCATTCCGCGCTTCTGGAGACACACATCACGTGATGGGAGCTTCGTCAAAGGTCAGCCAGTTTTGGCACCTTACTTCGACGAACGACCGCACCGTGCGCTTTGGTCACTTACACATTACTTGTACCTATTTGTGTGTTGTAAGCATTGAATTTGGTGATAATATAGTCACATGAGTATTTCTAGCAGTTTTTTAAATGTAGTAAAAATATATTTTTACGTGTAAAGAAGCTTCGTTGGTTTTTCCACACTGTCCGGTGTTGTTATTGCAATACCATTAGTACGCAAACCGAAATTTTATTCAGTTGTTCGCTTCAAATTCGTACCTGTATCACGATTTTCCGACAGTTGTCATTCGACTAAAGTAGTGAATCTAGCTGTGACTTCCATTGGCTCCACTTTACTAGAGTCACTTTGAATGCTTCATGTTGTATCTTTTTATATGCATTATCATTCGTCCTATAGGGGTTATATTATATATCCGAGTATTTGTGTCAGACATTCCGGGTTACGAATAACCTTACAATATTAAAACAACAAAAAACTCCTACTACAACATAATAAGCGAAAAATGTTGCTTGTGCAATGATGGAAGACTAGCAGATGAATTGCTTTAAATAGTAATTTACGAACGCAAGATCAAGAAATTGAATGATTGGCAATTTTTTTAACCCTCTCGTTACTTGACTCGGATTAACTTAATTGATTGTGTTACTTATTAGACAAATGTGACCACAAATTCAAAAATGTCAAAATAGTTGATATGAGTAAAAAAAAATATGAACTAGACTTTTATTGACAAGGTTTTGGGGAGGTTGACATTCCCGAGGGACTGAAGAGTGTGCATATGCCACTAGTGTTACACAAATAATGGTGAGGCGTGTGTTATTGTTACCATTAAAACAGTCTTAATATATCACCTAGCACTAACTAAATATATGCTTTGATTGATATTATTTTAAGTAGAATTTAAATACTTTTGAGGTTAAACAACCCGTTTCATCAATGTCTCTCAAGTATTGTATGTTCTAACTGGTTCTCTGTTTTAGTAACTTTTTTGATATCAGAAAATCTGTATCAATAAAAAATGTTCTGCAATTGCATATTAAACAATTTTGGAAACATTTTTGCATTTGCTTGGTAGATCCTACGTTATTACGGTCATTAAGTTACCGTTTTATTTGAAATCTTATTTTCCAAAATGTAAGCCAAAATACATTCGAAAGATTGTCCCTAAATGAACGAGCAATCACACGGAAAAATATCCAATCGAAAGACAAACGTATGTTTCCCCGGCTAACTCAATCTCCCATTTCCAATTGCACAAACCAAAAGTATACGCGCGGACTATAAATAAATAAAAAAATCAATAATTGGTACAATCTCTGCCTCCAAATGGTATGATTGCGATTTATATGAACAGCAAAAGTGATTACTTTTCGATTTAGTGACAGCGTTTGGTGGGGGTGGCCCCGATTTCCCCCTACCGTCCCTTCCACTCCGCCCCCTTCCACTCCGCCCCCTGGCCGACCGCTTCACGCGAGGGGAGCGAGCCGAGGAATGGGCAAACAAAGCTCCTTTGGCAAATAAATCTTATTATATTATTACATCTTTTTAAATGCCGCTGTTAAAAGAGCAGTGGATTTTTCTAATAATTGCTATTGGAATTTATTTATTTTTATTCTAGTTTAAGACGACCGGGAATAAGAGCCAAACAAGACAATGCTCTACTTATACATATTTATTAACTAAAGAATTAAAATCGACAATTACTTTACTGTTACTTTATATATTTTGAATGTTACAATGCATTAAACAGATAATCTCACTATTTTTGATTTCTTAATTTTTACTATGTAATTTGAGCGTTAACGCTTTTATTTTTAGTTTTCAACATGTAAGTTACTTATTTAATTTTGAATATACTCTATATTACTCACACACAAGCAGTACCTTTGTGTGTTCTTTATTAAAAAATTAAAATTCAATTAAGGATAAATATAAAAAAATGCCCTTTTTAAACTATTGTGGGAACAAATTAAGAGAGCACTTTGAAGTTTTTTGTTTTTGTGTTTTACAGTAAAATTCATGAGAATTTATTTGTTTAAAAAATAGACTAGACTAACAATGTGTTTTTTTTGCTCTAACTTTGCTCTTTTCAATCTGTAACTTGATATAAAGGCTTACATTCAGTTGAGAAAACCAATTAATAGATATAATATATAATCTAGTTTTTACATGTTTTCTTATTCGCGCTAGGGAATTGTTATTTTACATAGCGCAGAACCAGTTTGACAATTCCGTCGGAGGGCGAAATAGCTTTCACGAGAAGTAGTAACGTTATATAGTAACATAAAACATTTTTCAGGCCATTTTGATCGGTTATCACCGAAAAGACAAGGAATTTAGGGTCCACCAGTTCGGGGGGGGGGGCGAAGGTCCGCCGTTTTAGCTCCCGCCAGTAGCTGCTGCCCGCCCCCCACGGCACTGAATATTGATGGGGGGTTAACAGAAAGCTCTGCTAATTTTTCCTTCAGTGGGGAATTAAAGCACAATAGAATAGGGCATAAGTCATAAAATTTTATTACATCTAAACATACAAATCACCCTCGTTACGAGATATTAATTGACTTTCTATGCTAATGTGTGTCTGAGAAAGTAAATTATTATTATTATTACTATTTAACGGCGACATAATAGAGTGGATATCATGATAATAGGTTATTTTACTTGATTAGTGTTCATTACTAGGGATCAGCTCGTTTTAAGACATTGTCATAGCCAAAGTTGACATGTCTTTTTTTTCGTAAATTTATTAAAATTGTCATTTTTCTTCAAAGGAATATCACATTTGCGTACCTGCGAAAAAAACCTTAGTTTTAAATTAGATTATATGAAGAATCCACGGCAAGAACCTGTTAACTAACATTTTGGTCAAAAATGAGTTAGTATTCTCAAAAAACTAATTCTGGTACGCTCTATCGAATGAACACACTTTCAGATCATGGAAACGGCACGAACATGGAAAATCAAAGAGTTAAAAATGTCAACTGCACATTTTGTTATAACTGAAATATATTTTTAACGGCAAAAACATTTTATCTACAAAAATAACATTGTATTGCAGAAATGCATTAAAAAGCTAAATTATGTATTGAAATTAGTATGTTAGCTGTAACATTCATGAAAAATAGTAGTGTGGATTTGTTATGGTAGACACTTTTTTTTAACAAAACGCAAAATAATATCTCAGAATGACTCGACAGTTAGTTAACAGGTTCTTGCCGTAGGGTCTAAATATGGTCGGTAACACATGTTTCCATTTTTTCCGATTATCCAATATATCAGTTTCATTTCAAATCTGCCGAAAGAAGCTTAAGACACCAATCAGAGCTTGTTTTAAATTTGTAATAATGATGTTTGTTTTCTTTACTGCATTAAGTGATGAACGATATTATATTAGAACAACGTAATGCCCAACCTTCATCTTACTCGTCTCCTTACCCTCGTTTATATCTTCAACCTCACAGCATACCCTAATTGAGGATGCCATAGTCCCACTGGCTGCAGATGGTTAGGGCTATCATGCAGTTCTCACTTAAAAATAAAACAAAAAAATATTTAGTTGCCGGAAAGACAAAAAGGCTGAAGCGCCATTTTTGGAAGTTTACACCAGAGCACTTTAAAGTTGTTTTTGTTTTACAATAAAATCCATAAGTCTTCAGTACCTGGTTGGATTTTGGATAAAAAAGTTAACTCAGGTAACTCAATGCTCTCACTGAGAGTTACCTGAAGCGACAAAAAGTTTAAAAAAAAAGTCTCGAACTTGTGTCGCTTGAGTCGAGCCTTCTCCCAAATGGTAAATATATTTAAGATGGCTGAAGGGCCACAAAAGTCTTCAGAATCAAACGAGAGTCAGAGTGTTCGATGGAGAAACACGAAATGATCAAAACTGCATATTTAACTCATTTTCGACAAAGTGTCGCTTAAGCCATTTTGCTTTTCCGGCGACGATATGATTGAGAAGGTACTTTATCGCACGAAATGGTAACTTAAATAATAATGTTTTAATTTGTAGATCCCTACCAGATGTTTGGCCCCACTAGCAGTCGACTGGCAAGTTCAGGTATGTCAACAAATCACATTACATAACAAAGTTTTAAATAACTAGTTGAACAATTATATATTATTTGAAATATGTTGCAAATTTTTGGTATAAACGGTTGAATCTTTTGCAATCCGTAAACCACCACATTTTGAAAACCAACAAGAATAATTTTATTTTTTTTCTTAATTTTTTTTTTAGGTTATTTAACTTTATTTAAACAATAATTATTATTATTTTAAATAAAAAAATAAAATAAAACAATTTGTAGTTAAAAGTTCTGCTAGGTAATTATTTTACGCGTGACAGCTTTTTCGCCTTCTGAGGGCATTATCAAACTGTGATAAATCATTGTCATTGGCATTATCATGGGCATTGTCAAACTTTATAAAAAAAATTAAAATTTGTACATTGATTGAATAATTTGGGAGAAAAGATATTAAAATAAGTACTAATATGTCTTCAATCAAACATTGCTGGAATACCGAAAAAATTCAATTTGTTCAACATATTTGTACGTGCAAAGAATATTGGAAAGATTAAAGAAGCAAACACTTAAAAATATGGACTAAAAATCCAGTTAAGTTTCTAAAAATATATTTAAATTAATTATTAAATCACATTTGTTAAGCAAGTACCTAACAAATATGAACTAAAAATAAATTTCATGAAATAAAATTAAATAAACTAATGAAATGAAGAAAAAACTTTGTGTAAGACTACAGATTTTATTTTAATTTTTTGACCAACCGGTTTCACTTAGTCTAAGCATCATCAGAATACAAAATTAAACTAAACTAAAAATACAAAAGTGTGCGATTATATATATACATACAGAGGGAGAATACAATATAAAACAAAATAATAACATTTTAATTTTAACAAAGGAACGGAGAGAGAGAGACACCGTTGAATTATAAATATATATAAAAAAAAAACATATTTAAAACCATCCTATTTCCCTTCTCCTTCTGCCAAAAAATAAGTACACAATGAAAACTAGAAATGAAAACATCTCACCAAGAAAATAAAAAAAAATCTCAAACGCGTTCGTTAAATCTATTTAACTCTGGTCATGAGGTCACGTCAACATATCATTACTGGTCATCAGAAGTTGAAAACCATCCAGCGTCTTATTTTGTATTAGTCATGCGTCCTTCGTGAAGCTATTAGGCGGCTGCCGGGCGCATGCGCGCGCTGGAACGGAACATCGGGAGGTAAACATTTCACGTAATTACATACATCCACCCGCCCTGATTTCCCAGCGCGAGGGCGCCGACACACTGCGAATAATAACTGCAGTTTAATAGACTATGAATGATTCGGTGTACGACTCAATTTGACCTTTTAACGGTAGGCGTTTAGGGTTGACAATCTGATTGTCAGCGTCAATGTAAAATGATTACAAGTCATGGCGATTTGAATAAAAAAGGGTTTATATATTTGAACTTGAAATTACTGATTATTATTAGATTACGCACAAGCAAGGGTGTTAAATATTTTGAACTTATTTGAGTCAAGTTGTTGTGCTGTTTTAGACATTGCACGGTTTTTATATGTTCAATGTACTCATAAAATGTTACTTGTTATTTTTTAAATATTCTCTGTGAAATTTTCATGAAACTTTTTTTTACTCGATAAAGAGTCACAAACTTTATTTATGATGTTCTCAGTTACGTAAAAACAATCCAGTCATAAAGACTCAGTTGGTGTAAATAATTGTTTAAAAATAAACAAAAATACAAAGATAAGATAAATAATACAAACAAAAGCAAGATACACAAAGAGAGATAAAAAAGATACATTATATAATTATATAATTAGCACAAACAATGGTTATTTTTTTTTAACAAATTGCAGCTTTACTTTTGCCGTTTCAGAAGCATGGTGCCAGATGGTATTATTAGTCCAATGGTATTTCAGGTAAAAGCTTGGGGTTTATCCGATAGGAGGCATTTGCTTGATAGTACATTGCACTTTGTCATGCATAGAACTGGGTCTATATGACGACCTCGATGGTCGAGTGGTAATACGCTCGACTATTACTCCAGAGGTTGCGGATTCAAATCCTCTCTAAAAGTCCTCAAATATATGTCGTAAGAAATTTAATTCATATAAAAGTATACATAGATTATTTGTGGCACGTTTCAGAGCGGTAGATACTTTAAGCTAAGACATCATGAGTTGACTTCACTGTTTATAAATGGGACCCTGCAAGAAGTCCAATGCTGCCATCACAAGAGTGTTGCTACGTAGTGCGGTAGTACCTAACTAGTGTTACTACGCAC